>OZ010588.1:88851294-88936294 GCA_963932145.1 Acanthosepion lycidas | reverse complement strand
AGAACGAATGAAAATGAATGTCGACACATGTTTCTTATTGAATGGCGGTATGTTAGACTGATGAGAGAAATTTGAAAAGACTGACTAATAATACTAATACGAATACCAATACTAATACTACTAACAATAATTAATAAATATTATCAAGCTATTAGGCAAAATAGAAACACGAATTAAATGATAAAATAACACGTGTGTTCTGACCCTGGGGATCACAAAAACACATACGGAATTTAATCAATCCTTTTCTCAATAAATATCCCTTCAGAATAATCAATTATTAATCTATAAAGTTTTCAAAGGCAATAGACGAGAAAACAAATAAAAAACATTACCAATTTCTATGTTGTTCTATTATTTTAATTTAAAAGTTTCGCATATCTCATATTTTATATAATAATATCTAACACCCAAAACTCGACACAACAATTAATAAGATATTTAGTGAAATCCCACAAATCTACAATCCGTCCTTACATCAGATCGATAAAACAAATCACCAACTCACTAAGGCATTGCAACGTGAAATAAAGCCGGATATCAAGTTTGTAAACATATCACCGACGTTTATATTGTTCCAACTGTTGTCCTCATCTTTATTGCCATATTCACGGTGATTCGGCCGTTGTACACTCCGGTCGTCTTCAGGTGATTGGAATTTTGAACTGAACTCTTTATTTCGTCCACCGGGGTAGATTGTTCTAGTTCTACATGCCATGCCTCTTCCGGATGTCTCAGTTATCTCGTATTAACTCAACTTTCCAAGGTTTTGTTCCCCACTGCAGTAGCCAGGTATTGAATTCACAGCTCTTTCAGTCAAGTCACTGGACCATGTTTATGAATGTAGAGATATTTGCATAATGTATAAGTTGGGAAGTTTCTTTAACTAGAAGATATTATTTCAAATCGCACTATCGAACCTGCCAAATTTAAGCAGTTCAATGGTCATTGTCAATTTCCCAACTGTTCACGTACGTTTTATAGGGACGGATTCGATGAATCCTTGTCACAAAGATCGTGAAAACTTAATTGTCTTTACGGTCTTTCAGGAATGATAACAATCTGACATCGAAACTCTCTTACCTTTATCAGTTGATCAAATGTTTCTCTTCCATTTTCATGAGCCAGAACGGTCACATACACCTAGAATACAAAAGAAAAAAGTATTGTAATAAAGAAATAATATTTATGGTTGAGTAAATTTTATGTTGACCTATATCGTGAAGAATAAAGTGAAAAAAAGAAAAAATATATATATTAAAATCAAATTTTCAATAGTGTGATTTTTTTTTTCATTTCAATCCAAGGATGGCGATAATGTCACTACGACTAAAGGGGTTACTGGGAGCTGAAAGAAAATGACAAGAATTTAGAAATAACCGGAAACTCAACCCTAAACAGGAAACAAGGCAGAAACCTCTACTCCTGACAAAAGACCGGGCAAGAGTGCCAAACGAACTATAGGCAAATCTATCATGGAAAGCAGTAAGGTAATTGAAATCACCAGCAGTCAGTGAAAATGTCTTGGTATTTTTATGGATGTTACGTTCGAGGGAAAATCCATGATACACCCACGATTACAAAATCAAAGAATTTTTTTTTTAAAATACATACATATCTATCTATCTATCTATCTATCTATCTATCTATCTATCTATCTATCTATCTATCTATCTATCTATCTATGTTAATTATCTATCTATCTATCTATCTATCTATCTATCTCAATATGTTCATTATCTATCTATCTATCTCAATATGTTCATTATCTATCTATCTATCTATCTATCTATCTCAATATGTTCATTATCTATCTATCTATCTATCTATCTATCTATCTCAATATGTTCATTATCTATCTATCTATCTATCTCAATATGTTCATTATCTATCTATCTATCTATCTCAATATGTTCATTATCTATCTATCTATCTCAATATGTTCCTTATCTATCTATCTATCTATCTCAATATGTTCATTATCTATCTATCTATCTATCTCAATATGTTCATTATCTATCTATCTATCTATCTATCTCAATATGTTCCTTATCTATCTATCTATCTATCTATCTCAATATGTTCCTTATCTATCTATCTATCTATCTATCTCAATATGTTCCTTATCTATCTATCTATCTATCTATCTATCTATCTATCTATCTATCTCAATATGTTCCTTATCTATCTATCTATCTATCTATCTATCTATCTCAATATGTTCATTATCTATCTATCTATCTATCTATCTATCTATCTATCTATCTATCTATCTCAATATGTTCATTATCTATCTATCTATCTATCTATCTATCTATCTATCTATCTATCTCAATATGTTCATTATCTATCTATCTATCTATCTATCTATCTATCTATCTATCTATCTATCTATCTCAATATGTTCATTATCTATCTATCTATCTATCTATCTATCTATCTATCTATCTATCTATCTATCTATCTCAATATGTTCATTATCTATCTATCTATCTATCTATCTATCTATCTATCTATCTATCTATCTATCTATCTAAAGTCATTTGTAATATACAAGGACAAGATTCACCATAATTAGATGTTACTAACGTCACTCTAATTTTAAGAAAAATTCTTTACGTAGAACATTTTTGGAGAAAGTTCTGATAAAAAAATTTACCAACTATAAACGCATCAAAAATCGCTATATTGTGTCACCAACCTTTATTAAATCCATTCTTAAAGAATCTAACGTATACTTCACAACCATGACATGTGTTGACGGAAACAGGTCCTCAAATCAACATGCAGACAAACTCCAAACATAAATAATACCTATCACACACATACATACATACATGTACACCGGAATCCCACATAGACAAACAAGAATTAGGATACACTTATACATATATATTTTACATACAGACGCTGCTTGATGAGTAAAATGCACGTGAAGTCTGATTAACAAATGAAAATCAAACAGCACAAACATAAAAATACCTGTGTTTTGTTTCCATATATCATTTTCTGATGAAGCATTAATAAAAGCGAAACATTTTTTATTTATAACCGTTTAATATTTGTTCTATATCCTATCATTTTGTCGACCATCAGAATGCATCCGGACTACTATTATTACCCACTGCCACAAGTGAGCTAGCATTTATGCCATATTCACAAAAAGGTGGACAATCATATTTTTTCTTTTCTCTCTTTAGAATAGAACAATGGGACTTATACTAAATTAAAACTTAGCCTTGTGTAAGGATTAAATATTAATAAGTCTCATCCTATCCCCCCGAACTCACACCTACTGTCAAACTGGTACCATCAACTACTTCCCCGCCCTTATCCCTCTCTTTTGTCTTTTTGTCACTGTCGTATGTGTTATATGTAATAGGAGTAGGTAGACCCTCCTACCGCGGTCAACACTCCTCCCCCTTCTCCTGGACATGAGCAGAGGCTCACACCTTGTTTCTTGTCTAAGAAGGGGTTCCCGGTACTCTCTCTCTCTGGCCTCTGTACTGGTGCTGATGTGTTTCTCCCGTGACGTGTGCAGTCAGTGACATTGCCTCTTCATCTTGAGGGTACACGGTTGACAGTTCACTGGTTGCTGTTTCCGACTGCTAGTTAGGAGCCCTAACTCTTGCGTAGCGTCTTGAGCGGCCGCTCTGATAAGCAGTTGTATAATACCGGGGTGCTTGTAGTGCCATGACGCGCATGGAACGGTGTCCCTGCAGTCACCTCCGGTGGGCAACCCTGAGGCCACATTATGATGCAGGCTGTGCTAACTCCTCTCTGCTCATGTTGGGGTCGATATCCATCTGCTTCTTGTACTTCAGGCCTTCTCAACCTCCAACAATTACTCCACATTAAGACTCAAAGGAACCTAAAAAGTAAACATAAACCAGCCCATCAAAAATCACCTAAACCCCTCAACATTTCGTTCTGCAACATCCGTGGCATTAGAACAAATTTCTGCAGTATGGAATCTTTCCTCACTGCAAACTGCCCGGATATACAGGCTCTGTGTGAGACAAACCTTGTCCCGTCTATTCCCTCCTCTGATCTCTCGATCCCCGGCTACCTTCCTATCCTTAGGAAAGACTCTCTAACCCACATGCACGGCCTTGGTGTCTATGTCAAGGATCATCTCCCCCTGGCCAGAGAGTTGTCTCTCGAATCGCCAGACCATTCGTACATGTGTCTTCGACTATCTCTTCTCAATGCCGTAAGCTATCTCTTCTTCCTCTATCGCTCTCCATCCTCTCAAGACTGCGGGATACTCGATAGCATATCTGACAGCATAGACAAGGCCCTCTCTCTCCACCCGTTTGCTCACATATTCGTGTTTGGTGACTTTAACGCCCATCATACCAAGTGGCTCGAGAATGCTATTACTGACCGGGCTGGCATTCAAACACTTAACTTCTAAATTTCTCAAACCCTCACACAGATAGTTAACTTCCCCACGCGTTTTGCCCTCAACCTGGCAGATAAGGCCTCCCTTCTCGATCTGTGTTTTACCTTCATCCCCGAATCCTGTAGCGCCACACAGCTCTGCCCTCAGTTTGTTTACATTGCGCAGATCAGTACGAAAATTTCAGTGATTGCGCAAGTCAATGAGGTCAACATTGTGTGAAAATTTTGTGTGAATTGATTGGACAGTTTTTGAAATATTAGAAAAAAAGTTATCTCGATAATAATTTGGCACGGAGTATATATATATATATATATATATATATATATATACGAAAAATGACAAGCAATGCATTTTATCTGTAGTAGAAGGCATATAATTGCGTTCAAAATATATTTAGTTGAAGCCATAAAAGTTTGTTCAAATTATTTAAATTTCGGCATAAAATATCCTATCATGGTTGATATGTCGTTAAAGAAAATCAACCAACCAACATTAAAGAATGACATTAATCCATATAATATCCCATAATTTCTCATCGAAATCAAAGTGTATTCCAAAATTTAACTTAAAAGAAAACAACATAAAATGTACAGCACCGCCTCTAGTCATCATACCCACACAAACATGTATATGCACAAAAGCTGAGTATCATCTACCATGTATTCAATTGTGAAAGCAGAATAGCCTATAATATTTTCATTATTCCAAAGCTTCCAAGGAAATTACATTTCGTCACTAAATGACCCATAAGATGTTGATATGCCGTTAAACAAATCAAACAACCACCCAATAATCATCATTTCGCTGGAACTAAAAACCATTGATTTCTAAATTCCTGGATAACACCGGAGCCTCATTTTATTCAATTCATGCTTCTTGTAAAGCAATAAGGCGTCGATGGAGATACAAGGAAAAGATAAAGTTCGTCTGGATTTGTCCTATGTACTACAAAATGAATGCACCTGACTTAAAAAAATATGATTGGTGAGAAAATGTCGATAAACCATTGAACAAATCAACTAACCAACTACTACTAATAATAATACTATAATCCAACTACTACTAATAATAATAATTATAATACTAATACTACTATAATACAACTACTACTACTAATGATAATACTACTACTGCTATAATACAACTACTACTACTAATAATTATAATACTACTATTAATAATAATAGTACTACTACTATAATACAACTACAACTACAGCTACTATTACTACTAATTGTAATACATTTGTGATTAGTGCATTCGGGAGGGAAATACTACTACTACTACTACTACTTCTAATAATAATAATAATAATAAGCAAAATGATTGACGTAACGCTTCCAATATTTTTCAACATTTATGAGATTTAAGAAAAGATAAAGAAAAAAAAGGAATTATCTGACAAGGTTAACGAATATTTCAACAGAATCTATCGACCTGTCGACACTTAAAACGTATGAGGATGGTTACGGTTTCATGCCTTCACGCTAGCGGCATTTCATTCGGGAAAGGCTTTTTTTTCATTGGAAGACAATCGATGTTTGTACGAAACTTTTTGTAGATTTATATATTTTTATGCGTGAAAAAATGTTTAAATATTGTTTAACATTGTCACACACTGTGTTTTTTTCCTGTTTTTTTTTTATCTTAACTGTATTTTTATCCCAAGGTAGGACAAGATTTTTGACTCTTTTTTTGGTTCTGTTTTGGGCTCTATCACTCATCAATTCATAAAACCCTTGCACAAACTCTATCAATGATAATTAATAACCCAATGGAATTCTAGAAAGTATCACTAAAGGTATCACATATCTACAAGCCACGGGGCCACTCGAATTCTAGACGTTCAAGGTTAAAATTGTAGTAGTCTGGGAAATATCCTGATAGGAGTCTGTTCCATCTATCTATCTATCTATCTATCTATCTATCTATCTATCTATCTATAGCTAGACAGATAGTTAATATAGATTATCTATCAATCTATCTATCTATCTATCTATCTATCTATCTATCTATCTATCTATCTATCTATAGATAGACAGATAGTTAATATAGATAGATTATCTATCTATCTATCTATCTATCTATCTATAGATAGATAGATAGATGGATAGATAGATAGATATGTTTATCAGAATAACAGTAGATGCAATAATACGACTACTACTACAAATACGATAAACTAAGGGAGTTTGGTGGTTTTGAGGAGCATAGAACGACCTCTTAATTGACATTGTTCCCAGGCCCACTCTGACCGGGGACGGTAGCACCTGTTATTCGCGGGGATAATCTCTTTAAGTGGAACTTACTTCTTGTCTATGGAATATAGAGGTAATGAGGGTGGTTTGTTAATACGTAAGTGGCATGGCAGGTCTTAGCCGTGAAGAGTAGATGTAGTTGAAATAGGTGATGCAGTTGTTCCGAGCACTTTCAATGCTAATAGCTACAGAGAAGTGAGAAACTCGCCACACCCTGCCTGTGAGAAAGAGGTTGGGTTGTGGAAAATAATCCTTCTCCGACAACGAATAATATTAAAGTAATAAAACAAGAAACAAGTATGACCACCACACAGATTTGGTTACAGACAAACAACCTGTAAACATATTATGAGAATTTAAAACGAACACAGACAGAATAACCAAAGCTAATCTCCCAGACATGGGGATCAAAGACCACAAAATTATAGAATTTTTGTTTATTTTTGAAACGGCAGGTTTCAATGAAGCTTTATGATCTTCAAAAAACTATCAACATACAAGTGTCTGTGGGGAAAGTGAAAATATGAAATATATGACAGATGAAGATATTAATAATTCCAGTAGTTGTTGGAGCCATAGTTTTGACTGGAAAAGACTATTATAGGCTCACTGATGGCAGTCCATTCCTTAAAGAAATATAAGAATTGTTTTCACAAACACAGCTTACAACTTATGAAGGACTTTTTCTAAGTAAAATATGTGTGTTTTAATATGTGTTGTATAGAAAATATGATATTTTTAACATTAGTTTCTGATTGAAACCCGGAAGGAAATGAGAATAAAAAAAAAATCAAAGGAAATAATAATAATAATAATAATAATAATAATAATAATAATAATAATGCAAAAGTAACATTCAAGAAAGGCAGAATTACAGAAACACCCTTAATAGATTTTTTAGGTTTTGTCACAAAGATTAGGGAATTGGAGCATGATGAAGCTTATAAATACCTAGGAATTAGTAAAGGAGATGGCATACAACAACCCCAAATGAAGGAAAAAAATAAGAAAAGAGTACTACAGGCGTGTACTTCTGGTACTAAACACTGAGCTAAACTCAAAAACAGAATATCAGCCATAAACATCTTGGCTGTACCTGTGGTGCAATACAGCTTTAATGTCCTTAACTGGACCATAGCTGAAATTAAGCGAATGGACGCCAAAACGAGAAAGCTTCTCACTTGCTATCGCATGCACCATCCCAAAGCTGATGTTGATCGTCTGTATGTGCCCAGATCCGAAGGAGGCAGATGATTAGTTCAACTAGAACTGTCCTACAAAACTACAACAATTGGCCTCCAAAGATACTTGGAAACTACAGAAGACTGGATGATAGTATGCGTCAAGGAACATGAAAGTAGTAAGCGTCTTTACCCCGTAATGAAAGAAGCAAACAAATTCAAAATGGAGTTTCAAATGGGCGTAGAGATGCAACTACAGCACAATACACCGGCTGAAACTGCAAAATACTTAAAAATGTCAGCAAAGACGAATGCAACTGACCAAATACAGAAGCGATGGCAAGATAAACCGCTTCATGGCCAATACTCTGCCCGTATCAAACAAGCTGATGTAGACAAAACCCGTACCCATCAGTGGCTACGTAGTGCACGGTTGAAAGCTGAAACTGAAGGTTTTATCCTTTCTGCACAGGACCAATGCTTGCTAACTAGGAATTATCAAGCACATATACTAAAATACTGTGTCAGCCCAAAATGCAGATTCTATGATAAATATCCAGAAACGATTGATCATCTTGTATCAGGTTGCACGATGTTGGCACCCACTGAATATAAAACCCGACATGACAGAGTGGGCCAATATCTGCACTGGAAAATCTGCAACTTCTACGGGAAGTAAACTGAAAGAAACTGGTATGAACACCACCCAGATCCGGTTACGGAGATAGGACCTGTTACAATTCTATGGGACTACACAATACACACTGACAGAACAATCAAAGCCAACCGTCCAGATATTGTTATTAAAGACCACAAACAAAAACGGTGCCTCCTTATTGATATGGCAGTCCCTGCTGACTGCAATGTATGTTTGAAGATACTCAAAAAGCTGTCAAAATACAAGGACCTTGAAATAGAAATCTCGAAAATGTGGCATATGGGAACATCAACAATCCCTGTTGTAGTTGGAGCCCTAGGAATGGTTGGAAAAGATTCCAGTAGACTAATTGAAGGGATTCCTGGAAGTCCATGCTTCAAAGCGATACAAAAGATTGTTCTGACAAGTACAGCCCACACTTTACGAAGAGCTTTATCTATGTAACTTTTTTTTGTAAGTGGAAAGTGTCATGATGCCATTTCTAACCTTAGGTCCCAGGGCGGGAACCGGAAAGAAATGTGTAAACGCCAGAAGTCAAAGGAAATAATAATAATAATAATAATAATAATAATAATAATAATAATAATAATAATAAAGAACAACCAAATGTAATCGCTATTATTATTAGAGACTGCAAGCAAAAATATTGCCTCCTTATTGATATGACAGTCCCTGAAGACTGCAATGTATCGTTGAAGTTCTTCGAAAAGCTATGAAAATACAAGGACCTTGAAATCGAAATCGCAAAAATGTGGCACATGGGAACATCAACAATCACTGTTGTAGTTGGAGCCCTAGGATTGGTTGAAAAAATTCCAATAGATTCATTGAAAGAATTCCTGGAGGCCCATGCCTAAGAAATAAAAAAATGTTCTCACGGGTAGAACCCTTACGAAGGGCTTTATCTATGTAAAATATGTGTGTTGTTCTTTTTTTGTAATGCTCATTGGAAAATATCATGATGCTATTTCTGACCTTAGGTCTCTGGGCGGGACCTGGAAAAATGTGTACATACCAGAAATCAAAGGTAATAATAATAATAATAATAATAATAATAATAATAATAATAATAATAATAATAATAATAATAATAATAACCTATCTATGTAAAGTAAGTGCGTTTTTTTTTTTCGAAATTGCTCAGTGTAAAATGTTATAATGTAATTTCTGACCTTAGATCTCGGGTCGGGACCCGGAAACCAAAGGAAATGAAATAATAATAATAATAATAATAATAATAATAATAATAATAATAATAACCTATCTATGTAAAGTAAGTGCGTTTTTTTTTCGAAATTGCTCAGTGTAAAATGTTATAATGTAATTTCTGACCTTAGATCTCGGGTCGGGACCCGGAAACCAAAGGAAATGAAATAATAATAATAATAATAATAATAATAATAATAATAATAATAATAATAATAATAATAATAACCTATCTATGTAAAGTAAGTGCGTTTTTTTTTCGAAATTGCTCAGTGTAAAATGTTATAATGTAATTTCTGACCTTAGATCTCGGGTCGGGACCCGGAAACCAAAGGAAATGAAATAATAATAATAATAATAATAATAATAATAATAATAATAATAATAATAATAATAATAATAACCTATCTATGTAAAGTAAGTGCGTTTTTTTTTTCGAAATTGCTCAGTGTAAAATGTTATAATGTAATTTCTGACCTTAGATCTCGGGTCGGGACCCGGAAACCAAAGGAAATGAAATAATAATAATAATAATAATAATAATAATAATAATAATAATAATAGCCAATGACATGTCTGTCCACCAGGTATAAATTAATCACGTTTGACCTGAAGAATTATACTTGAACGAAGGATAAAAATGTGCAAGAATGGAAAAAATATAACTGAAAATAATAATAGGTAAGCTCTAACAAATCCCCAAAATAGAAATCCCAGATAGGACAAGGTTTTTGGCTCTTTTTTTTTGGTTCTGTTTTCGGCTCTATCATTGTCATCAATTCATAAAACCTTTGCACAAACTCTATCAATGATAATTAATAACCCAATGGAATTCTAGAAAGTATCACTAAAGGTATCACATATCTCCTACCAAAAACGGGCGAAACAGATGATGCAATAAGTTATAATCCAATGGCAATGTCCATCCACCAGATATAAAGTGATCACCTCTGCCCTGACGAACCATACTTACTCATTTCTCGAAGAAAGCGACATTCTTCGCCTGGAACACAAGTGATGCAAGAGAAGTTTATATGGTTGCAAAAATCAACTATTGATAAACAAAATGATCCTGGAAAATTGCAAGAAAAGAGGTATAGATCTCAGCACAGCTTGGATAGATTACCGTAAAACCTCTGATAATGTGCCAGCCTTCTGTATTCTTAAGACTTTGGAAATATAGAAAATCTCCCCGGTGATAGTAAAATTCCTTAAGTACAGCATGAGAATTTGGAAAACCGCATTATTCCTAAACACCCAAGAGGAACTGCTACGTTCAACCGCCTGAATATCCGAAGAGGACACTCAAATAGACACCCTGTCACCCTTTCTGTTTTGTCTGTCCTTAATGCTCCTAACACATGAAGTTAACAATAATAATTATGAATACAAAGTAAACAAGAAATTATTCAATCATCTATTCTACATCGAAGATCTCAAGCTCTTTGCTAAAGACCACAATGAGTTGAAGGGTCTCCTCAATATTGTAAAATGATTTAGTGACGACATAGATATAGATTTCGGATTAGATAAATTTTAAAAGTAACATCTAACAAAGGGAGAAATACATTCAATGGATCTAGATTTTGTCACAAAGATTAAATAACTGAACTCAGAAGAAGCCTATTAGTCCCGAAGAATTAGCGAAGATTGAAGACAGTATAACCAAATCAAAGAGAAAGTAAGAAAAAAAAACCGCTGGCATGTCTGTCAGATATTGAATACCGAATTGAATTCACAAAAAAGAATATTAGCCATAAACTCATTGACTGTTCCCTGTGGTGCAATACAGTTCCAACATCCGTAACTGGACCATAGCTGACAGAAAGCAAATAGAGACCACAACGAGAAAGCTTATCTCTTGCCACCGCATTCATCATCCCAAGGCTGATGTTGATCGTCTGTATGTGCCCAGGTCTGAAGGAGGCAGAAGATTAGTTCAACTAGAACTGCCCTACAAAACTACAACAGTCTGTCTGTAAAGATACCTGGAAACTACAGAAGACAGGATGGTGATTTGTGTCAAAGAACATGAAAGAAGTAAGAAATTTTATTCAGCAATAAGTTCAAAATAGAGTTTCAACTGGGGAAAGAAATGCAAGTAAAGCATAATACACCTACTGCAGCTGCAAAATACATCCATGGTCAATATTCAACCCGTACCAAACAAACTGATGTAAACAAAACCTTACCCATTTGTGGCGTCGTAGTGCAAAGTTAAACGCAGAAACTGAAGGTTTTATTTTTGCCTCACAGGACCAATGCTTACTAACTAGAAATTACCAAGAACTCATAGTTAAAAATTATGCTAGCCCAAAATGCATATTTTGTGATAAATATCCAGAAAAAAATTTGACCATCTTGTATCAGGTTACATAGTATTAGCACACATTGAATATAATACCCGGCATGAGAGTGGGTTAATATCTTCATTAGAAAATATGCAACTTTTACGGAAAGGAAACTGCAAGAAATTGGTATGAATAGCACCGAAACCCGGTTACAAAGATAGGATTGGTAACAATTTTATGGGACTTTACAATATACATAGACAATGTGTATCAATGTTAATCAATGTTAATCACCCAAACATTGTGATCAGAGAGCGCAAAAAAAAAAATATGTACCTCCTTACTGACATGGCAGTCTCTGCAAACAGTAATGTACCTTTGAAGATCTTTAGCAAAATATCGAAATACAATAACCTTGAAATCGAAATCTCAAAAATATAGCACATAAGGACATCAACAAATCAGTTGTAGTTGGACCCCTCGAATTCTTCGGAAAAGATTCCAATGGAATAATTGAAGGGATACCTTGGAGCCCCTAACTTAAAGAAATACAAAAAACTGCACAGTCCACACTTTATGAAATGCTTCATGTAAAATGTGTGTGATTTTAGGGGTTTTTTTTTTTTTTTTTTTTTTTGTTTTCCTCAAAAAATGTTCAGTGGAAAATGCCAATCTTAGGTCACTGGTTGGGACCCGGAAAGAAATGAGTATGCATCAGAAATCAAATCAAATCAAATCAAATAATAATAATAAAAGTTGTACTCACAAGTACAGCTCACACAATACGAAGAGTTTTATCTATGTAAAATATATGTGATCTTAGGATTTTTTTTAAAAAGAGACGATCTGTGGGAAATGTCATGAAGCCATTTTTGATCTTGGGTCACTGGTTGGACCCGGAAAGAAATGTGTATACAAGAGAGATCAAAGGAAATAATAATAATAATAATAATAATAATAATAATAATAATAATAATAATGCGGCATATGAGGAAATCAACAATTCGAGTTATAGTTGGAGCGATCGGATTAACTGGAAAAGATTCCAGTAGAATCATTGAAGGGATTCCTGGGAGCACATACCTTAAAGAAATACACCCCCCCCAAAAAAAAAACTCATGAGTACAGCCCACACCTTACGAAGGGCTTTTTCTATGTAAAGTATCTGTTATTTATTTTTTAAAACTGCTCAGTGGAAAATGTCATGATGCCATTTCTGACCTCAGGTCTCTGGTCGGGACCCGGAAAGAAATGAGTAAACACCAGAAAGCAAAGAAAAAAAACAAAAACAACAACAACAACAACAAAAATAATAATAATAATAATAATAATAATAATAATAATAATAATAATAATAATAATAATAATAATAATAATATTAGGTTGGTGCAAAAATAATGACGTAATAATGTCGTTTTCTGACGTCTTTTTTAACGTCAAAAACGACATTATTACGTCATTATTTTTGCACCAACCTAATAATAATAATAATAATAATAATAATAATAATAATAATAATAATGATAATGTTTCATAGAGTGAAATCAAAAGTGAGTTCAAATAGAACACTGGAATAGACAAGCTACGAATTGGAAACGTTTGAATCAATCAAGAATAAAAATGTGCCGATGTGTGAAGTGATATAAAAAACAAGCGAAAATATGGCACCGAAATCCGATGATGCACTGGAATAGTAAATCACATCTTCCAAATTCTGAATAAATTATTAAGAAAAAATAAGATTTCTTTAAAAACAAACAAGTGTTCAGCGCTGCAGTGTAATATTAATCGCTCTATATGACAGTGAATAAGGGACCTCCATCTCAAAGATGAAGAGGAGACTTGAGGCAAAAGAGACGCGATTCTCCAAAAATATGCTGAGCATATATGCAGGGAGAACGTGAGTAACGAAGAAGTCTTAAGGAAAATGCTAACAAAAAGGACACTTGGAATTAGATTAAAAAGAGAGTTGAAATTTGTGGACATGCATTTTAGAACATTAAAATTAAGAGAGGCAGAGAGAAAAATCGAGTATACTATCTAAGGTGCTTATGTAAGTGGTTACTAACATAGGGACTGAAAGGTACAGTAAGTGGACAAATATTACTTAGGAAGTTGTGAAGAGCCTTGATCAACTTATTTAACGAGCTTGAGTAAATGGATGCTAACACAGGGATTGAAAGGGATAGTAAGTGGACAGACATTGCTTAGAGCTGCAAAGGATAGGATGTTGTGGAGAGCCTTGATCAACTTAACGACTTTGTGTAAATGGATGCTAACACGGACTGAAAGAAGTGGAAAGTTATTGCTTAGAGCTGCATTTGATAGGAAGTTGTGGAGAGCCTTGATCATCTATATCCTTAAGGGACACGACACATAAAAGAATAAACGTTTTCATTAAGAATTCAATTTGGAATTGTATATTTATTATTAAGTTTTTTAAAATTATTACGTGTAATTAATTCTTCCCATATTGGTTAAATATTAATTAAAACCATAATTAGCAGTACAATTATTTGTTAGAGTTGATTTTGTTTGGTTTCCTTAAGAGAAATATAATGGGCTCTGTTAAGTGAATAGAGAGCTTGGTACATTTGAGACATTATTAATTGCTGTCAATATCCAACTCGGTTTTCTTCTGGGGACAGTTAGTTTTTTTATTAATCATAGTATCGTCGAGCAGGGGTTTGAAGCACCTAGTAAACACCAAATTAATTATACAGTCATTATGAACACCTTGGCTGGTAAAGGTGATCATATTAATTGATAGGTTAATAATGGAAAAGGAAACTAATTAATTACAACTGAGACTCTATTTGATACTGGAATTCATATCGATTAGATTGAACCGGAAATAATTTGCTTTTTTTTTTGTTTATCAACTTTATTCATGTAAAAATAATGCACAAATATATTTGATTCAATTATATATTCGCCGTTCACTTGCAATTAAGTGTTGAATCTTTTGAGTAAAATAAACTGCAAAGAATAGGAAGCTGTGGAGACCTTTGATGAACTTATTTAACGAGCTTGTGTAAATGCGTGCTAACACAGGGAATGAAAATGAAAGGGATAGTAAGTGGACAAACATTTTTAGAGCTGCAAAAGATAGGAAGTTGTGGAGAGCCTTGATTAACTTAACAAGCTTGTCTAAATGAATGCTAACACAAGGACAGAAAGCTATAGTAAGTGGACAAATATTGCTTAGAGCTACAAAGGATGGGAAGTTGTGGAGAGCCTTGATCAACTTAACGATCTTGTTTAAATAGATGTTAATACAGGGCCTGAAAGAGATAGTAAATAGACAAATATTGCGAAGGAAAAGCTGTTTTTCATTTGAGAATGTTTTACCTTGAAAGCGTCTTGTGATCAGAAAACTAGAAATCGACCGGTGAATATGGTGGTCTTGGTAGGACAGACCTACCGATCTCTACATTATTTCCCTCCGTTATCCTTGCATTACGAAGCCTTGCATTGTTATGGGAGAATAACAATGTATTTTTAATCCACTGTGTGTGCTGCCATAGACGTGCAAACACCAAGGTATGTTAGCGTACTCCAAATTTATTCTCAGCTTATTCGACATTAGAATTGGTTCACAAAAAAAGAAATTGCTTATGAATAAACCTAATATTACATTCTTTTAATTTGGTAGCTAACATGACATAATTAAGGGAGCACGTATTAATCCACTAGTTTGGCACCGAGATCTCATCAATTTACAGTTTAGCTTGCTAGATGTAATTATAAATTCTATGTTAACAGTTTCTTTTCACACACTTTCCGCCTGTTGCTCTCCCAGCCAGCTCCATACTTTCTAGCCAACTTTCATTTTCAAAAATTTAAAATCAATATCAATCGCTATATATTCTCCTCCTGATTGCTCTTTCCTATTCCCGCTCATTATTAATGTTTCTGTTCCTAATTCTTTCACACCCTGTAACCCCTTGTGTCTTAGTGGCTTTACTGCCTTGCATGGTGTGATACCG
Organism: Acanthosepion lycidas; assembly: GCA_963932145.1. Lineage (NCBI taxonomy): Eukaryota > Metazoa > Mollusca > Cephalopoda > Sepiida > Sepiidae > Acanthosepion > Acanthosepion lycidas. The sequence goes on along the minus strand of OZ010588.1, from coordinate 88,920,306 downwards.
ACTGTAAAAAAAATGTGGAGTTGCGCGTAACGAACCCCTTATAGACGCGGGAAGTATAATCGTCGATCAGATTTCAGATTCCGGCTGTTTTTGTTGCATTGACTTTCGTAAAAAGAACGGGAAAGTTATAAATCCGTTTCTTCTTCCAACTTCACCTATGTGTGGAATAATAGGGTCGACTTGATTCGCTAGCCTTAGCTGGCAACCAGTACAGAAGAAAGACAACTGAATTCAAAACCACGGAGATCGCAACAAGAAAAAACATTCGTCTGTATTCCCAAGAATGGATAACAATTCATAGATAATAAAAATAAGGGAATTTCTGGAGAGTCATGGTATTCTACATTCCGAACAGACATAGCGTTTTATAAATTTTGCTATATGAGTACATGTAATGTAACGGTGAGAGTTTAAATATCTCAACATCAATAAAATTTGATTCTGTTTTGGAACAAATATGATATTAAAAATAAAGCGAACTCTCGGTCTGCATTAAAAACAAAAACTAAATCCAAAACCCGTTCGACGTGGAATTGACAACTTCATCCTATACTAGCCTACTCGCTGACCCCCGCCCCTAGAATCAATACCTCATTGAATGAGGCTATGTATACTTCTGTATGGGTGAGTGGCACCATGGAGGAGAAGCAGGGAGTTGAATTATTGCAATTTAATTATTGCTTTCGTGTGAATGAAGAATTGGTCGAGAAGAACAATTATAGTAATTTACTATATAAATATGCAAGAATATATAATACGTTCGGCGTATTAAAAAAATCGAAAATTACTTTTTTTACTGCAAACTATGTCTGCGGAATATCATTAAATTATTATTATATAATTATAGTGAAATCATTAAGGTTATTTTTATTAAAAGCATTTTATTTTTGGTCGTATATTAATTTGAATTATTCCTTTTTACAGTCTTTATTTTGAAATGGAATAAGATCATTCTAAATTTCAGAATTTCGCTATAGCCCATCAAAATGATTGGAAGAACGCAATCTAAAAACAACAATGGAAAAGAGAGGTAACAAATCATTAACGAAATGGCTCCAGTTTGTTCAATTTAGAAAACGTTGCATTGCAGCCAAAGTATTCTAAAATACTGTCAATATCAAAGGAGAAAATGAAAAATACCTAATAACAAATCAAATATAGCATTAAAATTGATATTATTTTTATTTATTTATTATGCAACTAAATACATAATTGTAAACAATGTTTCCGTAAAATTTTGATATTTCCAGTAATAAATTTTTAATAAATATTATTGTTATTATTTTGGTAAAGTGTAAGGTAGCCCTACATTTACAATTCCTTATGTTTAACCATGAAAAGGAATGTTCATCAAATCTGCCTAAAAACGTAAATGCGTATTGCTGCAAAATTATCAGATATTGAATACGCCCCTCCTCCGTTGAACGCGTTATATAAATCTAAACTTTTAAAAATGCGTTGCAAATCAGATTTTAGCGTAACCTTCTTCTATGTGTCGTGTTTCTTCTCAACGTGGATGGTCAGGAATCCTCACAATTTCCTTTTCTTTATAGATTTTAGTAAATTATGGAGCATTATAAAGTACAGGCTCTCGAGAAAGCAGTCGAGCAACATGCTCCATAAGTTTTCTATGGGGTTGAGGTCAGAAGATTGGATGCGCCCATGTCATAACACTCCCCTGCTTCTCATCAAAGTATTCCTTCATCAATTTTGATTTGTGACAGGGAACATTATCCTACATAAAAATGAGCTTGGTGGGTTCGATTTGCACCCTTCCAGCAGAAGGGAGCAGACAAGACTCTAAAATGCTCTTGTACTGCTCGCTCCTGAGGGTTTTTTCAATAGGTTTTAAGAAACCAGTTCCATGAAAAGAAAAGCATCCCCAGAAGATGAACGGATACTTGACAGTACTTACTTCTACATTCAAAGAGCTTTCAAAGCTTCTTCTTCGGATTTTAGATCGCTTATCCTTTGAATTTAGCTCAACTTTCGTTTCATCGGAGAAGAGAACATTTAGTAAAGAAATATCAGGTGAGTTACTTTTATCGAACAGCACTGTATATCCATTGTTTAACTTCGGTAAAAGTATGGGCCCAAAATGCGATTTGCAGGTCGGGAAAACTAGAATCAAGCAGACTCGGAAGTTTAAATATCTGGAAAATTGTTGTGACAGAAGACGGTAAATGCGACACTGAGATCCGTAAATGTATTGGGATGGCCAAGGGTGCATTTCAAAAGCTGGGTAAAGTATTGCGAGACAGGAAGATTTCTTTAGTAAGCTGTTACGTGACATCTGTCCTTCTTCACGGCAGCGAATGTTGGACGATTTCTTCAAAGTTGAAGAGACTCGAGGCGACGGAGATGTGGTTCTACAGAAGTATGCTAAGGATATCATGGCCCTAGCGTGTGAGCAACGATGAAGTATTAGAGAGGATGCAAACAAGGAAGAAGCTTATACTTAACATCAAGAAGAGACAACTGAGTTTCCTGGGACATAATGAGCAAGGAGGGCTTGGAGAATCTAATACTCACGAGTCGAATAGAGGGAAAGAGAGACAAGGGAAAATAACGCGGGACATACCTAGCGGACTTAAGCATGTGGATGACAGAACGTGGTCTGGAGAGGTAGCAGAGGGAAGGAACTTGTTGAGAGCTGCAAGGGATAGAGCGAGGTGGAGAGCCATGATCGCCTACGCCCTGAAAGGACACAGCACATAGAAAGAAAGAAAAAAAACGATATTTCAACGCGATATAGTCTTAAGCTTCTTTATCCGTGAGGAGATTGTCCTGCATATTCTATATGACTGATATGACATATCTTTTCTGTGTTTCGAATATAGGACATATTTTACATAATATCTTATCTTTCTTGTGTTTCGAACGAAAATTTTCTTTAATATTTTGCTCAGCTTTTGGAAGGCAACCCAATTCGACTACTGAATTTTGATCACATTTTATGTCCTCTGTTAGGGGAAGTAGAAATATAAAATATAAGAAAGGTTCTTGGCGAACTTAGAAAGTTTTCAAGCGGTAAATATCTTAATTTCTTGTCAGTTTGAGTGTCGCTTTTCTTTTCTCCCCAAGAAACGGGAGAACATTGATTTTGAAAGATTGATAAACGTCAAATACCTACTAAGAGATTTCAAGGTTGTGTTATCCAACATATTTCCACTATTCTTTCTGTGCTTAGTTGATTACAGTTTTATTAGCTTCATAATTCTAATTAGTATACTAATGTGGAATCATTCATTGTACTTTAATATTTATAGCGAATAAAAAATAGTTCTAAAGAAAATAAGAACTAAAAAGAGAAACACTTCAGATTAGAAAGAAATTATTAGAACTACTAAGTCATTATGTATCAGGTCATCTCATAAGTTCTGTCAGAATTTTAACTTTTTTGTTAAAATGAACGAAATTTAAAGAGTATTTTATAATGTCTAATGAAGCTGAATATTATTTTTATGTTTAGATGCATTTAAACTGATCAAATTTTTCTTTCAGAGAACAATAAAATTAAATTTTGTTTGATTAAAACCCTGCTAACACGGAAGTACCCAAGAATCATTTGAGGCACATAATGTTTTATGAGTTCAAGAAAGGAAACTCAGCAGCCGAAGCGGCTAGAAACATTCACTCAGTTTACGGAGAGGAATGTGTGAATAAAAGAACTTGCAGAAGATAGTTTGTAAAATTCAGAGGTAGAGATTTCACCCTTGAAGATGAAGATCGAACCGGATGTCCAGTTGAGTTTGATGAAAAGCTTCTTGAAGCAGCCCTTGAAGAAAATCCTGCTTTATCAGGTGAGGAATTGGCAGTGGTTATCAGTTCAAACCATACAACTGTTCACCGTCATCTTCAACAACTTGGAAAATGAGTGGCTCATGAATTGTCTGAAAACAACCTCAAATCCCGAGTTGATATCTGCTCTTCTCTCCATTCTCGCTAATTTGTTTCACCTTTTTTGGATAGACTTGTGACTGGCGACGAAAAATGGATCTTTTATCGAAATGTTAAGCGTCGTAGACAGTGGCTTGGTAAAGAGGAATGACCCCATCCACAGCGGAGAAAGGAACTTCATGGGCAAAAGGTTCTTCTTTCAATCTGGTGGGATCGCCTAGGAATAACCCACTTTGAATTCTTACCACCTTATGCAACAATTAATGCTCAAATATATTGTCAGCAATCAGAGTGTTTGAATCAAGCTTTGAGGGAAAAAGACCTCTAGTGAATCGAAAAGAGGTGATGTTTCATCAGGACAATGCGCGACCCCTCACAGCAAGAATCATGTCACAAAAGATCGAAGAACTTGGTTGGGAGAAAATTCCTCATCCACCTTATTCTCCCGATCTTGCTCCTTCAGACTACCATTTGTTTCGTAGCTTACAGAATCATTTGGAAGAAACAGCTTTCGTAACACATGAAGAGGTTAAAACTGACATTTGTGAATTCTTCAAATCAAAGCCAAAAGAATTTTACAGTAATGGAATTAGTAAGCTTGTTAATAGATGGAAGGAAGACATAGATAATCAGGGAAAATACATTGTTGATTGAATCTGTAATTAAATGTAACATTTGGTCACTTGTTTTCTTTATTGAAAATTCGGACAGAACTTACGGGATGACCTGATAGAAAGAGCGATTCGAAAGTGTAACATCTTCAGGGTATATTAAAAATTGTTGGATTTTTTTACGGTGTATTAACAGTTATTTAAAGTCGAAACATATTTTAGGATTGTAAGAATTTTTTCTTTTTGCATTAACTGTGTTTTGAGAATAACAATAATGTTTCAAATAAAAGTACTGATATTTAGCCCATAGCTGGGGGATATATTAAAAGAAAGCGGAGTACAGGAAAGGTTGGAAAGATGGCGGAGCACAAAGAGGAACGGCAAAGAGTTAAACGTTGCCTAGAGCAACAAGTGACAGGAAATTGTGGAGAACCGTGATCACACACATCCTGAAGGCACACTAAAGAAGAAAAAACGCTTCCATTGACACGTATACATAGAATCAGAAAGAGTTGATATTTCTCAGGTATATGATAAGGAAAGTAGGCTTTGAAAATTTAACACTCACAGAGTATATTGAATGAAGGTGGAGCAAAGAGAAACAGCGAGTAAGGTAACTAATGAGTTTTTGTGAATGAATGGAAGAAATGAGATAAAAAGGGAATGGTAGAGAGTCAACTGTTGCTTAGAGCAAAAAGAGAGAGGAAGTTGTGGAGAGCCATAATTTGAAAGCCCTGAAGGGAAACAGTACATAAAAGAAGATAACTTGACTTTATGAATTTTAGCGTTCTTGTAGACTGATGGCAAGGTCTCATCGTCGTACAATTGAAATAGCCAGAGAGATCCACAAGTTCTATGCTAATACTTTCTTCTCTTGAGTTTCGCACTTGTGAAAATCTCTTCCGGCGTCTCTCTTTCCAGCCAAATTTTATCATAATAAATGTTAATGGAATGCCAATCGTTATCTTCTATCTTCTGAATTCCTGTTCTTTTATTCTTATCTCTCCTTTTTTTTTATTCTCTCACATTGTAACTGTGCGTCTTAGGGGCTTTATTGTCCTGTTGTAAAATGATTTAAAGCAAACAAAATAAAAAAAAGAATGAATATTTGAGAAATGAAAAAGAAAATTATTTTTTTCTTGCATAATGCTAAAAATGGCGAGATCATTTAAGAGATTTATTTTAGACATCAGCCATGATTTTATTTATCAGACGCTTGACAAATGATTTCCAAACAGTTCAGCACAGAATGCAGTCGAGCCCAGATAAGATTAAGTGATTTATTTACAGTTAGAGACGCAGACATCAGATAAACCGCAAGAAAGATTAAATGTTTCCAGAATCCAAACAGACGAAAAAAAAAAGACATTTTTTCTTGATTATTTATTAGTTTCCACAGACGGTAGTCGCCTTTATCAATAATTGTTTCACGATGATTCAAAAAATATAAAGAATATTCACGATGAATTCCCTTTGACGGTGAATAATGTCACAATTAATTGATTTATTGATATGATGGTGAATATAAAATACAATATAAGCATATATGTCGTGGTGTCAAACTATTGGCCACCAATTACAACTACTGCTACTACTAATACTACACTTATACAGACACAGAAGCGAACACACACACACACACACACATATATATATATATATATATATATATATATATATATGTATGTGTATGTGCATAATCTAAATAAATAAATATGAAATACTGCCCGTCTCTGTGTCTGAAACATCACACTCGCTCTACATAGACTTATTATACCTTCTTTGAATCAACATGATCTACCTTGAAAATTTACCTTTCATTTGGTGTTTGAACATCCAGATTTGGGATGTGTCCCCGGGTGAGGAGGGAAGTGCTAAAAATTCAATTTTTAAAATAACTGAACAAAATTATTGATTTTAAAAGTTTCTAATTTATATTGAGTCTAAAGTAACAAAGAAACTTGGTGAATTTAAAAAAAAATGTTTTAAATTCGGTTTAAAATATCTGCAAAATTTTGTGAATTGAAGAAATCACTTTTATTTCTTCAAAATGCCAAGGAATCAGAATTAAGTTTCATGACGTCAGGTTTTGAAATTCCACAGTTCGGACATTCGGCCCAAATCGGATTTTTCGTCCAAATCGGGTTTCGGCCCAAATCGGACTTTTGGGCCAAATCGTCTTTTGGCCCAAATCGTCTTTTGCTCCAAATCGTCTTTTGCCCCAAATCGGACTGTTCGCACAAAATCAGACTTTTGGCCCAAATCGGAATTTTGGCCTAAATCGGAAGTTTGACCCAAATCAAAAATTAGGCCCAAATTAAACATTAGGCCCAAATCGGACTTTTCGCACATAATCGGATTTTTGCCCCAAATCGGACTGTTCGCACAAAATCAGACTTTTGGCCCAAATCGGAATTTTGGCCTAAATTGGAAGTTTGACCCAAATAAAACATTAGGCCCAAATCAAACATTTGGCCCAAATCGAACATTTGGCCCAAATCGGACTTTTCGCACATAATCGGATTTTTGCCCCAAAATGGACTGTTCGCACAAAATCAGACTTTTGGCCCAAATCGGAATTTTGGCCTAAATCGGAAGTTTGACCAAAATCAAACATTTGGCCCAAGTTAAAGTGAAGTTTTAAAGTCCCTTGGAGTGAATTAAGGAATTGAAAGTTATTTGTTTAAAAATATCATTGCTATTTTCTAAGCTGAACCAGCAGTCACTTTTCTTTTGGACCGGAGTACCAATTAGGCCTCTATAGGTGTTCGAATTTTAAGCTAGTACTTTATAAAATTATATAAAAAAAAGACCCCAAAAACTGCCATCATCGTTCTATACATTTAGCGCATTTTGCGTCGCTGTTGTGACCATTGGTCTCTATCTCACAATTGAGTGAGGTGACATTCAGGGCAGAATAGTGCAATGGTTTGACGGTTTCTTTTCCGCCAGGGAATGTAAGGTTTCTCCGTCCCTTCACTTTGTAAGGTGGTTTTGTTTTTGAAGTTACCTTGTTCTAGCCTAAAGTCATGACCTACAAGGTAGCAGGCTGCTTTGAATTCAGAGTTTTATTCTCCTAGACTGGTTGCCACCCAAGGGTATAGGGCCAAGTCTGTCTTGTTATTTTACCCATAGCAAGGGGAAGACTATAAAACAAAACTACAAAATAATTAAATATAGTAACAATTTCAGTATAAAACAGCTATTATATATACACGGAGTTATTAAATAATTAAACAAATAATTGGTAATTTCTATATTATGATAATTTATATGCTTCTGTTACTGAATTATAGGATCATTGGTAACGGGAACTTTGATGTGGTGTAAAGGTTAACTAGCTTGTCCCAATAGATCGATTGTGGTTGAAAACCCATTTGATCACATCTCCGAATAAATATATTTGCCTTACTCGAAAACAAGCATGAAACGAATTAGATAAAAAATTGTTAAGGAGTCATCGGAATAAATTTTATTTTATTAATTTGTGGTTTTCCATTAGAAATTTATAACATTTTGATGTTTTTCTGGTAATTTCTGTACACTTAAGGGGTGCTGAAAAGTTCTGGAATCGATCAAATTACTCTTCATATAAATCTTGAGAAACAGGTCGAGAAGAGAATATTTTGAATATGGCATCGGGCGAATGCAGCGTGTGGGACTTAACAAGGCACACTCTACTCCAAATCTCGTGATCTGGCGGTACAGAATCCGAAACAAATTGATCATCAGCAACAGCTAAAATAGACAGTACATGTAACGCGAAGAGAAAATATTAACATAATCAAGATGTTGACATTCTACAGTACCTCCAAGAAAAGGTTAGGAAGGAAACCTCCATTGAGTACTGGAAAGAGCGATAACAGCTTGTTGGTGTGACAAACCTATTTTCCTGGAAAATTGTTTTAGGAGAAATATATATATATATTTTTAATCAAGTTCAACTGAAACAAGGCAGCAAACCACTGAGATACAAGGGCTTAATAGGCGTGGAAGATTTAGAAAACAGAAACACCACCAAGGAGCGAGAACAGAGGAAGAGTAATCCGGAGGACTGTAGATAGCGATTGGCATTGAATAAAATTTTTGAAGATTAAAATTGTTGAAGATTAAAATTGGCTAGAAAGCATGAAGCCGGAAGCGTTTTCTACAAGCGAGAAGTGCGAGAAAAGAAACTGTTAGATTAGAATTTAAGGTTACATCTATCCAACGCAATTGTATATCAATGAGATCCCATCATCAGTTAATTCTGAGCGTCTGTTCTTAAAGTCTAGGTACCATACCCTGCTGATTTGTAGATTTTGTTTTGTTGTATATCAGCATCTCTATGGATTATTATTATGGTAAATTACCTATACACGGATGGATTCTTCCAAGTTACAAATAAAAGCACCTACTGCTTTTTGTCAGTAGAGAGTTTTTTTTTCCCCAACAATCAGTTCGGACTTAATATTCGGGCTCGTTTATATGTTATTGTATTACCGATTTTCCGTTAATATATTTGTTAACTCAAAACCACTCTTGTGTTTGTATTCTGGCCACAACAACTTGGCGACTAGGACCCTTGAGGAACCCAAAATTACTACGTAGAAATTGTCACTATTGGTTCTACTCAATAGGACTTGACAATCCAGAAAAGGAAACAGAACGGGAAAAAAGTGTAACTAACTTACACTGAACTTTCTAAGAATTCATGTCTCTCAGAGGAAGAAAAAAGATTCTTAGTGAGTAAGAAATTAAACAGTTATTTAATATCGATATCTAAATATTTTTTAATGCATGCTTTCAACTAAAAATAAAATGTATTGCTTGCCATTTTGATTTAAAATCGTAATTTTGGTAATTTTACTATAAAAATATATTTTTATACTTTCATAGTGTTTTGTTTTGTTTGGGTGTTCATTATTTGCCATTAGCTTAGAATCCCTAACAGCTGCTACCACCCCGAGTCACGATTGATTTGGGAACAACAGCAATTAAGTGGTGGCTGCACGCTACTCAAAATCTCCAATTTCCTGATCAGGGGCCTTGCTACCTGATGTAGTTTATCGTCATACGCAGGACTAACCACTGTAGGCAAAAGAAGAACAGGCAGAGGGTGAAAATGATGCGACAACATCAGAGTTGACATATGGAGGGAACTGGTCAGATGCTGAGATACTTAGTAACCCTACATCATGGAACTGATTTTGTAAGCATTTTATTCCTTTGGAATAAATATATACAGGATGTCCCAAAAATGTTGATATAATTTTGATATAATTTTAAAAGCAATTATCTTGAAAACTCCTAAGTCTAGCTAAATGAAATTGAACAGTTTATCTGTTGAACATCATAAGTTTATTATGGGACCGATTTTATAAGTGTTCAATATCTGCAGAGCCTGTGACACGGCACACGTCAAGTCGGTAGGTAAGCTCTTGCCAAACACGCTGTAGCATGTCTCCGGTAACATTATCCAGTGTGGAAGTGATTCTCTGTTTGAGTTCATCAATGCTAGCAGGAATAGGTGGGGGACATGAACCGGTCCCTTCATATCTCCCCATAAAAAGAAATTATACGGAGACAGGTCCGGTGACCGCGGCGGCCATTTCACCAGAAAACTGTCTTCATCTCCATCACGACCGATTCATCTTTCTGGCAGATTCTTATTGAGATAACAAAAATAAAACATTACATATAACCCGTCCTGGGTAAGACGCTAAACTATATTCGCGTCCTGGGTAAGACGCTAAACTACGTCCAGCAGCAAGGCCTCTAATCAGGAGGTTTTGAGGAGCGTGGAACCACCTCTTAATTGCTGGTGTTCCCAGGTCCACTCTGACTCGGGTTGGTAGCACCTGTTAGGGTCCCAGCTATGGGCAAATATTTAACTATTACCAGCAATACTTTTTTGGAAATTTTTTTACCAGCAATACAATTTTGAAGGAAAAATATTTCCAGAAACAGATTTTTGACGAAACAAAATATTACCAGCAATAAAGAATTTTGTCGGCATTGAATAGCGCATTGGGGTTGGTGTGTCGCGGATAAAATAAACCAACCCAATCTAAAGCAAAGAATACATATTCTGTTCATACGAATCTATTGTAAAAATGTTGTCGGCATTAAATAACCCATTCAGGTTGACATGCCGTAAAACAAAATAAACCAAATCAATGAATACATATTCTCTTCATACGAATCTATCCTAAAAATGTTGTAGGCATTAAATAACCCATTGAGGTTGATATGCTGTAAAAAAAACAAAAAAAAAACAAAAAAAAAAACAAACAAACCAAACCAAACATTACATATAACATCTTTATCTGTTTTTATAAATTGTGAAAATCTGAGGTTATTTCAATAAGAATTGCCAAATTTATTGGCCTGCGAAATTATGTCAATTTTTTGGGGACACCCTGTATATTTTTGGCAAGACAGTTTTATGTTAGTAAAAGTTTTGAATACTTTATTGTAGATTAGGAAGACTCCATTTAAGTGATACCAAAGTTGGCGCTTCGTCGAATAGCAAATTCCGACTGCATTTCTAAGCACTTCAGTGCCAACGGAAATATCTGTACATTTTAAAGATTATTTTCAGCAAATATGAGTGCATATACTATAAACAAATTCATTCAGTTATGTGTCTGAATTTTTGGAAACCATCAGCGCCTAATCTATATCTATACTTCTTGAAATGTGTGTATATGTGTCTGTGAGTGTGTGTCTGAACGGATATTGTTTATGTATTTCCAGTTTTCATCTGATTTCGATGAAAGTTTTATTTTGTTTGATAGATAATTCTTCAGTACCGGTTTTAAGTTCAAATTGACTGGAAAATATCACAACCTCGAAGGTGAAAATCGAAAAAACTGATTTTTTACATTTTGCGCAAAAATCAAAGGCATAATTTAATATCTTTAAAAAACCGCGTACAATCAATTTAGAGAGTTAAAATCTAACACAGAAGATTATTAGAATTATAAAAAAAATTAAATATATTATAAATAAAAGTTATATTATTATTCTGACAGTCCATGGAAGAGGTTCCTTCCTTGCAAGATAGAGAACACAAACTCCACCCTTTTTAGGGCCACCCCAATTCAAATTGTTAACCTCCCCCCATTTGGGGATGTGCCTCAGTTGCATCCAATTGTTGTTACTAATATTGATTTTCCGGTGGGCTGACTTTAGACTTAAACTTCTCCAAGTGAACGGCAAAAATTGCCAGTAATGAAACACCCGGTCAAAGACGGGTTATGCTGCTAGTAACAGCTTAGAGGCGAAGCTCTTTGCAAAACATTTGAACTTAAGCTCGGATATATTACATCACAGAGAGTCGATTATCAATAATAATTCTAAATGTGTTGTAGCAAATGACAAAAGACGCTGAATGCTGTACATGTAGATGACCAATGAAAATATGAGGGTCAATGGTAAGAGACTTACGCCATATCGAATGTTGGGATCCAAATATTCTCTGTGATTCATGAAATACTTGAATCTACGTCTGGCTTCGCTCACAATCTCCTGGTCTCCGATTCTGCCCATGACAGCGATGAGTTCTCCTCTCAACATTGTAATCATTGGTTCTGAAAAAATGAAGAATAATAGTACTAAGTTATGGTTGACTGGTAAAAATATTCTAACTCAGATTCAAGATATGGTTCTGGTTACAATTACTGATCGCTTTAAAGAAAATGGAAGTGAAGAATTTTTGTGAATTTAGAAATTCACACATGGACCCCATATATATACAAAGGCAGGAGAAAATATTAAAATTTTTAACTTCCATCCATGGCATCGTTAATAGTCTATATTTTCTATCACTGATTGGAATATCTTCCAGTAAAAAAAAAAAAAAAAAAAAAAAATAGTGATGACCAACGAAAATTTAGTGAACTCATTAAAACTTTAACATTCCAAAATCAAATATTCAATGTCCTGCGGATTTTAACATCTTGATCAAACATTTAACTATTTGTAAATGTTAGTAACGTCGATCCAGGTCAGTTTCCAGGTGGGTAACCGCTTGGGAATATGCTTGGATGTGCAGGTGGTGTAATGGATAAATGCTTGGAATTGTTAATCGTAGAGCCGAGTTCAAGTCCTCATTGGGATTGTTATAGTCAATTACATTATATTCACTTAATAGCAAATAACCTGGGGAAAAGTATGAATCATCCTCTTCTCGCCCAGATATCCGTTAATTAATAAGACTTACATCAGTAAATTGTTATTATCTAAAACAAAAAAAAAGTATCTCAAAATATATTCTGGCTTGAAATAAGCTGCAAACGATTGACAAGCCGTAGAAAATCAATGAATTAATGTATTTACCGGCCTGAATTTCCGAGAAATGTTTAATACTGTTTATTATAAAGAGAGCATTTACTTAAATATTTCTATCTATAAAAAGAATGTATGAACATATGAATGTCTTAAACATAATTGTCGAACTTTGTCCAATTCATAATGTGTGACGTCATTTGTTTACCTTTGATACGCCATGAGGAGATATGAATGTACGTGAGAGATTCATAGAATTCAAATACAGTAAATTCGACCTTACGGACTAAACGTTCCTTCGTGGTCAAATCGGTAAAGGTATGTCAAGCTAAATGACGATTCCGTATAGGATACAGGTTCGAATCCTGTCGGAGGACGAATATTTTCTAGGAAAATTTCTCGGACATTCAGGCCGGTAAATGTTATTTAATACTGTTTATTATAAACAGCATTTACTTAAATATTTGTATCTGTATAAAGAATGTTAAACGTAAAAATGTCTTAAAATAATTGTCGGACTTTGTCCATTTCATAATATATATATATTATGCTTATTTTAATACCTATAAATTAATAACCTGATGGGCAAATACAGGTAGGTATACGAGCGAGCGATCGTATATAAATACCCTATAGTGTAAGAAAAAAAACTGTGCTCAGTGTTAAGTAACAGAGCTATACAATTATTAGCTCTGTAATTAATGTAATATATTATATATATTTCATTTATATATATATATATATATATATAAGGTTGGTGCAAAAATAATGACGTAATAATGTCGTTTTTTGACGTTATAAATACGTCAAAAAGCGACATTATTACGTCATTATTTTTGCACCAACCTTATATATATATATATATATATATATATATATATATATTAATCCGTACTTTTAACCTGAATATGACACTATTTAAAATTGAAAGTTTTTTCAGTTTCCCCAGGAAAGCTGGTCTGTGGCCATTTCAGTCCTGCAAATTATCTGCTTCTCCCCTTGATTGCTTTTGCATTAATTACGTGCCAATTATCTACCTTGCCTAATTTTAGGAATAAATATCTCTTCTATTCCATCACCCGAGTGGTATTTGTTTACTTATTCGTGCAGTTATTTATAAACTGGGTATGGATTCTTTTGCTATTGCCAACGATACCCGTGTATTAGCTTGGTGCAAAAATAATGTCGTTTTCTCACATAGTAACATATGCGAGAAAACGAGATTATTTTTGCACCAACATAATATTAAGTGGTGTGATATCGAAGACATAAATTTGTTTATCACTAAAGTCCGCCATCGACTTGTTTTCCTTCCAGCAATTTTCATGACAGTATCGTTAAATACTTTCAAAACTCGACATTGCTCTCTCGATGTGAAATTTAACATCATGTTTAAAGGCTGGAATGAGTTTTATGGCGGACTTTCTGCCGTTGGTTCCAAACATTTCGTTCTGATGATCTAAATCCCCCAAGGAAGGGCCTGGTCTTGAGCGCAAACTCGTGATTTAAAAGTGGACAATAGAGGACAGCTAGATACGAATACATGGGGGTGGTGACAGTAAAGCTGAAAATGCTGTATTCAACAGTCGAAATGAATCTGATATATAAATGAATAAAATTCAAGAGATAATAATATGATAACGAGATAAGATACAGAATGGTGATGGGTAGCAATTTGCTGGTTCGTTTTAAAAAGCGACTTTTAGTAATTGTGTGCTGTTGATGAAAAGTTGTTTCTGTATACTAATAAAAAACGTGGCTTTAATTAGATAATAAACATGGACGCACTTCTTCTTCTTCTTCTTCTTCTTCTTCTTCTTCTTCTACTACTACTACTACTACTTTAAGCCCTACGGCCAAATCACGTTGAAACACCGATTCTCGTACGATTACTGAATTTAAGCAACGTCGAGCCTGGTCAGTATCTAGATGGGTAACTGCTTGGGAATACCAGGTGCCGTAAGCTTGGATGTGCGCGTAGAAAAGGTTCAGAGCCACATCATGTTGAAACACCGATTCCCATAGGAAGTTAAGCAACGTTGAGCCTGGTCAGTGTCTAGATGGGCGACCGCTTGGGAATACCAGGTCCCGTAACCTTGGATGTGCGCGTAAAAAAGTTTTACGGCCACATCATGTTGAAACACCAATTCCCGTAGGAAGTTAAGCAACGTCGAGCCTGGTCTGTACCTAGACGAGTGACTGCTTGGGTATACCAGGTACTGTAAGCTTGGATGTGCGTGTAGAAAAGGTTTAGGTCCACATCATGTTGAAACACTGACAGCAACGTCGAACCTGGTCAATACCTAGATGGGTGACCGCTTGGGAATAATAGTTGCAACACCGATTCTCGTACGATTACTGAATTTAAGCAGCCTCGAACCTGGTCAGTATCTAGATAGGTGACTACTTGGGAATACCAGGTAGGATGTGCGAATGGTTTTAATGGATAATAGCTCGAAATCATTAATTGGATAGCCGAGTCCTAATTCCAGTTGGGTTCGTTATATTCACTTACAGGCAATTACTCCTGGAAAATGGATTCACATCTTCTCCCACAACTATGGGTTAATTAGTAAGAGTTATTTAAAGTCATTATTATTTCCATAGAGTATTGTTACAATCTAAAAATATTTCTGGCTTTAGATAAACTGCAAAGGGTTGATAAGCAATAGGAAACGAATAAAACAATCAATTACTTCTTCTTCTTAATACATGTGCTGTGTCTCTTCAGAGAGTTGACGATCATGGCTCTCCACACCTGCCTGTCCCTAATAGCCTTTCGTAAGTTGTCTTTTTCATTTCTTCTAATCATTTACACTAGGTCGTTTGGTAGGTTATACGCTGTTTTTCTCTGTTGCCTTCAATATGTCTTGTGAGTTTCAAATTTTCTAAGCCGTCTTTTCTCATTATGTACCCTAGAAATTTCAACTGTCGCTTTCTGGTACTACCTATGAGTGTCTTTTTTGCTTCCATTTTCTCTAAAGCTTCATCGTTGATCACGTGTTCAGTCCATGGTATTCTCAGCATCCTTCTGTTGCCTTAAGTCTCTCCTCAATCTGTGATGAGATTATCCAGTATTCATTACCATATAGGAGGACGGATATTATTATATTCAGTACACATTTCTTGGTTTCGGATGAAATATTCCTGTTTTTTTAATGATGTATTTAACTTTTGGAAGACTGCTTCACTATCCAAATGCACCTTTAGTTTCTTTCGAAGACCAAATTTTTATCTCTGCAATTCCTCCTGACTGCTTAGTAATATTATTATGAACCTGTCCATGTATTTTCAATATTGGGATATGGATTTGAGGCATTAAAAGCTGGGCCAGTATTGATGGAAAGAAATGGCCTCATCCTGTTGATGTAGCGGTATCAGTGTCAGCCGTTGCCTTGTTAAATGGAAATATCTGTGCTCTCATAAAAAAATTGTTTCAGATATTTATTGTTCTGAAAATTATCATCTAAGTGAAGTGGACCGCATAAGATCATAACAAACGACCCTGACAAAGTAGATCACTAAATGAATCCATACCTTGATAAATCACTTTTTAGACAAGGATGACAAGACAAAAAATGTGGTCACTATCAACACAAAACAGAGTGACTCAATCAAAGGCACGGACAGTAATGGCGCGAAAGAGAAAACGCCCCTACAACTGTTCACGTCAACTCACTTGTCTACAGGACTAGGTTACAAGTCAGACTAAAATGTGCCTACTACTACAATATTCTCCTGCTTTTATTCAGTGGGTGGCCAAAGAGTAATTTTTAAGCCACATGCGTTAGACTGGAAGAAGCTGCATCTCGAGGACGAACCTGAAGCAGGATATCTGAAAGATCATATTTAAAAAATAACCAGACAAAAACAGATTCGGTTCCAAATAAAATCACCACACTATTCTTACCAATTCCCAGAACTTGTTTGCTAACAATTACTGCTTTCCTCTGGGCCTTAGATACATATATAAGCCATCCTTATCTGGTCGTAAATGTTTTCCATGAGCCACAGATTTTAATCGTAAAATGAAGTATTTACTACAGTATATTTCGTAAAATATTGTCGATTCCAATGCCACTCCATTAACATGCTGCAAATTTTGTTTTTTAAGACGGGCATTAATATTGTCCCGGATCGATCGCAAAATATCCACTTTCTCAATGTGTTTCAAATTCGATTTACATTTTATACTTGGTATTATAATTATTTATTACGTGTCTGTCTATCGTCCGGTCCATACGCCTCCCTGATCTTTTGAACAGGAGTAGAGGTTTATCCCTTGTTTCAAGTTACGATTGGGTTTCCGATTCCTTCTAAAGTCATTTCCATCTGTATACTTCTAACGTCTCTCCCTGAATTTTTCTTTACTAATTATTAATTGAATTATTTTTCCCTTCTCCACAATAGTAGACAGGTTCGCCTATCGTCCTATTTGAACTTCTCCTCTCTTTTGAACAGGAATAGAGGTTTATTCCTTATTTCCTGATTAGAATTTTGGTTTCCGGTATTTTCGAAAATCTTTTTCATTCTCCCAGTAGCCCTTTGCATCTCAGTGGTATAATCGCCTTGCTTGGGGTGAATTGATTAAAAATCTATTAAGAATCTTCTAATAATGATTAACATTCAATGCAACAGAAATCTATT
Source organism: Acanthosepion lycidas (assembly GCA_963932145.1). Taxonomy (NCBI): domain Eukaryota; kingdom Metazoa; phylum Mollusca; class Cephalopoda; order Sepiida; family Sepiidae; genus Acanthosepion; species Acanthosepion lycidas. Next base: position 88,902,877 of record OZ010588.1, on the reverse strand, counting down.
TTTTTTCTTACGTATTTTAGAGTCAATCAAAATAATATTAATCGATAATTGACTTAACATACTTCTGGACTGATATTCTAAATGGCGACATAACGAAATAAAATTTTCACAATGATCATCGTAATCACATTGTTACCATAACGTAAATAGCGTCGTACAAGTCGAGATTTCAAGCCTAAACAAATATTTTCAAAATTAAGTGTCGATTTATATGGCGGGTATAAAATGCAAACCATTACGAGCGAGTTGTAAACAAGTAGGACAGGACTCTTAACAATTACCGTACACCACTTACCGTACCCCCAGCAGGGTAATGTAAATATATCCTTGTGTTTTGTAAACGTATTTGCCATATCAACACAGCAATTAATATAAAATAATTGAATTAGTAACACAATTCTATTGACGCAACACCACACATCGTATTTAATAGTTGAGTAAATGCTTACTCATGCATGAAGACCTTTATGATTTTGGCGGTTTTTAACGATAACTACCTTGTAAGTCCAGTGCAATAGGGGCTAATTAAAAGGATGATAGTGTGACCTGAGTTTCGATAGGGTAATAGAGCCACAGTTTTGCTGTTCGTCGCAGAAGGCTGGTGGCATCATTGGATGCCTGTTTACATCACTGATGTAAATGGCTGGTGCCATCATGGGATATCTGTTTACATCACTGATGTAAATGGCTGGTGGCATCATGGGATATCTGTTTACATCACTGATGTAAATGGCGCATGAGTGATACTGCGTTCTAAAATAACATATGATACGTCGCAGTACGATCAAAAATCTACTTTTATTAGAGATGATGCTGACCTAAAGAATCTTAAATGTTCGCTAAGTTACAATATATAATAGAGAATAACTACCGGTATGTGTTAAAGGGTGTTTTCTATACAACGCCTATAAAAAGATATTACGTGTAGTGTCTCAATACACAGGTAAGTGGTCTGACCATATGTAGATTTGGCACTGACTATCGTCTACTATAGCCTAACTTCCTTTACCAGTAGGCCTAACCTTTGGGCTACTGGTAGTCTACCGTCTGTTTGGGAGTCGATCTATACAGCAGGTATAGGCCAAACTGATAATTTTGAGCTAAAGACTTTGTGCTAAAGAGTTTGAGGTAGACTTGTACGCCAGGTCGACCTGTACGCCGCAATTTACGGTAATCGTTTTCCTTACGTTCGTCCTGTTTCTTCTCCCAACCAACAATCATCCAGATATTATGGAAGAAAGGAACAGCAAATTTGGCCCATATTTCATCCCTTTGTTTGTTCTGTAGAAGTTGATGTAGACTATCGAAGTTTCTGACCATGTCGTACCAGATGCAAAAATCAGTCTCATGTGAAAAGTCCAAAAGGCACTTGATGAGCAGATGAAGACTCATTCTGGAGTCGCGAGTCTGAAAGAAGAATTCATATTTCATAATATAACGTAAAAGAAAGTTGCACAAGTCAGATATTTAACATAATGGATGTTAACATCTTAACTGCTATAGGACTGCTTAAAAACGGCTATTTCCACGGAGTCAAACCGCTCTAATTACAATCCTCCCCCCCCCCCAGCAACACCATCACCAACACTTATTCAAAATATACGGAAAAAGACTTCCGCACGGGAATCTTTTTTCCAAAAGATATATACATGGACTCTTCGATAGATACTATTCTTCGTCAATCATTATCTATCCTCCTTATCCTCCTAAAATATCTTCCTGCGACATGTTCTTTCATTCATCACAACTGAGAAGATCTTGCCTCTTGCTATTGTGAACATCAAACTCTCGGCCACGGTGACTTCGTGCTAGCTACCACTGCTATCGACGAGGGTAGCGACTTTCCAATTTCACTCACTAGGATTGGGTCAACTCGTGGTATATTTTTTAGGCATTTTTCAAAAGTGTTGCACACAGGGTTTGACCCATCCAGTCTGATAGCATCAGGAAGTCAAATTGACCATGGCGAGATCCTGATCTCATGGTCAAAAAGCGAACGTTCTAACCACTCGGCTACGTTCCCATAGCAATATATATATATATATATATATATATATATATATATATAAGTCAACACTTAGAGGCGACAGTTTGTTTCATGCTATATGCAATCGTCAGGCCTGACGATTGCATATAGCTATGAAACAAACTGTCGCCTCTAAGTGTTGACTTCTATGTCCACTTTTATATTTACACACGCTCTATCTCTGATATTGAGCACTTTATTCCATAAATATAGCACACCTTATATTTCTTCATATATATATATATATATATATATATATATATATATATATATATATATATGAAAAAGAGGAAACTGATTAGTTTATTGTCGCAGACATAATTTATCTTTAGTAGTACTTCTCAGTCTAGGCCATTTGTTAATTTCAATGTTTAAGAAAATAAAAAAAAAATTACGTATACGCAACAGAAATAACTTTCATACGAATAAGAAATAATGTCGGATAAAAAAATCAATATATATATATATATATATATATATATATATATATATATATATTGTGAATGTCTATGTGCCATACCTTTTCGATTAAAGGGACACAGCTCTCTAACTTTCAATAGCTCATGTTACAGCAATATTGGATTCCCAAATTTTCATTATTGCGATTGTTTTCAGTGATATTTGATACGATCTGTTCTGACGAATTTTTGTCTACATAACAATTTTTATAACTTGGAAATAAATTTAGGAATAATCGAAATCCAGCGAAAGTCACCCATAAAATAAAAATAATTGTTTGTATGGACATCAAATTGTCTTTAGATTAAGTGGCGGCTGAAAAATTATCATTGAACTTTTAAAAGTTAAGCTTAAATATTAATGCAATACATAAAAGCAGCGATCAATTTTGAGTTCTTCCGTAGTTTATTTTTGCCTATCACATACGGCAGCAGTATGCCTCGCAAAATGAAATCCGTCCAGAGAGGACCGGATTGCAATCAAAAGTGCCAACGCTGCAGTGAGAAAAAGAAAATCCCCTCCAAATGCAAATTCAGATCAAACGGCAGCCAGGAGAGCTTCGAATGCTAGGATATGCAATGACTTAAGGACTCTCAAATTCCTGAACAAGTCGAAATTTCAATCAAAAATCCACCGCAGGAGCTAGGTGAAATGCTGCGCAATAGTGTTATATATATATATATATATATATATATATATATATATATATAGTTTCGTCCCTTATGATTTCAGCGGAATAGGGGAGGAAACGAATATTTTTTCCACTTTGTCATAAATCTTTACTCCAAATCTGTTCTCATCTCTCTCTCTCTCTCTCTCTCTCTCTCTCTCTCTCTCTCTATATATATATATATATATATATATATATGTATGTATAGGTAAGTAGATCGATATATATAAAAATATAAATATATTTTGCCAAAGATTTTTACCAACGAAGAGTCGTTCAGGGGTTAAGCTACAACAAACGAAAGGAAGGAATCTTAATATCGAAAGAGAATATCGGGTATAAAAATTCCGAATAAACAAAAAACCTGAGAAATTAACTGTCTATATCTCTGAGATGAGGTATTATTATTAACTGTCTATATCTCTGAGATGAGGTATTATTATTATTATTATTATTATTATTATTTACATTATTCGGATTATTTTCCTCATCTTTGTCGCCATACTTATTACAACGTTTCGGCCGTTGTAAGCTCCAGCCTTCTTGAGCTGGTTGGAATGTCGAACTGAACCCTTTATTTCGCTCACTGGGGTAGACTGTTCTAGTTCCACGTGCCATGTCTGAAGGATGTCAGTTATCCGTTATCTCCTGTTAATTTTCCCTCTGAAAGTTCTCCACTGCCTTAACCACGTATTGAAATCACACCCTTTGTGTCCTGTCACTGGATCTAACCAACGCCTTTATCCACTTCATCCTTTATCCTAGTTCAGTTCAACATTCCAAACACCTGAAGAAGGCCGGGTCGTACAACGGCCGAGACGTAATAAATATGGCGACAAAGATGAGGACAATAGTCCGAATAATGTAAATAATGAGAAATTAATTTACGAGTAAATCAATTTCTAAAGAGGTGACAAGTTTGCCACAGCTTGCAACCATATGTTGATTTATATGAAGTAACGGTTGTGTGAATTTCTAAATTGAAATCAGTGAATAGATTTTACAATCATTTGTATCTTGACTAAAATCAAAACCATTTATAATTTTTATATTAATACTCAAAAGTTATAGGGTCTCCCGGGGTAAAATAAGTAAGATAACGTCTATTTTGAAATTCTTATCCTCGTATTATTTTCTCTGGAGGACTTAATGAAAAAAAAAAGCCACTAAGTTTGCGCCATAAGTCTCTTCTTTAATTCATCATAATTACTTGTACCTATATGAACACATAACCCATGGTATAAGCTTTGTTTGGAACTTTCTTTTTTGTACGCAATTGGAAAGGAATTCAAGGTAAAATGTGTAAGTAACTATCAACTATTATCCTTTACATTAAATTGCCCTAATAACTTGAGATGAAATTTCTTACTAAAACACTTTTCAATCATATATCAGTCACTTTGGGGTAAAACACTGTTAGCAAAATAGGAAATATTGTATTCTTTGGCTACACTGTTTATTGCCTCTCCAGCATCTACATCATTTAGATTCTTCACACTATATGTCTTCTGTTTCTTGGGTACATATTTTCGAGGCATGATTCTGAACCTTTCAGTAATTTTATTAAGCACATGATTTTAGTATCACATTTGGTTAAAAAAAAGTGAGTTAGTTAATATTATCAGCTATACATTTTTGAAAAAATAATATTTTCAGCTATATGTTTTGTTTTTGTTTTTTTTTTAAATATTACCAGTTATACTTTTTTTTTTGTAAAAAATAATATTACCAGCTATACGTTTCTTGAAAAATAAGCAATATATTTTTGAATATATATATATATTACCAGATAAAAATTTTTAAAAAAAAAAGCAAAAAATTACCAGTGATACATATTTGAAAGAAAATCATTTCCTGAAATAGATTTTTTGAGGGAAAGATTTTACCAAAACTATATTTTTTGAAGGAAAAATATTACCAGAAATAGATATTAAAAAAATATTACCAATAATAAGAGTTTTGTCGGCATTAAATGACCCATTGAGGTTGATATGTCGTGAAACCAGAACAAACAAACAAGAGAAAAAGCTGCTAGCTACGCTATAGAGTTAGATAGCGCCCTTGACCGCATACTATATTAGCACCGAATTATATTTCTATCTTGCTTTAGTTTAAAAATATATCTAAAGTTTAACATGGTGCGATTGAGTTATCATTTCAACAACTTGAGTCAGTTTTAAGGGCTTTGTAGAAAACAAAAAAGAATTAGAAATTTTCTCGAGTGTCCAAAAACTCGATAAGAATTTCTTCTCAAACTGTATGCTGAATTTTAAATGTCATCTGTGTGTTGGTTTTAAGTTTAACAAGTGTCCAGAAAAGTAAGTCAGCGTCGGTCTCTTAGAATAGAATCTTCCGTTATATACCATTAGTTCTAGTTGTATTCTGCCTGGAGCACTTACAGTTCAAGAAGAGCATAGAGGAAGTGAAGGGTTTTCACTAAAAATTCTTTCACAAAGCAACTGCCGATCTAGCTTGAATACTTCAATGAACTAAACCTGGAGAGATGTTATCCAGCTAAATATATCCCAGATTCGGTTTGAAGCAAATCGGATAAAATGGCGGAATGTACTGAATGGATTAAAAAAAGAATGAAACTTTTTACGCGGTATATTTAGCGAAGTAATCACGAATGCGATCCTCCTAGCTAGAAAACTTTTCGCGTTTTTTTTTTGTTTTTTTTTTACTGAGAGTTTTAAAGTATTTAAAAGTTTAAAGATTTTTTTTTTTCTAATCATAGTTTATGCTGGTTAAATGTAAACAAATTTAGAAGATTCAAATTCGATGAATAAGAATTAAAAATACAAACGACATATAACGGAAAAATATAAGTTTTAGAGGATTTATGTCAAGTAAAGACCGGTTATACTTATGTTATTTCTACAATTAATTTTTATAACCAGACGAATTTTTTTTTCTAATATACAGATTTCCTAAAATATCCAAATAAATTCATTTTATGCAAATATTGCCTTGTCTTTATGTAATAATGATTTAATATCAATAATAATCATAAAAAATGATTATTCAATTTTTGTAATCGATTTTACCCCAAGGAAGGGAGCGAAGCCCCCAAGACACAAGAGGTTACTGGGTGTAGAAAAATTACGAACAGAGACATTACTAATAAGAGCGAAGATAAAAAAAAAATAAATAAATAAAACTAATGAGGAGGATAGATAGCGATTGACATTGCATTTAAATTTTTGGATATTAAAGTTGGATGGAAATCATGGACCCGGAAATGAGTTCTACTAGCGAGAAAAGAAACTGTTAGGATACAATTTACGATTGCATCTAGTCAGCTCAACTGTAAATTGATGGGATCTCGACGCCAGTCTATTTCTGCGCTGCGCTTAAAAAAAAACAAAAACGTTTCGGTACATTAGCGAAGACCTCTTCCGAACAATTAGCACGAAAGTATTAACAGAAAAGATAGAGACAACTTTACGACGGTGAGAAAGTGACTGAGGCCGAACCGCCAGATCAGGACTGATAATATTGCTGATTGTGCTTTGGATTTAATCAAGGCGCTCAACGTAAATAGCAGAGTCACCAGACATTATGTGACAGCAATATTCTAAGCATGGAGGAAAGGTAGACTTATAGGTATGAAAAATAGATTCTAGAGAGACAAATTACCTCGCAGGTCACAGTGAACCATCTTCTTTAGCAGCTAATCTAGCAATAGATTCAATATAGTCTTTCCACTTCATGTCAGCCGAGAACTTTACTTCGAGAATGCGAAACGATTCTTTCTTCGAGGTTAGCATCAGCCATCAAGGTAGAAACGGGTCTCTCAGATGATTAATATAGAGATGTTTAGTTTGGAAGGCATTAAAATTAAAAAGCCATCATCTTTTGTCTCAGATAACAACGAACACGGTCGTATTGGACATCGGCTGCCATTTTGACTTTATGGAACATTTCAGGCTTTCACACGAACCAAGCTCGCTTATTTGACCCACCTTTCGCTGAAATCTGTCGACACCTTATGGAACTGATCAGCCTTTTCGAGACAGGAGTAAATGGTTGTGTCATAATTTACAATTAGCATGCAATCAAACAAAATTGTATTCACATTAAGTAAGCATTTCCCAGTTTGTCGTAATAAAACCACCGGTAGGAGGGGTGTATAAATCCTTCATTTGTCATCAAAGTAGTTATGGACTAGAGCAAACAGAATTCGGAGATTATTTAATGAATTTACTCATTTATAACAATCAATTCGCTAGACCAAACCAATGAAAATATAGACATTGAATGCCATTCTTATTTATCTGGAGTAATACAGATTTTCGTTAGGTTCCTGTTTCCTTGTAGCCAGTAAATGTCATGCAAAAAAAAAACTTCGTTTTGGGTTTTAATAAAAATGGCGTCAAACTTAACTAGTGCGAAGTTGTAGCCTGAATAAGTTTCGATAATCTCGAATAGATTAGAACTGACACTGCTTACCTGAGCTTTAAGCTTGTTGGGAATATTTCTTCGTAATCCCCGACATAGTTCGTAAAATCTATAAGCCAATGGTGCCATTCTTTTTGCTGCAGTGGGTGAGCTAGGATGGACGTCGAGTCTTTTATTAGGTTGGTGCAAAAATAATGACGTAATAATGTCGTTTTTTGACGTATTTTTAACGTCAAAAAACGACATTATTACGTCATTATTTTTGCACCAACCTAATAGGTAACCATCTTATATTCGAATTAAATTCACCCATTAGACTAGTTGTCGTAAATCTTGGTAACGAAAGATCGACTTGAAGAGAATCAAAATCTCAATCAACGAGAAACTGCTAGAATCACTAAGTAACTATTTATACGAAGGAGAAGAGAACGCTTAACTCACGTGGTATTTAAATAGTTTACAACGTCATTTTTTATTATATTAATTGCTGTTTGGATGAACAGTTCTCTCGTTGCATTCTATCTATCTACGTCAGGTGTCCATTTTTGTAAGTAGTAACCAGAGGTTATAGTCGTACTCTTTGTTCATTCCACGGGGATAGATTCTATTTATTCAAATTTCCATGCTTAGAGCATATGTAATATCAATTTAATATCAATTCATATTTGATCTTTGATTCAGTTTCATGTTTTTAGTATGCATCATCCGCTGAACTGGAGTAAGTGAGCACTACTAGAGCCAGGATTAGAACTCACAATTACCAGGGGATTGGACATGTTTGAAACAACGTGTTAGTCCACTAGGTTAAATTTCATTTGAATTTCCGACATTATTATACGTTTCTAAGCTTAGCTTGGACGAGAAACAAGTTCGAAATTAAAAAGCACCCAGTGAGGATCGAACTCACTACTCCGTCGTAATTATTCTAGCGAAACCTGTTTGCTAACCATTACACCACGTCGAAGTGTCTTATGCCGGTTTTATATAGTTTTAATCCACAAGGCTCACAGAGCAATTAAAATTGTTCGGATGAGCTTTCCTCTTTGGTACCTCGGCTTCATGAATTTAAACGTAGTACTAGATTGGCAGTTAGGTCTCATAATTTTAGTTCAACTTGATATGTGTAACTGTAAGTTCTATTCTAATAGTTTATATCTCACACTTCTCTCCTGCGGAACTGCTGTTTTGTTTCCGTGTCAATTACGACATTTAAAGATTTAAATGCAACGTCAATTGTAATCTTCTGTTTCCTCGTATCCTGTTCTTTTTATAGTCATTTCTCTTCAATAAATATTTTATCATTTCCCTTGGCCCTGTTGTCTTTCATCCCCAATAACCCCTTGTGCCTGAGTAGTTCTATCCTCTTGTTTGAGGTGAAATGATAAAAGAATATCTAATGTCTAAAGTTCTCGACCTGAGTCAGGTAACTCATACCACGAGATTACAAACATCGGATCCGATTAGCAAAACATGTAACAAAGATAAATTTACATTTGAAATATTCTGACAAAATTATAAACATCTAAGAAAAGTCGGTTCACTGTGTTGTGCGAAACAATTTTTCTCTCTAGAATCTATCTTGCACATTTATAAGTCTACCATTCATTCATGCTTAGAATACTGCCATATATGGTCCGCTGCCCCTGCTATTTACCTGGAGCTCCTGGATAAGAAGCAAAGAAGAATCAGCAATATTATTGATCCTGATCTGGCAGCTCGGCTTCAGCCACTTGCTCACCGCTGTAATGTTGCCTCTCTGTGTCTTTTTTTTATAAATACTTTCATGGTAATTGTTCAGATGAGCTCTTCGCTGTGTTAACTAGACTGTATTAATTTAAGCGCAACACGAGACTGGCGGCGAGATCTCATCAATTTACAGTTGAGCCAGCATGATTTGGCCGTAAATTCTATGCTAACAGTTTATAGATACGGTCTCAAAAATGTCAAGTAAAATCTGTAAGAACTATTTCTAGGGTAAGACGCAAAGAAAAAGAAAACTTACCAAAGCGAAAAGATCATTTTGAAGTTTCATTCGACACATCGGAGGCAGGGTTTGATCCCGGACACCCTTTATTAGCTGCTGAAGCATTTCCTCGCTGTACTCAGTGCGGAATAAGTCCATACCATTAATCTGAAAGAAATTTACCCACATTTACACCTTATAGAAATAACGAATTCCAATTATTATAACACAGATAAGGCAGATATGAGAACGGGGTAGTAAAAGATATGAAAACTGGGATAGCAGCACCTGTTAGGGCCCCAAATATGGGCAAATAGTAAACCCCTAAACAAAAATCAACAGTGCATTTTTATAATAAAATAACCAACAATACATTTTTATCGAAAAATAATAATCAATAAAAAATTATATATATATATATATATATATATATATATATATATATATATATATATATATATATATATATATATACAGTAAAATTATCTACAATACATTTTATGAAGTATAAAATTATATTTATAAAAATCATACCTTTACCTTGAGAATATAAAATGTTATACAAGGTGTCTGTGTCTGTCATTGAAACATAAAATTGCGTGCGGGATATTTAAATTTCGGCATTAAATAACCCGTAGAGGTTGATCTGCTGCTAAAGAAATTCAACCAACTCTACCTTAAGGTAATCTTTGGACTTGTATTGAGTAAATAATTCCCAATAGGAATTAGTATGAAAATGAACAAAACAGACTAGGTCGAAATTTGAACTCGTCTTGACGATTCCTGTTTTTGTGCCGATAACTCATACACAGCCTGTCTATCTTTTGTATAGTATAGCGCTTCTAAATAAATTGATTCTGCAGTCATCAAGTCTAGAATTAACCATTACCTATCCTACATGTCCTGAAAACCTCATCGTACGCTCATATAACAACCTCAATCTACCTTGAGGCGTCCTGGGTATGACGATAAACGACATCCGGCAGCAAGACCTCTGATCAGGTGATTGGAGGTTTTGAGGAGCGTGGAACCACCACTTAATTGTTGTTGTCTCCAGATCCACTCTGATCCTGACGCCGGATGGTAGCACCTGTAAGGGTCCCAGCTATGGGCAAATAGTGAACCCCCAAAACAAAAATCAACTATCCATTTTTATAATAAAATGATTAACAAAATATTTTATATCAAAATGACAATTATTGCAACACTAAATAATATATAAAAATACATTTTTACAGTAAAATTACCAACGATGACTTTTATAATTTACAAAATATATATTTAAAAAACATATCTTTACCTTGGGAGAATAAAATTATGCTCAGAATATCTGTAGTTTGAAAGTATAAAATTGCGTGAGGGATATTTGAATTTCGGCATTAAATAAACCATAGAGGTTGATATGCCGCTAAAGAAATTCATCCGACTCTACCTTGAGTGACTCTTTGGATTTGTACTGAGTAAACAATTCCCAATGGGTATTAGTATGAAAATGAACAAAACAGACTAGGCCGGAATTCGAACTCGATTTATCATTTACAAAATATATATCTAAAAAAGTATAAAATTACGCACAGAATACCTGTAGTTGAAAGCATAAAAGTGTTTGCCGGATATTTAGATTTCGACATTAAATAAATCATAGTGGTTGATATGCTACTGGACAAATTCAACAAAAAAAATTTAGAGTGTTATCAAAACCTTCCTTGAGATTCTCTTTTAATTTTCTCCATTTTGGACATTTCTGAACATGCGGATCAGAATAGATTTTTTTTTATTTATGAAATAGGAGTTTTCGTTGTCATACATGACTACAGAACGTAAGAAAATTAGTTTAAAATGGTTTAATATCTAATGAATAACTTGGAATATTTTCCGAGTTATATGGTAGAATTAATGGTAAAAACGGCCTGGATTGTCAGTGCCTATAAGAATTATTCTGAAGCCTTTTGCTACTTACAAAGATCCAGTCTTGATCAGAGAAGTTGTTGAATGTCATCTCTCTGGAGAAATTCTGCATAAAAAAATTCACTTCCGGCTGGTTTCTACGATAGATTTTAAGGTTTAATGGCCAGCCAGACTCGAAGTACTGTCTGGATTGTCCGGTGTTTTCTGCAAGCATGAAATGAAAGATGTGTGGTTAAGAAGAGATGAAAATAGAATAAAAAAGAAAACAAACATCCCTCTCGGAAGCAAAACCTGGACGGAGATTTGATCGAAAATAAAAACGGCCACTAAATAAAAATCTACACGACATACATAGTTTGGACCGGTGTCCTCATCTTGGGTGGCATATTCACGAAATTTCGGCCATGCAACGCTCCAGCCTTCTTCAGGAGATATACGTTAGAAGTTTTTGTACGCCTGTGACATAGCAGAGGGAACAGAAACTTGGAGAGGGTATTAACTGAAACTGAGATACGGAAAAAAAGGTATGGCTTGTGGAATTAGAACGATCTACTCACGCTGGGACTAAATAAAGGTTTCCGTTCGAAATTCCAACGTATATCGACTGAAGAAAGCCGGAGCTTACAACGGCCGAAACAGCGTGAATACTGCAATAAGGACGAGGACAATGTAATATCTAAGAAATATAAGCAGACAATAAATAAATGTACAAACACACATATAAATACGCACAGAAACGCATATATATATATATATATATATATATATATATATATATATATATATAAAGATATATATATATATAAAGAAGAGAGGAACCGTAAACGTTTTTGGTTGTAATGTGGATTTTTTTAAGAAATATATTATGCTATATTTGCCATAATTTAGTTACACGTGCTTCCGGTCTCGCGACCTTCATCAGGCAAAGAGTGGATATTTCCACATATTATTAAAAAGAATTCATTTTTTTTTTATGTTTTTCGATGTTAAATATTCTCGATATTAGACATTCTATTTTTGGTGTGTTAGTGACCCAATTGTTTTTCTTAAACTAGCAGTGAAAGAATTCTGCGTGAAGGGTCATAAAACAATTAAGACTGGTCCGAGAAAGGGTGAAGAAGATATCTATACTCTTATCATTTTATGAACCCTGTGTGTTCTTAGATCTATTTCCATTTTTTGTGATTTTGTCAGCATGTGTACGCATACGTAGATTCCTTCTCCAAACACACAAGAAAGTGAATGTCTAATATCGAGAATATTTAACATCGAAAAACATAAGAAAAATTAATTGCCTCGCTAGAACAATTACGACAGTAGTGAGTTCGATCCTCACTGGGTGACCCATACATTTGTCCAAGGTGCCACATCTAAGCTACAGTGGAAAATCGATGTTGCCTTTTCATATTTAGGGCACCTAGAGGCGGTATAATGGTTAGCAAGTTTGTCTCGCTAGAACGATTACGACGGAGTTGTGAGTTCGATTCTCACTAGGTGCCCCATAATTTCGGCCTTGTGCCACATCTGAGCTACGCTTGGAAAATCACTATGGGGACCTCGAGGTGGTGTAATGGTTAGCAAACTAGTCTCGCTAGAACAATTACAACTGAGTAGTGAGTTCGATCCTCACTGGGTGCTCACTACTTTCGGCCTTAGAAAATCACCATATTGAATCAATTGCTAGGTTTTCTCCTAAGAAAATTTCTTCCCTGTTTCGTGCAAGACAATTTTTCTCTCCTGAAACTATCTTACATATTTATAAGTCTGCTATTAGTCCGGGTTTCAAATGTTGCTGTTAGATACGTTCCTGTACCTCTGATGAGATTCTTGATAAAATCCAAAGTGGAATCAGCAATAACATTGGTGCTGCCCTGGCATATCGACTTGAGTCACTCTCTCATTGGTGGAATGTATCTTCTCTATGACTTTTCTATAAATACTTCCATGGTAATTGTTCGGATGACATCTTTACGCCCTTGCGTGAGGTGAAATGATCAAAAAGTGTGAATGTTACTTTGTTTTCTGAAACTTTCTTTTTACTATTTTGACGTCATTCATCTTTTAAATTTTTTTCATTTTTAAGTTTGCTTTCATTTTTAAATATATCCCACCTCTATTCATGAACATCCGTATCGATTTGAACGAATTAATATTTGTGTGTGGGAAAACTTACCTAAATCGTAGTAAAAGTCTTGGTGGAATTTCATATGAAGTTGATCGCCGTCCCGGACCCACGCCACCTGAATATACAAGCAAAGGTCGTTAAATTATATATATATATATATATATATATATATATATATTTAATGAAAAACAGACCAGTTTAAGGTACCATTACAATAATTTATTTCACCATATGCACACATATATATAATTACATAAAAATGAACTCAATTGTACCCCCTTTATATGGTCATTTCGCTCCACGAGAGAATACTCTCTTCGAGAAATTCATGGGAGCTTGTCAATACTAAAAAATGAATCGGGAAAATTGCAAAAAGATAGGAAGAAAGAAGGAAAAAAGAGAGGAAAAAAGGAGGAAAAATGAGAGAAAGAACAAATAAATTAAAAAGTCACAGTTAGTACATTTAATTTTTTAAAAAAAGTGCTCAGTACAAAGTACAGCAAAATATTATATAATTACAAAACATTTCCAAATGACGACAAAAAGCTTTCATGTTTCAATACTGTCATCGTAGTTCTTCAGGAAATGGTCGGTAACTGGTTCTGAAATGGTTTCTTACGCAAATTTCAAATCAAATCGTTAACTCTTTTCCTAAAGTTAAAGGTAGGATAAGGTCAGAAATTAAAAATAGGCTTGTGGGTGTGTCTCGATTAACCAATTACATGTCAGATCGACGCTAAATCGAAAAATAAGGTCAGAGGGTGGAGGTGGGTGTGTTATTTTTTCATGCGACGATAAACCGGCATATAGACATGGCATCATTACAGAGAATACATTTTGTCGCTGCCTTTGGGCACCTCGAGGCGGTGTAATAGCTAGCAAGCTTGTCTCGCTAGAACAATTACGACTAAGTAGTGTGTTCGATCCTCACTGGGTGCCTCATACTTTCGGCCTTGTGACACATCTAAGCTACGCTTGGAAAATCACCATTTATCGCTCTCTTATTCGCTGCAGTCGTCAATGATGCACAAAGTTTAATTTTCCTATGAATGCCAGTTTGTATCAGAGTATTTACCTTGGAAAATTTTCATTTTGAAAGGTCAACTTTCATTTTAAGCCTTCGCTAACTTGCGGCCAAACCCAATCGTGGGAAAAGCTTTCAGAGTAAACCCTGAGGGCAAATCTGGCGCGGAGTCCATAATACAGTCCGATGCTATGGTCAACTTCATTTTGGCAACTCCTGCGACGGCGCCGGTCTCAAACTGTACTGGCCTCTACCTGTCCCTTGGGCAATATCGATGACGTGGAGATGGGCAAATACCGAACTCTTAAAAAATATCTTGCCCAGACCTGCGCCCTAATGTGTACACTCACACGACGGCAAAACACAATCTACTGATGGGAGTATTTCAAAGATCCTTTTGTAGGTACAACTGACCGCCGGCAAATGGGCACAATGGCGACCTCATCTTCGCTTCAATGATGTCTTCAAAAGGTACGAAAGGGCAATGGACATAGACATGGAGAGAAGGGAAGATTTTGGTTTGGTTTGGTTTTTGTTTTACGGCATATCAACGTCAATGTGCCATTTAATGCCGACAACTTTTTTTTTCCTGATAATATTTTTGTTTTGTCAAAAATCTATTTCTGGTAATATTTTTTTCCTCCAAATTGTATAGATGGTAATAGTATTTTAAAACATGTATTTTAAAACATGTATTTTAAAACATGTATTTTAAAACATGTATTTCTGGTAATATTTTTATTTTCAAAAACGTATTGCTGATAATAGTTTTTCTTTTCTTCAAAAAATTTATTTTTGGTAATAATTTCCTTTACAAAGCATTTCTAGTATTAAAACCTATTTTTACACTTTCATAGAGTTTTGACCCCAGTTTAGAGGTTAACTATTTGCCCATAGCTGGGACCCTAAACGGTGCTACCACTCTGGGTTAAGGTGGACCTGGCAACACCGGCAATTAAGAGGTTCTTCCACGCTCCTCAAAGTCTACTGATCAGAGGCCTTGATGTTGGACGTAGTCTTACCCTGGACACGAATGAAGTTTATCGTCATACCCAGGACAAGAAGGGAAGATGTGACCATTACAACGAGTATTGGCGTGCAGAGAGGAAAAGCGAAGGCTTACCGCCGAGGAGAAGCGTGCTCAACAGAAAGAAAACAAGAAGCCGATATCAGCGGGAGAGCGTCTTCACATGTATTCGTTGCAATCGAGACTACCCCTACCGCATAGGCCTGTACAGTCTTAACAGATGCGGAATCCCATCAGAATCTGAGGGATGTCTCTTTGCGCGCACACCCAAAGTCTGTCGATACCGACGGGTGCCACATATATTTATCACGTAAAATTTTGGGTTTTTTTTATCACAGGAATAAATTTTGAGTTAAGCGAAAATTAAAGCAGGTAACGTTTTATTGAGAGACAAAATGTCAGTTTGCTTTTAGCATGATTAAAACGAAGTAATGTTTATAGCCATCAAACGAGAAGGTTATTTCAAGAAACGAATTGCTGACCTTGAGAATAGGAAAACCCGGCATTTCCTTGTAATTTTCATAGCTGATGACCTTTTTCAGCAGCCCCTATGGGGAAAAAAAAAGACAACATAAAATGAAAAATCATGGAAATATAAAAACTGCTGTAGATTCCAATTCAGCTGTATTCTTATAAGTGATCTGACTCGTTAAACATATATATTGTCAAACGTTTCAGAAATTGTTTCACTGTGTCGTGTAAGAAAATACTATTTTGAATCTTTACATGTCTACCATTCGTCCGCGCATTAAATATTGTTGCCACATCTGATCTGGTACATCTATGTAGCCAGAGATTCTTGATAAAATCCAAACAAGAATCTGCAATGTTATCGGTCCTGACTTAGCATCTTGGATTCAATCTCCTTCCCACCACATTAGAGTTTACTTTCCTATGCTTTTTTCTATAAATATTTTCATGCGGATTGTTCTGATGTGATTTCTTCCTTGCTACTTCAACTTAATTTAAGAGAACTACTTGATTAGTAGTTAGGTCCCATCATTTTACTGTTGAAATTGCTAATTGTAATCTTCAGTTCTATTCTTACTTCTCAACAGTGGAACTACCATCCGTCTTCCATTCTTTTCTGTCAGCTACAATCAGCCAAAATAAAAATGCAACGTGAATGTCCCGGTCTCCTTTATTGTTCACTATCCTCATTAACAATTTATTAGTCCCCTTCTCTTTATTCTCGGTAACTTCTTGCGACTTACTGGGATGAAATGATAAAAAAAAAAAAAAAGAGTAGGATATTTTGCTTATGCCGGTAAAATAGACACGAAGGGTATTTTGCCTGTTCCTGTAAAATAGACACGAAGGCAAATTTGCCGGTTTTGGAAAACTAGACACGAAGGCTAGTTTGCCGGTTTCATTAAAATAGACACGAAGGGTATTTTGCCTGTTCCGGTAAAATAGACACGAAGGCAATTTTGCCGGTTTCATTAAAATAGACACGAAGGTTAATTTACCGGTCTCGGTAAAACAGAAACAAGGTTAAGTTGCCATTTTCATTAAAATAGACACAAAAGCTAATTTGCCCGTTTCGGTAAAATAGACAAGTCTCGTTTCGTTTTCCGACTTTTTCAAGGCAAAAATGAAATCGAAATGTTTTTATTGTTATAGTTACATTAATAAATCCAAATTTAAAAAGATACATGCTTCTGTCTAAGCTTTTATTTCTGGTTAATGTAAATTACCTTTATAGTAAGGGATTTTTTTTCCCATGTCGACAATATAGTTAAATTCACAGATCAATTCTGTAGACAAGACAGATTGGTATTGTCCACAGAATTGATCTGGGAATTTACCTACATGATGAATTTTAGCTTGTGTTTTAACAATTGATGATCGAAAAGATTTTAAACTGTCTTAACAGTTGATGGTGAAAATAAATATACTTTTATGTTAAATTAGTGTGTTGTTATTTTTAACATCACCCACCATGGGAATAATAATGTATTTACCGGTAAAATGGCCTGGTGGTTTATTTTAGCGAGGCCGATAAAATAAGCTTAAAAGCATATTTATCTATATTCACGGGACTATTCCTATTCCGAAAAAAAAAATCACCTTATTGAATATCGTTTCTGGTTGTCTATTTCAATAACCGCTATATGGGCGAACGAAACGATCTTTATTTTGAACTGCAATACAGTTTCAAATTTATTTTAAAGTTACATTTAATATATATATATATATATATATATATATATATATATATATATATATATATATATATATGTGTGTGTGTGTGTGTGTATGTGCGTGTGTTTGTGTGCAAATATCTAGAAAATATGATTCCTTCGCTACATAAGAGTTCTCATGTTTCAAAAACGAGAGCCTAAAACCTCAATTATAATTATTAAAATTAAATTGAATTAATGCATCAAACCCTGTTTCACCCTCAAGCGAAAATTTAGGAATCGCTTGAGGATGAAACAAAGTTTGATACATTAATTCAATTTAATCTTAATAATTGTAATTGAGGTTTTCGACTCTCGTTTTCCAAACATGAGAACTTTTATGTAGCGAAGGATTCATATTTTTAAAAAAATAATTATATATATATATATATATATATATATATATATATACTGGGTGCAACAGCAAAATTGTCCAAACCGTGTAAAAGTAAAATTGTTCATTCGTTAGATTAAGCTTCGAAAAATTGTATCGTAGAAATGATTAAATCTATATCACTGGAATTCTCTTTATAACACTTTTGGACTCTACTCCAAGTAATAAAAATGGTTAAATAATTCTCCAAGTTTAAGAAAGAAGTCGTGATGAAATCGACAATAAACGAAAATGACATGTTCATCATTAATTAGTCATAGCTAAGTATTGAAAGCTCAAGAAGGATTGAAATATATATATCACCTTTCCCTGGCGATCCGCTTACGTGAAACCTGGGTAGGTTTGTCTGGTTCACTAGGTTTATCTATCTATCTATCTATCTATATATATATATATATATATATATATATATATATATATATATATATATATATATTATTATTATTATTATTATTATTATTATTATTATTATTATTTCATGGTTATTTTCAGACTTATTCAAGATCATCTTCGCCCTTTTTAACCTTCTAACTTTCTGTCCTAGAGAAACAATGCGCCTCACAGATTTTAAGTACGATTCTATTTTCCAGTTTTTTCACTGCACTTTGTCATAGCTGAAAATCCTCTCTCAAGTGCCAAACGTCTTATGGATCGAGTTGGTTGTTTTCTAATTGATCTTTTCAGCTTTCCATTGAAATGATGATGCCTCTTTCTGTTGTAACCTCTTGTTCCAGTTTTCCTCTCTACTGTTCTCTCTTTTTTTAAACTTATCCACCGTTCCATTCATGTTTCTTGAATGGACTTTGAAGATCGAGACCAGAGTAAGAATGTTCGTACCATTACTGAAGGTTTGAATCATCTTTTTCCTCTTATCATTGATCTTTGGCTGACAGAAAACCTGTTCTCTTCCTATCGGAATAATTCAAAGGTTTTTTTCAGTGATTTTTATGACAAATAGTGTCAAGGTGGTTAAACGTCTTCTTTGAAGAATCGAAGAAAAAGAAGAATCGAAAATAATCGAAGAAGAAGAAGGAGAATCGAGAAAGAAACGAAGAATAGAAGAAGAAGAAGAATCGAAGAAGGAGAAAAGTAGAAGTAAAATCGTAGAAGAATCGAAGAAGAATAAAAGAAGAAAAAGAATCGAAGAAGGAGAAAAATAGAAGAAGAAGAATCAAAGAAGAATCGAAGAAGAAGAAGAATAGGAGAATAAACGAATCGAGAAAGAAACGAAGAAGAAGAAGAAGAAGAAAAATCGAAGAAGAAAAATCGAAGAAGAATCGAAGAAGAAGAATAGAAGTAAAAGAATCGAGAAAGAAACGAAGAAGAATAGAAGAAGAAGAAGAGGAAGAAGAAGAAGAAAAATCGAAGAAGAATCGAAGAAGAAGAAGAGGAAGAAGAAGAAGAAAAATCGAAGAAGAATAGAAGAAGAAGAAGAGGAAGAAGAAGAAGAAAAATCGAAGAAGAATAGAAGAAGAAGAAGAGGAAGAAGAAGAAGAAAAATCGAAGAAGAATAGAAGAAGAAGAAGAGGAAGAAGAAGAAGAAAAATCGAAGAAGAATAGAAGAAGAAGAAGAGGAAGAAGAAGAAGAAAAATCGAAGAAGAATAGAAGAAGAAGAAGAGGAAGAAGAAGAAGAAAAATCGAAGAAGAATAGAAGAAAAATCGAAAAAGAAGCAAAATAGAAGAAAAATTCGAATAGAAAAAGTTTAGAAGAAGAGTCGAAGATGAATCGTAGGAAAAGAAGTATCAAAGAAAGAAGAATCGAAAAAAATAGAAGAAGAAGAAGAAGAAGAAGAAGAAAAAGAAAAAGAAGAAGAAAATTCACGAAGCGAAAAATTGAGTATAAATAGGTGAATATTGTTTACAGAAGTATTTTTTCTGCTGAGTAATGATTTACGAAGTAAAAAAAATAAAATATGTTCTTACCTGCCAGAACGAAGGATCAGTATTTGTGGACATCTTCCGCAACTTCTAAGAGACAAAAAAGAGATACAAATATATTATTTCATAACTATATTATATTTTTTTCCATAAATATATTATTTCAGAACATAACATTGTTTAATATTCCGCATACATGTATATCTGTAATAAGCGCAATGAAGTAAAAATGCGCATGCGCAGACCAGCGTTCTATTTCTTGTGAGGTATTATGGAAATTATTTCAAACAAACAACTCGCACCTAATGACATTTAAGCACACAGACAGGCGGGCGCGCGCACACACATACATACATACACACAGCTATTAAGTATATATTAATAAATATACATATTTGAAGAAATATACTCTTAAGATGTGTTATATTTATGGGATAAAGTGCTCAGTATCAGAGTAGAGCGTGTGTAAATATAAAAGTGAACATTTACAGGCGACAGATTGTGTCTAGCATGAAACAGCGTGTCGCATCTAAGTGACTTCAGTGTTCACTTATATAAATATATATATATATATAATTATTTATTTAAAAATATGATTCCATCGCTACATAAGAGTTCTCATGTTTCAAAACAAGAGCTGAAAACTTCAATATAATTATCTTCAAGCGATTTTTCTTTTTTTTCTTTTTGGATAACTAATTCTTGAAATTTACGCGTTTTATACGCATATTCATTATAAAATTTAAAATTACTTTTCAATATCTGTTACATTCAAAGAGGTCAAGTCAGGGTAAGTTTGGGGTGTCTAAATTCAAAGCGGAAGATGACATCGTCTAGTCTGGTCTATGGAGATTTATTTATTTTTTAATTTATTTTTTTTCCCTGAAAGGGTTTTGCGTATATAAAAAACTGTCATAATTCGCTAACATTTGTTTTGCGGGGAAAAAAATCTGCTTAGTCAGTCATGTACCGAAAGATACATGATCACCTACACGTGTATCACGCATGGCACGTAACTGATATTTATATATCTACCGACTAGGTAGGATCTTCGTTAAATACAAATTATTTAGTGTACTTATGAATTTATCAATATGTTCGCTATAGTATTCATAAAAATATGTAAATGCGTATACTTCCATTTATCTAGGGCTTCTCTACCGTTGTATTGAGCTCTTTTAGTTGTTTACTCGTGTCAGGGTTTTTTCTTTGGGCTTTGAACCTGTATCTGTGCGATTTTTTTCGACAGACTTTCATGTTCCTGACTCTTTCTTTTTTAAAAACCTTTTTTCCTTCGAGATTGATTTGATTATTGGCAAATCAAAAATTTGAAGGTTTTCGAAACGAGTATAGTTACCTATATATATATATATTAGGTTGGTGCAAAAATAATGACGCAATAATGTCGTTTTTTGACGTTAAAAATACGTCAAAAAACGACATTATTACGTCATTATTTTTGCACCAACCTAATATATAGGATTGGTATATAAATTCCAATAACCAACAAATACTATTCTTAAAAGAGTGCTTAATACAGAGTAGAGCGAATACAATTATTTATTCCAAAATTATAACATAAATATGTTATAAAATCACTACAAAAATAGCCATTTTGTTTCAACACTCTGGTGTCTTATCAAGTGATGGCGTTGAATGTAGAATAAGGGGTTTAAAAGGCTCAAATCAATAAAACACCCCTCGCTAAGGGGAAACGCTGTTACATAAACTTGAATGAGCAATCAAAATACAAGTATATGAGAATTCAAAAAACTTGATAACGAACTAAGGTCATAATAATTATTTAATGCTTTAATGTTGGGGTTAGACAAAGTAGAATTCATTCTGACTAATAAATATTAAATTATACGATAAAATTTGAAATTAAAAATTAAGAATTACCGATTTTAAAATTTAAATTTAATCTATATTAAGTTTAAAGTTATAAAATTACTGAGGAAAAAAGAAAAAAAAATGTTATTCTATTTATTTTGTTTTTATTGAAATTAATTTCGAATAAACGTTAAGATGAAATGTTGCTACGAACTTAATGACAACATGGATACATTTAAAGCATAAACGGAGGCAAGGGAGGATGACATCTTGCAAAAGACAATACATACACAATCAGATTATAATACATAAACACGCAGACGTATTTAGATATATACACACAAAAAGGCGACAAGACAGAAACTATCCCCGCGATCCTTAAAAAAAACAAAAAAAAACACATACATACACAAATACCGATAAAGACGCTTACATACACACACATACATTGACAAAGAAACTCCGATACACCAACCAAGAAATATTCAAGTTTGAAAGTGTTATTGAACGAATTCTAACCAGTTATTAAAATAAAACTTATACAGGCAAATAAAACTCAACATGGGCAGAACCAAACATTAGGGAAAGAAAGGACATTAAAACAGACATATATGGATAGAAAAATAGATATATATACGCATAAAAATAACAAGATCTAATATATAAAAAAGAAAACTCCAAAGACACAAATATATATAAAAATATATTTCATATATACACGTATACACATATAGATCTATCTATCTATCTATCTATATATATATATATATATATATATACACACATACACACGCACACGTACATATACGTATATCCATATATACACATACAGAAACAAGTATAAATATGTCAACCCGCACAGCAACATAAAAAAGTAAACAAACCTAATATATATATATATATATATATATATATATATATATGCATGTGTTTGTATATGTGTATATATGTATGTTTATATATATATATATATATATATACAAACATATATATGTATGTTTATATATATATATATATATATATATATATATACAAACATACATATATACACATATACAAACACATGCATATATATATATATATATATATATATATATATATATATATATATATATATATATAAACAACATACAAACGCAAACTTAAATACACACATTATATATATATATATATATGTATGTTTACACATCATACACATAAACACACACACAGAAACACACACACACACACATATATATATATATATGTACACACACACACACACACACATAAATAGGCATATACATACATAAACCTACATATTCTAACAATATTATCTTATTGACGATAAAGGACAGTAAAGTCCATACAATATGAAACGAGACACAATTGTTAATTATTAAGTCTATAAGCAATTATAAAACCCTTTATCAAACCAAAGTAGATATTAGTTAGTATTAATGATACATTCCATATATATTTATTCTTTGGGTTTGTCGGGAAAGGACGCTTTTCTTTTTTAGAATATTTTAGAAAACCTTTTTTTTATTATGAAATAGGATATTGGAGGATCTTGAAAGTATTTTCAATATATTTCTTCCCTTCGTGTAAATATTAAGGGCTTCAAATTCTGAGTGCTCTTAAGTAAAATCCGATGATTATTCTGCATTTTATTTTATTGTTATGACGGGAATAGAAATTTATTAGTTATATTTTTGTGGACACAATATTTTAAGGTACTATTAACGCGGTGTAGAATGATATATAGGAAATACCTTTCGTATATATCAGTAGTGTTTTCTTCCATTTTGTATATAAATTCTATTGTATGTTTGACTTTGTTTAGTTTCTCAACAGGATCAGATAATTCAGTATCATAGGCATGTTCAGTCGTACCAACATAAAAATTTTTTAGTCCGATGAAGTCTGAAAGGATGAAACGCTTCACACGAAATATTTTTCCCTTTTGTCATATATATATATATATATATATATATATATATATATATATATATATATATATATATATGAGATAATGATATATATATATTTTATGTACCAAGAACAATTATGGGAAAAAATTGATGATAAAATGGGAAAAGTTTATTGTGACGTGTTTCGTTTTTTATGTTAAATTGTTATGTTGGCACGACTGCACATTTGCACGAAAAAGGGTGGTGGGATTTTAAAATTTGTATATATATATTTATCTTAGTTGTAGCAACATAACAAATCTAGTCCGATGCAGGCCTTCAGGACGAAATGAGTCACAAGTAAATTTTGTTCACTTTGTCATATATATATGTATATATATATATATATATATATATATATATATATATATATATATATATATATATATATTTGGGACGGTATGCGTATGTGTTTTTGTGTGTATGTGTATGTGTGTATATGTGTGTATGTGTACAAATGTGTTTACTAATTCCTCGTAGTGAGACAGTGTGTATGTATGGAGAGGGAATATACATATATATATTCACGCATGCAAAAAAAACGAATATATGTATGTGCATATATATATATATATATATATATATATATATATATATATATATACGCAGATAAAAACATACGAAAATGGAAACAGATCTAAGAACCCACAGGTGTCATTAAAAAGATAAGAATGCCGATAACTCCTTCATCATTTCTCAGACCAATCTTAATTGTTTACTAATTCCTCGTAGTGAGACAGTGTGTATGTATGGAAAGGGAATATACATATATATATTCACGCATGCAAAAAAAACGAATATATGTATGTGCATATATATATATATATATATATATATATATATATATATATATATATATATACGCAGATAAAAACATACGAAAATGGAAACAGATCTAAGAACCCACAGGTGTCATTAAAAAGATAAGAATGCCGATAACTCCTTCATCATTTCTCAGACCAATCTTAATTGTTTTATAACCCTTCACGAAGAACATTTCACTGACAGTTCAAGAAAGACATTTGGGTCACAAACACAAAAAGAGAATGTCTCATATCGAGAATATTTAACACCGAAAAACATAAAGAAGAAAAAAATTAATTATTTTTAATAATATGTGGAAATCTCCACCCTTTGCCTGATGACGGTGGCGAGACCAGAAACACGTGTAGCAAAATTATGGAAAATAAAGCATAAGATATTTTTTTTTAAAACAAATCCACATTACAACCAAAAACATTTGCGGTCTCTCTCTTCTTTTTAATATATATATATATATATATATATATATATATATATATATATATATATATGAGTATTTTGAAAATTTCTCGCTCGATCAAGAAACCGATTCCCGTCAAAATTATTTGTATTGGTTAGACTTTCCCTCACCTCCATCCCAGCATAAATTTTCCGAAACGACGTGAAGTGAATTCCTTCGTCTGTCTTATTTTTATAGATAGTTCTTTATTCCTTCATTTTTTTTTTTTTTTTGACTGTCACTGATATCCATGAAAATTTTAAAACATGCCACGGATAAGCTTAGCGTTTTTACGCTCTTTTCCCCATAAAAGTATCTAGAAAAACATAATTTACATACCACCTAAATACATAAAATAATATATATATATATATATATATAAAAAAGATTCACCTCTTTACTTTCAGACTCCATCCACCATTTTGCAAGCACTGCAGCGGCTCGTTTTCTGTCATCAATCTTATTCCATTTTCGTGAATCGTTGTATTGCTTATTTTTTTTCACTTCGATTTCTTCCTTCTGCTTGTGATACATATCGTCCTGAAAAGAGAAATTCAAAATGTAAATACATCCAACAGTTTTAGATAAATCAACGCGTATATTCTTCGCATGCAACAGAAACATTTTTCAAATGTCAAACGAAATATATGAGAAGGGCTTCAAGATATTCAACTGCAAATATTTTAAGAATTTTCTTACCGCAAGAAGTACTTTCGTAAAATATTTGACACACGGAAGTGGTAACAAGCCTTCTTATCAAGTTTATTTGGAGTTAATGTAACTTTTAAGAATATTTTCTGTGAACCTGCTGCGCGTTGGCAACATGAACTAAAATGTTACGAGATTGTTGTTACTCTTTAAATAAACGGACGTCTTACGGTCACATCACATTGAAATACCGGTTCCCGAAGGATCAACGAAGTTAAGCAAAGTCGAGTTTGGTTTGTACCTAGAAGGTTAATGATTCGGAATGCCACGTGCTGTGAGCTTGGATGCGTGGATGGTGTAATAGATAGTGCCTTGGAATTGTTAGTCATAGGTAGTTCTAATTCCCGTTTGTTTAGTTATATTCATCACGCATAAATGTCTTTAGGAAATCCACCATTTCTACCCGCAGCTATGGGTTAATTAATAAGGCTTGTACCACGAAAACCATTATTGGCTCTCAAACATAAATAAATAAAATATTTGGATTTAGGCATTAAATAACCCATATATGTGTTGATATGCCGCTAAACAAAAACAACTAACCAATCAAATCAACGGACGATACTTTCTGTCGATATCTCTGAGATGAGGTATTATGATTACTTACATTATTCAAACTGTTAACCTCATCTCCATTGCCATATTCAGAACGTTTCGGCCGCTGTACGTTTCGGCCTTAGTCAGGTGATTGTATGTCTAAGATGAGGTATTATGATTACTTACATTATTCAAACTGTTAACCTCATCTTCATTGCCATATTCAGAACGTTTCGGCCGCTGTACGTTTCGGCCTTAGTAAGGTGATTGTATGTCTAAGATGAGGTATTATGATTACTTACATTATTTATATTCTTCGAACTGTTATCCTCATCTTCATTGCTGTATTCACAACGTTTCGACCGTTGTACACTCCGGCCTTCTTCAGGTGATTGGATCTCTGAGATGAGGTATTATGATTACTTAGATTATTCAGACTGTTATTCTCATCTTCATTGCCATGTTCACAATGTTTCCACTGTTGCACACACCGGCCTTCTTCAGGTGATTGGATCTCTGAGATGAGGTATTCTGATTACTTAGATTTTTCCGACTGTTATCCTCATTTCCACATTTACAACGTTTCTGTCGTTGTACGCTCCGGCATTCTTCAAGTGATTGGATCACTGAGATGATTATTCCGTATGTCTCAGTTATTCACAGAGAGATATCCTCGAGGACACACGGCCTAGTGGATAAAGACTTTGGTAAGATCCAGTGACTAGACCCAATGATTTGTGAATTCAATATCAGACCACAGCAGTGGTGAACCAAAACTTGGAGTGTTGAGTTAAAGGGAAAAAAATGAGACATCCAGAAGAGGCATGGTACGTGGAACTAGAACAACCTACCCCGGTAGACAGAATAAAGGGTCCGGTTCAAAATTCCAATCACCTGAAGAAGGCCGGAGCGTACAACGACTGAATCGTTGTGAATATGGCAATGAAGGTAAGGATAACAGGACGACAACTGACGTTTAAATGTACTTAAAGGCTATTTTTGCTACTTGTAAAAGTGAGAAATAAATAAAATATTTCTCCGATAATGGGAATGACTATCAAGTTTGGCTTTTTTTTTTTAAATTAAAATTTATATAATTATTTTCTTAAAACAGTTTCCCAGGAAAATAGTTTTCTCAGGTCCACTCTTATCCCACTTTTTTTGTATCGATTGCAGTTTCCTTTCAAACTTTTTGTTTGAAATAGTGTGGAATGTCGACCACCTTGATGATGTTATTATTATCTCTTTGTGTTCCTTGTTATATTCATTTTAAATATTGCTGCTGTTGGTAGCCCTCAAGTGATATTGCTTTTACTTCGTTCCACTTCTTTGTGATCGACAGCCCACGATGTTCAAAGAAGGATGATCTCTGCCAAGACGCTCAGGCTTCACGCGATCAAAGCCTTTTTTTCACCACTGATATTAGAAAGCGATTGCATAGAGCTGAGAGTTTAGATATGTCGAAATTCCCCAAAATGATGTGATTTCTGTTATTCACTAGCATTTTTTCTTTGTAAAAAATACATATGGTTTGAATGACTATGCTGGCCCGAAGCCACTAATCTGAGAAATCGGTTGTATACAGCTGATATTTTAGGTCTCTCTGACCGGGTTTTGGCGCCATGTATGACGTCCATAAGAAAGCATTCATCTCACGAGGCTGTTTAAGAACATAGCATTGTTTCTATGATTAATGGTTTGCCTTTGCAGGATCTTGTCGGAAAAATGCCCCTAGAACAATGTTCAATTTCCTTATCTCCTATACTAAATTTGTATAATAGAGCCATATATCGATATTTTTTAACTGTTTTACCCTAAGCAATGCGTGAGTGCCACTAGCACGCAAGGGGTTACAGAGAGTGAAAGTAAGAGTAAAGAGGAGTGTCTGAGGAAAGAATAAAGAGAACAGAAGAGATCAAGATCACGGCATCAGAAGATGTCGATTGACATTACATTTAAATTTTTTAATATTAGAGTTATCACAGAAGCAAATAAGAGGAAGGGAGTTCTACTGTCGGGAAGAAGAAGCTATTGGAATAGAAGAAGGGGTTACATTTAATTGTTTCAGTAATAAAAGGATAGTATCTCGAGTCCAATCTAGTAGCACGTTTAAATTCATGCAGTTGAAGAACCAGTGGAAATAGCTCCTCAAAGCAGTTGCCATGAAGATATTTGTAGGAAAGTCAGAGGGAAGCCACGTCAGTGAGAAAGTGACTGGAGTCGAGATGCCAGTTCAGGACCTATCACACTGCATATCCGTCTTTGGATTTTTTCGAGAACTTTGAGAGGAATGGCGAGGGAACCAGAACAATAGTATTCAATGCAAAGACGATTGGCAGATTTGTAGAGTTGAAGAATATTTGAAGTGTTCATTTCCCATATTTAATTTTGACGATGGATTCAGGATGAGCGCCATAACTGCTTTCATTCCTATCTCAGAGCATAATTTCTACTTTGAAAAGGTTTAATGTGAGTGGAAACACCTGACAGAATGTTTGTTCATTGGAACTAGCGAATCCCCCGCACGCAAACCATTTTGTGCAGGACAAAGCTATGGGAAATGATGTTAGTTATCGGCATATTGAACAAAACAACAAACTTCATTTGAATCACTCATATATATATATATATATATATATATATATATATATATATATATATATATATATATAATGGACTCTCTCGTCGGTTTCGACGTATGAGGAACTGACAGCTTAATTTTGTGCGATAATCTTAAGTGGCATTTAAGCCCCGCTAGTGATTTACAAAGGAGGCCACATATGGAGCAAGTCTGCGGATTGTGAGATGAGATCACTGTTAGATTGGTTGACCTTTTATATCTTGTTCTTGCTTCTTGAAGATGATTCAGACAAGCAGATTGAAAATTGCTGAGTCCACTAAAACACGTTGATCTCCATTCTATCCGCTCCAAAGCTAAGCGCTCAAAGATGTTATGTGGTATTTTGACTGCTGACAAGTTGCTTTTCAGCTTGTCTTTGTATCTTAGCCATGGGCGTCCTACATTCCTGTAGCCCTGATCTAACTGGCTGTACATTAGGATCTTGGATATCCTGTCATCAGACATTCTTAAGACGAGACCAGTCCACCTTAACTGAGACTGTATGATAAAAGTCTCGATTCCTCCAATATTACAAAATACGAAGAAAAAAGATAATGGAAAATAATTATTATTATTCTTCTAACAGAAGATACTCAATAAGATTAAAAATTACTTTTTTCCTTTCCTGTCAAAAAAAAACAAACTGAGCCCATATGTCTGAAAATATCAACAGAACACATCCGAAGGCATCGATCTTGCCCGCTTGTAATACTGTGTAAAATATACAGTTAGGAAATGCTCTTTTCCTCCAGTGTAGGCAATCGCCTTGCTTATATTCTAACATTGATGGTAAAGTGTTTCTGATACGAAGTTCTCTGCTCATGACTCTTTAAGGGTTTGTTCCGGAACCTCCGCCATGCACCATCACGTGACGCGTTGAAATTGTTTTGTTTAGTGGAATTTAAAATCGAATATACAAAAAGAACACTTACCTGGAAACTTTCAACCGTCTGTGGCATGTCGTCATCCATAGCAGAGGCAATTATATCGGTGTAAAAGATTTTCAACATATCCATACCATGGTCCATTAAGAAATACCCAAACACAGTCCAAAGATATTCATTCTCAATTTTCTCCTAGGAATAAACAAATAAAGAATTCCACACGTTATTTAACATTCTCGAAATAATCAATATATCATCTGATATAATAGAATATAATACAATCTTATATAATCGATAGACTGTAACATAATCTAAGAAATAAACTCAATATATCTGTCTATATTGCTGAGATAAGTTATTATGTACACTATTTACACTATTCGGACTATTGTCCTCATCTTTGTCGCCATATTTATTACACCGTTTTAGCCATAGTACGCTCCGGCCTCGTTCAGCTGGTTGGAATGCCGAACTAAACCCTTTATTTCGCTCACTGGGGTAGACTTTTTTAATGGATGTCAGTAACAGTTATCTCCTGTTAATTCCCCTCTCCAAATTCTCCACTGCCTTAACTGGGTATTGAACTCACACTCGTTGAGTCCTGTCACTTGATCTAACCAAAAGGCTTTATGTAAATAGTGTAAACTCAATATATTCTTATAGTAAATATAATCTAATATAATCAATACAATGTCATAAATCTCATATAATCAATAATCAATACAGTCTAACATAATCGATGCATCGTCAATCAGTCAGTCAGTTTAATGACATCACGTACGATCATGTCTCTTTTGTTTCATGACTGATGAGGCAGCGGTTTTCTCGCAGTTGATTGCCGTTTCTTTCTGCAGCAGACTGGTTGCTAACCACTGATATATAACATGTCCTGCTATTTAACCCATACCTGGAGGAGAAAAAGTGATGTGTTCATACCTTTCCAAAAGTTATTTGCGCGTAAGTGAATGTAACGAACCCAACTGGAATTCCAACTCAGCTCTCCAATTACCCTTTCAGATATCCATTTAGATCACTGCACACTCCATGTGCGTTGTAATCTAACCAAATATAATAAGTCGACACCCGTTTATCTCATGCGATAAAGTCAAATTTCAGTCCTTTGATGGTGAGACTGGTGTGACCCTCTTCAGGACGGAGGCCTAGGCATATATGGAAGCAGTGCTCTAACCAGACGACATGACCTCCATCTCGCCCGTACAAAGGAATAGAGGACATTATATTTGGGGTCGGTTTGGCTGCAGCAGTGTTTAGGAAAGTTATCAGCGAACCGCTTCCAGAGTTCCACTCCGGGTTATTCTTTCTCGATTCATTTCCATAGACTTTTCGGTCTTTGGATATGAACGCAAGACAGCTAAAGTTTAAAATCAAGGTTTTCCTTCTACAGCACGGTCTGCTTTCCTCCTGGGCTATCGAGCTCAAAATACCCGGTTATGTGTCAGTTCTTCGCACATTCTCTGACCTTGGAGTTCAACTTATTTGAGACACAAGCCACGGAAGCATTGTATCGACAGTGAAAGTTTTTCATGATTACAAGTGGTATCGTTATATAATAGGATAATCTATATAAAAAAATATAATACAATCGTTAAAAAGAGGATTTTAAAGAATTAAGAGGAACCCGGACGAGGCTCCGCCGAAGGGCAGAGTCTCATTCAGGGAGGTTGACAAACCCGATCCCGTTTATATGGGTTCTACGGGCATTTTTTGGCCGTGCCTACGGGCTCGGGAAACCTATGTCAAACTCGAACTTTTGCTACATACAACTCTCGTGGGGGGTGGCTAGATACCGAATCGAGTCGAGCCGATAGTAGTTCACTCCAAACCAGACTGACAGTCATACTAACACCTTCCACATCTTGTATTATAATTTCGTGTAATATACCATCGTTATTTCTACTCTTGTGTTCGTGTTGTTCTTTCTTGGTCCTAACCTGGACTATAACATATACATAAATTATTTGTGTGTGTGTACAGAGTTCGGCAACGTAACGCCCTTTTTATTGAAGAAAAGGAATTCACGTTGGTTTAAGAAACGTTTTAATTATTATCACATCAAAACTACATAATTTGTTAGGATTACGAAGCAATATAACATGTTCAAAATACTCCCCTTCATATTCAGTACAACGCCGAAACCTACCAGCAAGCAACAATTCTACAAATCATTGTACATTTCTATATTAAGAAACTCTGCCAGAAATTGTTTGCTTTAATTCAGAAATTGTTTTCGGTTTGAGCCTAGAAATAAGGTCTTTCAGTACACCCCACAATATAAAAGTCCGTTAGGTTTGGTGATCATGATGACCAACTCAATTGCTTCACACCCTTCTATCCACCCAGCTCGAAATTAAGATTTAACCATTCCCGAAAGCGTAAGCCATAGTGGAAACTATCTTAAAAGACTGTAATTTATTTTTACTCAACAAAATTTAATAAATAAGAAAGTTACTTTTTTCAGATAATTATCTTTATTTAATGCGTTAAACCTCTCTCCCACCATATAATCCAGCATGAATAGTAAATTCAAAATCAAAATCCATATCTAAACTTTGCAGCTCCTGATTACTACTGTCTCGATAAGTCGATAAAGTTAAATTGGCAATTGATCTAAAAAAACTTACGTACAGTTTGTTGTTAACTTGGGCAGGAAGTGGCTTCTTAATTTTAAATCCTAAAAAAAAAAGAGGAAACTTCTCTCTAATAATCACACCTGAAAGACCCTTTTCCTGCCTCGAATTTAACATTATTGGCTGATATGAAATGGAAGCTATTAGGTTGGTGCAAAAATAATGTCGTTTTCTCACACGTGTTACTATGTGAAAAAACGACATTATTTTTGCACCAACCCAATATTATACTGAATCCATTGCTAGATCTGCTGCTAAGAAAGTCAGTTCATTATATCGTGCTAGCCATTTTTTCTTTCCAGAATCTATTTTGCATATTATGTCTGCCATTAAGTCATTTCCCCACCGCCATAATGTATTAGGTTGGTGCAAAAATAATGTCGTTTTCTCACATATGTTACTATGTGAGAAAACGACATTATTTTTGAACCAACCTAATAGCTTCCATATATCTTTTCTATAAATACTTTCATGGTAACTTTTCGGATGAGTTCTTTGCAGTTGCACCTAGACTTTATGAATTTAAGCACAGTACTCGATTGGCGGCAAGGTCTCATTGATTCACTGTGGAATTGGCTAGATGTAACCGTAAATTCTATGCTAACAGTTTCTTTTCTCACACTTCTCGTATGTGGAACTCTCTTTCGGATTCAGGCTTTTCAGGGAACATTGATTTTCAAGAATTTAAATGCAATGTCACTTGCTATTTACTGTCTTTATTAGTCTTCTTGCTTCTATAGTATTTCTCTTTTTTTACTTGTTCTTCCACACTCAGTAACCCTTTGTACCTTAGTGACTTTAATGCCTTGCATGGAGTGAAATGATTTTTTTTAATTATAATTATAGGCTTCAGCCTATAATCCCTTAATGTCTACTTTCCTAAAATTAGTTGATAGTCAATAATATGTTGAATTACTGATTCTGCTATTAAATATTCATTTGATTTATGAATATATATTTCATACGATACACTGAGCTAACTCTAGGCACGATAAGCGGATGCCTCCCCTTCGGAAGTACCATGCCGTATGTGACTATTGGGCCTCAAATTCACACGCGACCTCAAGATGGCTGGAAAAGGATCGGTTCCCTGTACCCCGTACGCTACATTTTAGGTCTGATCTGGCTCTGACAAAGGTAAAGATACAGATCAGACCTAAAATGGTGCAGGCGCTTCTCCCTCCTTACTTTCCTGTCTCGATAGATTTCAAAAGCTTCTCCACGCCCTTGTAGGTGACAAATTATTTTCAAGCCTGTAAACCGCTCTCGCAGACGGGATGTGGCAAGCTTCTCACTGTCCTGTCGCTATTTCTATGGAAAGAGCTCGGACGAACTGCATTCCTCGGTTCCGTCAGTTCTAAGCATAACAGATAGGACCCGCCATGCCTCTCAAATTGGTGACTAGTAAGTTCCACTTTAGCAGCTTCTTCCCGCGAACCATTGCTCCGTGGAACCGATTTCCAACAGGATGTTTTCCCCAATCACTACATTCTTAACCTTTCCAAGACTAGTGTTCACCGTTATCTTCCATACCTTCCAGCACATAAAATGTGCCTCTTGCTCTTTAAAGCTCTACCTTGACTGGCTCCTGGGCCGTGTACTATCCTCTATTTTTACAAGAAACAAATCAGGCCTAAAATGGAGCACTACTGTCATTTTGGGTCATGAGCTTCCCAGTTTTAATTTTCTAGACTCTATAGAGTCCAATGGCGTCTCTGCGTCCTTGCAGATGAATATTTTCCACCCTGCAATCACTCTTTCACGGACGAAACGTCTTCAACCTCTTACTGTACTATCGCTATTTTAATGGAAAGTGCTCAGATCAACTGAATTCCTTAGTTCCCCCAGTTCTAACCTTCACGTTATAAGATCACGGATTGTAGCAAATCACATTCCTTCCACTCAAGCACCTTCTTCCACGAACCACTACTCTGTAGAACCGACTTCCATGCAGATATTTTCTGATCTTAACCTGTTCTAGTGTTAACTGTTATCTTCCTCATCTATCTGCGCATCAACTGCACATCTTATTCTGTAAAGCTCTCTCCAGAATGGCTCCCAGACAGGGTGAACCTCACGGTAAAAAATGCGTTGTTTTATAAGCGATATATCAACCCCAAAAATGACAAAGTTTGAATGAAAGAACATACCGACGAATACATATACTGGGCGGCCATTGTTTCGGCTACGGCCCGTTTTATTTGCCATCGGACTTTGGTCGAAGAATCTCGAGAGGCCATCAAGTGTGTATAACGGAACATCACCAAACCTGGATTGATGCAATATTCTGTAAAAAGACGGACAAATAAAAAAAGATTATTCCATTTTGATTATTCCAAATGGATATGGCAATCATGAATCGCATATCCAATGTCTAAATACACGTAACCGGTCAGGAATCCAACGAACAATGAAACAGCCACTCGTAAGCCGACGGACGAGATAGGAACAAAAAGCTGCGCTCCAACAACCGTTTTTATCGACGGAGCAGTTTTTTATTGGTCGACGGTTGGAGAGGAACATCAATATCAGCATATCTGAGAGCATTTAAAGCAGCCGCTGCCAGTGATTTACAGTTTGCGATGGATAAATTGTTGTCTAAATGACGCAAAAATGAAAATAGCACTATCATCATTTTCATAACGGATATATTTACCAAAATTACACAGAAATATCTTTAAATACTTTATTCAATAAAATTGCCATTGGCTTCAATTACAGACCCCAGACGACTCTGGAAGCTCCTGCAACTCTTCTGGACAGTCTGTTTGTTTAGTTGGTTTATGCTGCCAATTTCCTTGGCTTGAGTTCATCATTGGCGCTTCAAGGAGATTTATTGGTCTCTCGCTCAACTGCGCTTCACACATAATAATCAAGCGGGTTGTAGTCTGGGGAGTTAGGTGGACAGATGTAAGCGATAATGTGGTCGGAGAAATTGTCTGACAGCCATCACTGGGTTCTCCTGTTTCTTTGACATGGTGCAGAGTCTTGTTGCCAGATATTTTGGGCTTCCAGAAGCCACCCTTTTGACTCAAGTCAACACTACCTTATACTTGATGTAGCTCTTGATCAAGGCCTCCGTGTTGAATCTGAGGCCTTGTGAGAAGATGAATGGAGTTCCTGACGTCGTCAGTATTGTGATCACTCCAAACACATTCGTAATCGCCATTAGACTCATCCAACATTTTTCGTATCCCCTGCAGTGTCCTCAGATTGACGCACAAATACCCTGAAATAATCGTATCGAAGCTTCCGGCGCGAATGCCAAAAAGCACAGAATGCTGTTTCCAAATTTCTGGTGGAGTGATTTGCGTCATAGTGTTTTTTTTTTTTTTTTCACAGGCTGTGCTCAGCTGACACTACAATACTGAGAAGCTGATAAAATCTAAAAACAAACAACGCGCCTGCGCGAAAATAGAAATATAAAATAGCGACAATTTACCCATCGCACGATATATTTTATTTTGGTTATTTTGTCTTTGGCATATCGTAGGGAACACACGTGCCCACCTTTTCGTGTTACGTGACTTTTTCTTTTGCTAAACTTATGTAAACAAAAGAAAAAAGACATTTGATTATTTCCAAGGTTGACAGGAAATTTATCATTTATCATTCCTACTTTTCCAGCAGACATAAATGATAAAGCGTCTCATATACATCGAATTGTTTTTAAAAGTACACGTATTTTCAAGTATGAAATCATATAAAGTCTAAGAAAATACGTCAAGATGAATGAAAACAAAAAAAAAGACAAATACAAGGAAGGAAAAAAAAGATATTATGTTTCTAAGAGGAACATTTACAAAATAAAATGTCGGATTTTCTAGAATTCGAAATTAAAAGTCCATAAAATTAAAGCAGATTTTCAATTGAAAACTTGCAGTTCGCTGTAGGCTTTTAAAGACGGATCTGAGTTTAATCTCTGCTGAGTAGTACGGACTTACACTCAATTGGAAACAGGTTTAGTAATGACTGACGAAAAAGAGACTTCAGTTATGGGAGCAGCAACAAGTGTAGAAGGAAATGAAGAAGATGCATGGATAATGAGAAAAAAAAAACAAAACAAAAAAACAGACTTATTGAGGAAAAGGAAAAGAAAGAGAGAATTTGGTAATGAGAGGAAATGAGTAAAAAAAGAAAAGCGAGACTTGGGTAATGAGAGAAAAATGTGTAGAAGAAAAAGAAAGAGAGTGTTGGATAATGAAAAAGAAAAGATTAAAAGAAAAGGAAAGGAGACTTGCGTAATGAGAGAAAAAGAGTGTAGAAGAAAATGAAAGAGAGGCTTGGATAATGAGAGAAGATGAATAAAAGAAAAAGAAAGAGTGACATGTGTAAAGAGAGACAAAGAGTGAAGACGTAAGGAAAGAGAAACTGCAATGAGAAAAAAAAAGTGTGCAGATGAAAAGGGAGACTTGGATAATGAGAAAAAGAAAAAAGAACTTGGGTAATGAGAGACAAGAGTATAGATGAAAAGGAAAAATAGACTTGTGTAATGAGAGAAAATATCTTTGAAGGAAAAGTTCGAAACTCGTTAAGGGTTACTCAGATCGACGGAACAAGCCGGAAAGGTACACAGACCGAAAACGTTGTGGTAATAAGAACAAAGATGGGGACACTAATCCGAGTGACTATAATGTAAATTCAGTTTGAATTCCTTTAGAAAAAAGAAATATTTCAAATGGTAGGCTAATAAATTGATTTTAAATCATTAAACTTCATAGAAATAGTTTAATAAAGGGCTTCATTATAAACTTTAAGACATCTTTATGCCTTGTAGGTGACTCGATATTACAACGATTACTGAATTACACTATGTGGCAAAGAAAACTAATTTAAGTCTGAAATTAAATTCTTAGCAAATAATCTTGTCAAGAACATAGTTAACAATATATATGAAACAAATCTCTCACATCGAATTAATATGAAATCAATGATTTAATAATGGCTTGGGATAAATAATAAATGTATTGATCAAATTGATACATACCTTGGGACAAGTCGGGAACTTCGACAAAATCGATCTTTATGGGCCATGGAGACTTCAGACGAGACATCAGCAATTTTGCACACTGCAAAAAATGAAAATAAAAGAAAATAAATAAATAAAAAATTCCTGAAAAAGCTAATTGTAAAAATGCATTGTATATATTCAAACATTTTTATTCTATAGATTCATTCGTTCACACACACACACACACACACACACACACACACACACACACACAGAGGCACATAAAGGGTGTTCGAATAACTTGGACCCATTTTAAATGTGTATTAAGTTTAAGCGTCTAATGATTTTTTCTTTTTCATTCAGATTTAGCCGCCATTTGGGGGATATTATTTTTCATACATAATTAGCATGACATAAATGACATGATCCAATACAAAAATAAATAAATTTTCACAAATAACACTGATTTATTTACTGCTGACTTTGATCCGTCTTAATGAAACACCCTTATATATAATCCGCTTTAATGAAAAACCCTTTATATATATATATATATATATATATATATATATATATATATATATATATAAGTATGTGAGTATGTGTAAACGATTGTAAGCGAGTTCAAATATCTTCAAATTAAATATTATTAATATTTCCGCTTTTACATTCACTTTTAAATAAAATGCTATGTGAATTACTAAAAAGAAATTACTGCCAACTGAAGCCAGAATATTTTTAAAAAATAAGACCGACATATTTGGCAAGATATGGATATCAAATCAGAAGGATATCAAATTAGAAATCAGCACTGAAAATAGAACAATTTCTACAGTATAAAATCTGTTAAAAATATCTTAAACTTTAACAACCTCTTAAATTGAGCGATCACAAACGATAAATTGCATATGATTGATAGATAGATAGATAGATAGATAGATAGATAGATAGATAGATAGAGATGGGGAGATGAAGGGGCGGGGAGGAGAGAAGGAAAGAAATAGCAAATGTATGATTTAAGAAGGAAGCAAATCGATGTGGGAAGGGGAGAAAGATAGAAAGAACATTACAAGCGTAGCGTAAAAGGGAGACTTAAATAATAAGAGAAAAAAGAAGAAAACGATATAAACCTAGTCTTCAATAATGAGAGAAAAGAGTGTAGGATAAAAAGAAAGAGAGACTTGTGTAATGAGAGAAAAAGTGTATAGAAGAAAAGGAAAGAGAAACTTGGTTAGTGAACGACAAAGAGTGTGGAAGAAAAAGAGAGACTTGGATAATGAGAGAAATATAGTGAGGATAGGGAGACTTAAATAATAATAATAAAAATAATGAGAGAAAAGAGTGTAGGAGAAAAAGAAAGAGAGACTTGTGTAATGACAGAAAAACTGTTGGTAGCAGGGAATGAAGGAGAGACTTGGGTAGTGAAGAGTGAAAGACAAAGAGTGTGGGAGAAAAAATATAGAGACTTGGATAATCAGAGAAAGATAGTGAAAATGAAAAGGCAAGACAGACTTGTGTAATGAGAGAAAAAACATTTAGAAGAAAAGGAAAGAGAGATTTGAATAATGGAAGAAAAAAAAGAGTGCGGAAGAAAAGGAAAGAGAAATTTGGTTAATGAGAAAAATGATTCTCGAAAAAAAGAAAAAAAAAACAACTTGACTAGAGAAGAATTTGATGGACTTGCTTTTTATGGTTTATCAACCTTTTGGTGATTATTTAAAGCTGAAAGCTATTTTGGATTGTATGAATTATTATTTTATTTTTGCGAGTGAATATCAAATTAACAATTTCTTTTTGAATAAAAACGACATTTTTTCATATATAATTCCTACTGCTTAAGCCAATACCTGAGAGAGTAGAGTTATTCATACCTTCCATATGGGCATCTGTGCGAAATCGAATGCGAAAAATCACCAAGTTCTCATTCCTAGCTGCTGTTATTTCTCACACACCGACGTGTATGAGAAATGTAACGAATTTTTGAATGAAGAGAGAGAATACCATTATGAAGAAGATCTACCTTCACATTTACCATATTGAGGATTTCTATTATGAAAATTTGTTTTAATCAGTTCATCCCAAGGAAGGCAATAAAGCCAGTAAGACGCAAAGTGTTACTAAGCAGGAGAGAACATGAGAATAGAAACATTATTAAGGATAGAGAACAATAAAAGAACGGGAAAATAAAAAGGCATAGATAACGACTGATATTACATTTAAAACTTTGAAGATCAAAGTTGGCTGGGAAGCAAGAAGCCGAAATAGAGTTCCAAAATTGAGAAATGCGATAGAAGAATCTGTTAGCATACAACTTTTGGTTACATCGAGTCAGTTTAGGTGTAAAATGATGAAATCTTGCTGCCTATTTCTGCTTAAAATCATAAAGCCTATGTACCTAAAGAGGAAAGCAATATTTATTCTGAAATCTACAGAAATGTGGCACAAGGCCGAAAAGGGGATTGGGAAAAGACGGTCTTCTTCTGTCTTAACTATAACTTAGCTAGCCGCAAATACTGACCCAATCGTACAAAACAATATTCCTGACACCAAAACAACACATTCATACGTACCTTTCTTACTACAACCACCATAATGCCTCTTTGTCTCTATGAAAATACTAACTAGTCCCCATATTTACAACTTGTTGTCTGTGGGGGGGATAAAATAACAATTCTAAAACTTAACCCCAATGAATATTTACAATATGAATACAAAAAGCTCACCAGGACAATTATCACGAAAATATTTATAGAAAGGAAACGACATTAAGACGGTGGCAAAGTTACTGAAACCGAGATGCCAGGTCAGGGCCAATAACATCGTAGATGCTTCCTTAAATTTTATCACGAATCTATAAATATACAGCAGAAACACTAGATCAGATGTGGCAGTAATATCGAAAGCAAGAACGAATAGAAAACTTATAAATATGTACTATACATTCTAGCGATTAAAAATGTCTAGCACAAGGTCCCGAACCAACCCTATTTAATAGCTGACCCAGTCATTGATTTGATATATTCTTTCCAGCTTATGTCAGCGGGAAACGTAAGCCCGAGAAGGCGCATTAATTCATTCTTCCGGAAGTTACCATCAGTCATAAGGATGCTAGGTTAAAAGTGTTCACACTCAGACGAGTAAAAGAGAGAAGTTTCGTTTCGGATGTGTTAAAATTAGCAAGTCATTCATTGCTCCAGTTAACAACAGAAAGTAGATTGTTTTTAAGATCAGATGCCAATTTAACCGTATCGAACCGTATCGAACCGATCAGAATTACTTTGGAATACAGGAATAAATGGTTGTCATCAGAATAGATATCAAGTCGAGAACTGATGACACCAGTAAAGGCGTTGGTGACTATTAGAAACAAAGTAGGTGCAACGATAGAACCATGACTGAAGAATAAATCTAAAAGAAAAAGGCATAAAATTTAAAAGAATATGTAACAGGAAAAAAGGATAATTTTGACTTTAATTCTTAACTATGAAGAAGAAATACGGACCAGTCACGACGGTCCTAAACTTTTGTTTTCTAGTAAAGAGAAAACTCGGTCACTGGATTTGGTTTCATCATGCAAACTGATACACTACAAAAATGTCATTTTAATCTTTGCTCTTTCCTCGTTAAATAATAATCATAATAATAATAATAAATCAAATGAAATAAAATAATAATAAGAATAAAAAAATCAAATGAAATATAATAATAATAATAAAAATAATAATAATTAAAAAATCAAACAAAATAAAATAATAATAATAAATTAAAGGAAATAATAATAATAGTAATAATAATAATAATAATAATAATAATAGTAACAATAATAATAATCAAAGGAAATAAAATAATAATAATAATAAATTAAAAAATAAAATAATAATAATAATAATAAAAATCAAAAGAA
The DNA here is from genome assembly GCA_963932145.1 of Acanthosepion lycidas. Lineage (NCBI taxonomy): Eukaryota > Metazoa > Mollusca > Cephalopoda > Sepiida > Sepiidae > Acanthosepion > Acanthosepion lycidas. The sequence goes on along the minus strand of OZ010588.1, from coordinate 88,861,520 downwards.
ATACAATAATAATAATAATAATAATAATAATAATAAGAATTTAAAAGAAATAATAATAATAATAATAATAAAATCAAAGGGAATATAATAATAATAATAATAATAATAATAATAATAATAATAATAATGATGATGATAATAATAATAAAAAAATCAAAGGAAATAAAATAATAATAATAATAAAAATCAAAGGAAATAAAATAATAACAATAATAAAATCAAAGGGAATATAATAATAATAATAATAATAATAATAATAATAATAATAATAATAAAATCAAAGGAAATAAAATAATAATAATAATAAATTAAAAGAAATAAAATAATAATAATAATAATTATCAAAAGTAAATAAAATAATAATAATAAAAAATCAAAGGAAATAAAATAATAATAATCACAAATGATTGAGTGAGAATTTACGTTTTAGGCACTAGTCATATTGGACAGGACTCTCCCGACGTTTTCGACGTATGAGAGTCAAACAACGGTTCTTAGGACACGAGATATGATCTGCTTTGTGCATAACCAATTACACTTTTTGAAGAGCCGAATACAGAGATCAAGTACACTACAATAACCCATCACTCAAACAATAATGAGATAACAGATGAGAGTGCCACTAATTTTGAAATTAGTGTAGTCCTTCTCCTAGACCAGTTGCCATCAAAGGCTATAGAACTCATAGCTATTTACCCATAGCTAGGGGAGAAGAAGATTGGAAGGTTATTAGCATGTAAGTGACTGTAATGGACTAGAATTCGAACTCGTCTCATTGATTCTGCAATCCGAGTCTCTATCCATTATTCCACTGTTTTTCCTTCTTACTAATTTTATTAGGAGGTAGAGAAATGATACCAAATGCAAAATTTATATTATTTTTTCTTTATTTCTTTTTCTTTGCTTTGCTTATTAACCTTTCCGCTAACTTGTAATGTGAATGTGGAGGGTAATTTACCTTATAAAGCTTGATTACTATCACTCTTATTGGAGTCAGAAAGTTGAAAATATTTGGTCGATGCCATTCTGCGTCCGCCTTTCTACATGTAAGCTATGCGAAATTTTATATAATTTGAAATTTTTCTTTTTTCATATCTTTTCAATTTGAAATTTTTCTCTTTTCTTTTTTTACAATTTGAAATTTTTCTTTTTTCTTTTCTTTTCAATTTTAAAATTTCCTTTTTTTTATTCTTAGACTTTATTTAACTAATTTTTTCTTTTTCTTTTTTCTTTTTTATTTTTCGTGATAACCCTCAATGTTATGTCTACATCTGACATTTCATCTTATAGAAGTCATTGCGACTTATACTAAGTTAAAAGTTCTTGTATTGGATACCATTTCTATATCCCTATGTTATATCCCTGAATGCAGTATTAGATGAAGAATTCTCAAAGCATGAACATCTAAATATAACCCCCCCTATCTCATAGGGAGGAAGAGCTCTTTATTCTTGGTCGACAGTCGTACTAGAGATTGTAACTTAAACAAAATTATCTCTTAGCAGTCAAGAATAAAATGCAAAAATTAAAAATTTCAATGCAAACGAACTCATACACATACCGATTCGGCCGTCACTCGGGTCTAAAGGAGTCAATAACCTCAGAGAGGAACCATTCTGGAGCCCCAAAAATCTCTCACTGAAAAAAACTCTACCAACAACGAAGGGACACTTGGTAACCAGACCCGGCCTATTTCCAAGCGTGGACCAAATGACGCAATGCCAAATCAATTAATGTAGAGAAAGCAAACGAAATGGTCTGACGAAGGGTATCAACAAGTCGGGAAATCCTTTTTCGCTGCACTCGAGAATCCACAAAAGAACATCACGGATCTAAAACACTAAATGTGGAGAACTATGGTAGGAAGTGGAATAAAATCCCATGTCAACCCAAAATACTTGCGACTGACGTCAGGGACATCATGCGAAAAAAAAAAAAAAAGACTCAAATGAAGAAATATATCTGATAAATATAAATATAAAGTAAATATAAAAAAGAATACAATAACCTATCACTCAAACAATTAAGAGATGAGAGTTAATATGAATAAATAAGACAGAGGATGATGTAACCCCCCCCCCCTCAAAAAAAAAAAAAAAAAAAAAGAGATACGAAATAATAATCTCTAAGGAAATAAAACCGAAGAATTTACTGCAGTTATCCAGATAATGTGACTGATGATAATAAGGCAAACAACATAAGGGCAGAATTCATTGAAAACAACAGAGGTGAAATCACCGAAGCGAAAAACCACATCATCCAAGTACTCAGCAGAGTAACTGGCACAGAAATATCAGAAAGAGAACAGCTCCCCAAAATTCACATGACAAAGTCCAATAAGCACACTGTGCAAATATGCAACGTTGCACAGCAAACACAGTTAACAGACAAATCACTGAGAAACATCGCAGAAATAAATAACGTCATGTACGCAACAGCTTTTGAAGCTGTTGGGAAGCTAGGTGGATGAAGATAATGAAAAGATGAAGCAACAGACAAAAAGAACCAGCTCAGAAGGCAAAGTTGACGCGAAAAATAAAGGAAATCAGTGATGAGATACAGATACCAGATGAGGTCACAAGAAACCCAAATGTCTCAACACGCTAATACAGGAAGATCAAGTGGGGACATAAAATTAAATCACTAAATGGAATCCCAGCAATCAAGGAAATGTTAACACGAAAACTGCAGGTAAAGGCACAGAGAACAAGACGATACGAAAAGAGTTGTAAGTTCTATCGCCAAAATAAGATTTTGCAGAAATTTCGGTAGAATATTTGGAGCAGTCCAAAGGAATATAACCTCAATGCAGAATGGATCCAGCGAGAACGAATGATGGATTAATCTTTACAAGAATGGGAAAGCAGGTAAGCTCTAACGAAATCTACAAAATAGAAATTCCTAGGAAATAAGTTAACCAATTTTGGCTCTATCATCTATACATAAAAGCCTTTCATAAACTCTGTCAATGATTATTAATAATCCCAATGAAACCTTAGAATGAATCCCTGAAGATATTACATATCTCCTGCCAAAAAGGGTGAAGAGACGATCCGAAAAATTATAGGCCAATAACATGCCTGTCCACCACATAAATTGGTCACGTCTGTCCTGACGAACCGCATTTACTCTCTTCTGGATGAAAACAACATTTTTTCCTTTGCACTCAACTACTCCAGTTCTAGTTGGAGCCTTCGTATTGATTGAAAAATATACCAATAGAGCCATTGAAAGCCTTCCTGGTAGCTCATAACTTCAAGAAATACAAAACATTGTACTCATAAGTACAGCTTACACCTTATGAAGATCATTATCTATGGAAATATGTAATCATATGCTTTTTTAAAAAAATAACAATGGAAAGTGACATGATGTCATTTCTGTCCTTAGTTTTCTTGCTAGGACCCGGAAAGAGATGAACATACACCAGAAATCAATAATAATAATAATAATAATAATAATAATAATAATAATAATAAAGACGGTATAGATTTTGCTAGAATAATTGCAATAAATTGAATAATTTCTTTGAATTCTTACCTCTTTCGCGTAATTCAGGAACTGCTTGTCATCCATGCAGCAGTGAAACCTTAACAACGATTCACCCTTCGTTTCAGCAGTTTGGAAATTTCCAAGAACAATTGCTATTTTCATGGGGTTCTGGGTTTCGTAAGGATCGAACTGAATTCTTTTTCGGTTTTTCTTCTCAAGCTGAAATCAAAAAAAAAAAGAAAAAAAGAAAAAAGACAAATAGAAATATATTTCTTCCAAAAGTTCTGTTGCGTTTTTCAATAACTGAGGAATTGTTTCATTCCGATCGATAATCATTTTTGATTCATTGATTTATTTTTTACGGATTATCGGCCTTTTGCAGGTTATTTAAAGCTAGAAAATATTTTTAGATTTTATGATTTTGTATGAAATAACAATTATTTTTGATAATGTTCCTTCTAATTAACATATAGCTGGGGGTAGGAGAGGTGGATTCATACTTTTCTCAAAGAGTATTTGCGCTTAAGTTAATGTAAGGAACACGACTGGAATTCGAACTCGGAGAGCAGAGTTCCAATTCCAGTCGTTATCCAGTACCATGCACGCACATCCACACTTACAGCACCCGATATTCTAAAGCGGTTACCCATCTACGTACTGATCAGGCTTGGCGTTACTTAACTTCGGTGATCGCACGAGACCATCTTGGAGAAAAGAGTGGGTTCTGTCGAAGATCATTGTACGATACGTGCAGTTGTAATAAAACGAACGAATGAAGTGCTTACAACGCAGAGGACGACGATAAATACCAAGAAACCGGTGTCGATGGAAGAAACGCCTAATCTGAAATTTCGGCCGACAACAGAGTTAATTTCTTTTGACCACAAGTTATAACGGAATAAAATTTGCTTATTACAACAATAGTCTCATGTTTTATACATACATACATACATACATACATACATACATACATACATACATACAGCTAAAGATTTCTTTTTTAAGCTACAAGTGTTTGACTGGAAGAAGCTGCATAGAACGAACCTTATATGCACCGAAACAAACCTTACTAAACTGAAGTCCGTTGGGACATCGTAAGAGTATTTAAAACTACATTAATTAAGAGTACTGTGATTTAGAAAAGATAAACATTTCGTCTCGAAATTTGAATAAGTTTTATCAGATTGAAAAGTATCGAGAATTGCAAAACAGACTTACCGATCAAGAGCATGAAACGTCTTATCAAGGACACCCGACAGGGATCGAATTTGCATTGCTTGCCTAACAGGTAGTTACCCAGAAAAAATAGAATACAATATCTGACGAGAAGCACATTTGCTTTGTTAAAACATTTGATGATCCAGACGGTTGATTATTAATTTCACTACCGTAATTACTATTGCATAATACGCCTTTATTCATAATACGCAGCGCTAAATTTTTCTTGAAATGCTTCTACTCACGAATAATACGCACCCCTTTTTTTGGTAATCAAACACTATAAATTGTATCTCTCGAATTTCATTACGGCCAGCATTTCCTACTCTTATTAAAAAAATGTTTTTCATTGTTATTTTATTTTCCATTTGTAAGTATTGTTAGGTAAAATGATTGTATTTGACATCCTTATGGGGTTGCAATCGCCGAATGTTAGTGTCAAATTGTCGTATGTTTGTGTTGAATAGTCATTTTGCAACTGAAATCGACTTATGAAACAACAATTTTTTAAAGATTTGTTGCAGATGTGCATAATACGCATCCCTAATTCTGCTTATTATTTTTTTTTTAGAAAAAATGCGTATTATACATTGGGGATTACGGTATTTATAAACGAACACAGTCGACTACCCAAAAACCGTGTACCAACTAAAATAACGTTTACAGTAATAATATTATCAGAATAAAAATATCCATAGATTATATAAGATATGATTTAATATATGCTTAAAATAATAGGAGCGGGGAGCAAAAGTAGGTATACAGTAAGTATTATAACAGTATTACCAGTATTATAATATTGTTTCTAGGATTCATTTAATACTAGAATTCATTTAAGTCATTAAATTCATTTTTAATATTTCTATTTTCATAATTTTTATTATAATATTTATTTTTCAATAAATAATAATAATAATAATAATAATAATAAATGTTTTGAAGGTAAAGAGGAGTGTGTGAATGAAGAGGGCAAAAAGTGTGAACCTTTGAGTGATCGATATATCTATTATTGTTATTATTGATATGTTTATTATTTATATGTTTTAATTGACATGTTTATTATTAATATGTTTATTATATTTAGTATTGATATGTTTATTATTTATATGTTATTATTGATATGTTTATTATTGATATATTTATCATTTACATGTTATTGTTATGTCTATTATTGATATTTTTATTATTTATATGTTATTATTAATATGTTTATTATGTATATGTTATTATTGACAGGTTTATTATTGATATGAATATATAAGCAATACAATAAGTTTTCTGCAAACCTTTTTTCATTACTGTATATAAATCAAATATCGCTTTTAAGAGGCAAAAACTTTGCGTGAATAAATAAAAGTCAAGGATTTCAAATAATAACCTGTACTTAATCTTCTTTATCGTCAGAAATAAACATTTTGACCTTCGATTAACATGAGTGATTCTGACCTCGAGGAGAGTGACATATCAATTTTCCGTTGATAGGAGGTGGAAAGGTTAGATTGAATTATATTGTAAGTTTGCGGCTAGGAATGTTGGTTCGCTCTGTAGATCTCGACAATTTTTCTCGGTAAAATTTTACATATTTATTAGATTAGCATTTGATCTTGCTTTGAATAATTCTGCCACACTGTTCCTTTTACATGATTAGAGGTTAGAAGAATCTGCAATGTTATTGGCTTCAGTCACTTTACCATCTGCCATAACGTAGCTTCCCTGATAGAGAAATAAGAAGAGAACAGCGCTTAACCTGTTTAGCAAGTTTTTTTCTGTAAATGGTTGGTAGGGTTAGGGTTAAAAGAGAGATAACAAAAAGGCAAAATTTACACAGAGCTATAAAGGACAGTAAATTGTGGAGAGCCATGATCGCCAACGCCCTGTGTAGTGACTAGGTAGATAGAAGAAGAGGAAAAAGAAACATCACAAACTTTTGGAAGAAAAGAATGTTGGTATATTTTCAGAATTCATGAAGATTTCCAGTTGGAAAATCTTTGTAATCGCTATCTCATTGTATGTCTAATTTACATAATTATGAGTTAATTGTATAGAAAAACTACACCCGATAATGTAATCTCGACGACGGGACAGAATTAGGGTACACCGAACCCTTGTTACCTAAGGGTGATCACTGGCTAAAATATAGTACCTGTTTGCTGCCTACCAGTTCTACGGCATATATATATTATTGGTGCAAAAATAATGACGTATTATTGTCGTTTTTTGACGTATTTTTTAACGTCAAAAAACGACATTATTACGTCATTATTTTTGCACCAACCTAATATATATCTATTCATTTTATTTATTTATTTATTTATTGTGTCGGCGCTGATGTGTGTGTGTGTGACTCATACAGGGGGAGGGTCAAGAAAAAAGGAAGGAGGATTTTTTTTTCCTTCGGGTGAACGGAAATGGAACGTGATTCTTGAGCGCGTTTTCGTGTGTGTACACGTAAGTGTATATATCTCAGTGGGGGAAACAAATCGTTACTTACCACTTCAAGCCGAGCACGCCCCCATGTTTGTGACAAGATAGAAGTTGCGTGTGCTTTTGCTTCCTTTTTTATGGAAGAGTGCACATTTCTATTGCACCAGAATTTTACTGGGAGGGGGGCTATAAATTGCAAAGTGGTGTCGTAGTGTGCAGATGGAAAAAACTGTAGCTAACAGAAGGTACACATGTCGATACCCAATCAGTATCGGCTGGGTCACCGCGAGTATGATGTTGAAAGAACCGAAACCCCTAATGAACCTCGGCTAGAAACATCACTGATGATGTGTACCAAAACATCTCATGAATATATTTTACGAAATATAGAAAGAGAATATATTACCATATTTGAAAGGATCTGCAGTTCCTGGTTACATTCTATGACGAGATTATAGGTGATCTTCAGGTTGAACCAGCAAGGGAAAGCTCGCATGCATTCACACCACTAGGGAAAGAGAAAGAGATTGACGATTATAAATCACGAAAAAAAATAAATAAGTGTATTAGAAAACATGGAAAAAATAAAGGTTCCTTGTATAATTGACATTATTGGGACTGTTATCCTCAATATCATTGTCATATTCATAACGTTTCGGGCGATGTACGCTCCGAGCTTCTTCAGTTAGTTGGATCTCTGAGATGAGGTATTATGATTACTTGCATTATTTATATTATTCAGACTGTTATCCTCATCTTCATTGGCATATTCACAACGTTTCGGCCGTTGTACGCTCCGACCTTCTTCAGATGATTGGAATTTCGATCGAACCCTTTATTTCGTCCACCGTGATAGATTGTTCTAGTTTCACGTGCCATACATCTTCCAGATGTCTCAGTTATCCTTGAGGGCATATGACCTAGTGGATAATGACATTGGTTAGATCCAGTGACTAGACCCAAAGAGTTGTGAGTTCAATACCAGGCCACAGCAGTGGTGAACCAAAAAACTTGGAGAGTTGAGTTAAAGGGAAATAACTGAGACATCCATCATCCCCTCCCCACTCATTATTCATTAATATATAAATTTTGCATTTTTTAATCATTAAACTTTTATGTCATGGGGTACGTTTTTAGGTACCCCTGAGAGTATGCGGTATTATGGTGCACGGAGGGTCGATTGGTGATGGAATTCTTTATTAGTTCTTTATTAGTTCTTGCGGTGAATTGGTAAATTGTAACGAGTGAATTGGTCGTGAATCTGATTAGCTAGGTATAGGATAGTAAGTGACGACCCATTCCCATTTTAGGCACTGTGCTAAAATTATATATATTGTCTAATAAATCAAGGGAAAATCATTGAGACATACATTTAACACTTTCATTACTCCCAGTAACAAATAAATTTACTTACATCAAAATTACCGACGATCATTGCTTGATACATTTCTTCCATTCTTTCCATTTCTCTCTCCATCTCTGATTCGGTCTCCATGTTAATACCCTTTTCCCACATCAATCTCATTCTCATTTTATCCAGTTTCCTGTCTCTTTCCATTTGATGGCGATCAAAGTTGATGTAGTAAAGACCTCGAAACTGTTCATTTAATTCACTGGTGTAAAACATTACCAGTTGACCAGCTCCACTCTGAAGTAAATATATTAGAAAGATGACGACTGAAAACCATGAATATCAATAATAGATACGACAGAAAAAAGAAACAGGAACTAGTCTACACAAATAAAGTGAAGTGCTTTTCTATACATTTGATATAGACTCAGAAAATACTTGATGGATTTCAACCAGACACAACATGCAAATAAGCTATGACAGAGAGTTTTATATGCTATACGGAGATTACCCCTACCGTCTACTCCGCTCGAACAGTTACATGTTGAATTAATTTCCCTTCTTGTCGAGTCGCTACACTACATCCATCCAGTGTTGCACACGGAGCCTCGGCTGGGGTGTTAGGGTTTCACAGTCGTTAAATGCGCATGGATCTTCAAGAATGGGGCAAACTAGAAGATGCTCTTAAATTTGTGATTGCGCATTGGCAGTTGGGATCAATATCGTTGGTATATCACCATTTCTAAAGGTTTGCTCTATAGCGACCAACATCTGTTCGAAAATGATTTATGCAGGACCAAAAAGGTTAGGCATTACTGGAGGCAGATAGAGAGAGACAGAGAGAGACAGAGACAGAGAGAGAGAGAGAGAGATGGATTCTGTAGCGGTGAGAGGAAGCCCGTGTTCCACGTTAAGATGGTTGCACCACATGGACAGAAGGTGACAAGGACCTCTGCTGGTCAGTGCATCAATTAAAAAAGGAAAGGTAGGTCTTGACTTAAGACTCTTCGGTTCACAACTGTGTAGTGGATGATGTGTGTCAGTTTCTTGCTTCAACCTTTCAGTTTGGGAAAGGATTGTCCTTCTACGTAAGGCGGGGAATGCCACTAAGAAAGTAGAAGTCATCTATATTTGTTGGCTTGAGACACCCAGTGACTGATCTTCAAGAGGCGTTCAAGGCACGGTCGATTTTCTTTGAGTAGCAATATCAATCAGCTGAGGTCTTTCTGAATTGAAAACAACTGGACCTGTCGCAAAAATAGATTTGGAACATTTATTTCGACCAATGGTTATCAGAAAGTGAAGCCATCGAAGTACTGTAAGTTTAGAAATAAAGAAAAACTTCCCAATCAAGGGCAAATGTAGATCTACTACGGTAAGTTATAATGTTTACATTGGAATTTCTGCTGGAGAACTGAAACAGAGAATTTATACTCATACGCGCTCATTTACCAAATTCTAAATTAAAATAATAAACAGCCATTTCAAAAAATAAAATAAAATAAAAAATTGATAATTGAAGGAAAAGGGTTTGAACCCTCAGATAGATTGGAAAATTATAGTTTCGCAAATGCTCCTAATAATTTTAGAGATAAGTACAGGCTATGTTTAGGGGAAAAATAATAATAAAATACAATTATCAATGCAAACAATTAAATCAAATGAGAGAGCTAGTGTTAAAATGTAGACATAGAAGTAGATTCAAACTTATATAAGAATACAGAACTTATATTATTACTTA
>OZ010588.1:88831294-88848794 GCA_963932145.1 Acanthosepion lycidas | reverse complement strand
TTTTTTTTACCTTCAATTAGTTAAATGACGTCACCGTGAGTGACAAGAAATCATTCCAGTGAACGTGGGAAGGCAGTAATTAACCAAAAATAGTGACGTAAACATATAGAAAATACAATACATGAAGCAAAAATACATATATAAACGCAACGCATACGTACACACACACGTAAACACACACAGAGATAGACACACGCACATCTATCTATCTATCTATCTATCTATATATATATATATATATATATATATATACATACATATGTATATGGTGGACTCCCGTCGAGTACCACATATGAGTTTCCGACGACCACGAACTAATTTTCTGCATTCCTATGACGGACATCACTTTTGAGACCGGCTCTAGAATTGCACAAAAGACCACAAACAGTGCAGAAGAATGTATTGTATCCAAGTGCAGCAAAAACACTGATATATGTATTATTTTGATTTCTCATTTCCTGTAGTCGGCCGGTGCTTACTTCTTGATGGTGCATTATTCCAGAATACCCGCTCGAATGATACTCTGAACTCTTCATTGAAGAGATAGCTATATATATATATATATATATGTATATATATATATATATATATATATATATATATATGATTTACATTGTTCCGACTGTTGTCCTCATCTTTTATTCATGACGTTTCGGCTTTTGTACGCGCCGGCCTTCTTCCGATGATGATATATATATATTTACAGTTGGTTGAATCCAATGACTTAATCCAAATAGTTGTGACTACTATACCTGGCTGCATCAGAGGTGAACAAAAACGCGGACAATTGAGATAACTAATATTGAGACATCCGGAAGAGGCATGACACGTGGAACAATCTACCCGGGTGGACGAGATAAAGGGTTCATTTTGAAATTCTAGAAGGCCGGAGCGTACAACGATCGGAACGTGAATCTGACAACAAAAATAAGGACAACATCCCCATAAATGTAAATAGTTTAAATAGTCACAATGCCTCATCTCATATATATATATATATATATATATATATATGAAGAAATTTAGTCTAAAGATGAGCTATATTTATGGGATAAAGTGCTCAATGTCAGAGATAGAGCGTGTGGCCTGACGATTGCATCTAGCATGAAACAGACTGTCGGCTCTAAGTGTTGACTTCTATGTTCACTTTTATATATATATATATATATATATATATATATATATATATTGAACAATAAAAAAATTAAAAAATTAAAATCTTTAGACACACTGGGTTGTAGATTAATATTGTTTCGTTTTTTTTATTATTATTTCATTTAGATTCCTCGACTAGTTTTGACCAAAATCGGGAGGAGAAATATTTCTGCTTATATATAATTATTATTATTATTATTAATATTATTATTTTGAAATGATTTTACAAGCATCACAAATAACTAACCTCCTGCTTGATAGAAAATATTCTTAAACTGGAGCCGCTTGGCATTAACATGGATCTCATCGGTATCTTTGGTGAGCTGAAAAAAAAAAAGACCAAAGTAAATTTCTGACCCAAAACACAGCAGAATATTCCTTACACCAAAATAACACATTCTTAGTACAGTGACCCTAATACCTCAAGCCTCTATTAAGTGCTAACTAGTTCCAATATGTAAATGTTGTTTGTGGCGGGAGCGGGAATAAAATAGCAACATTTAAAAATTAGCTCCCAATGAATATTTACAATGAATACAATTTATATACAAAAACTAATCAAAATCTTGCCAGAAAGGAAAGAACTCCAAAAAATTACCATGAAATTATTTATAGAAAAGTCGCAGGGAAGCTACGTTAAGGCGATTGGAAAGGGAATAAAACAGAGATGCCAGGTCCGGATCAATAACATTGCAGATTCTTATTTGGTAGGAGCACTAGACCTGATGTCGCACAATACAATGAATCAAGCTTCCTAGCAGCAGGCCATTGTCAAGATTTTCATATTCATTTCTTTGTAAAACACTTTGACGTGACAAAAGAAAATCATGGAGCCATATTTTCTGATTATTTGAGGCACGTCTAAATTACAAAATTCTAATTAAAAAAAAGAAAAAAAAGAAAGAAAGCAAAACTATCTACAGTATTAAATTTTTTAATTCACGATGTCGAAGTGAACTTTTTATTTCGCTCACTGGGGTAGACTGTTCTATTTCCATGTGCCATATCTAATGGTTGTCAGTTATCAGTTATCCCCAGTTAATTCCCCTCTCATGACACATGGCACAGTGGATAAAGGCGTTGGTTAGATCCAGTGACAGGACCCAAAAAGTGTGAGTTCAATACCTGGTTAAGGCGACGGAGAACTTGGAGAGGGGATTTAACTGGAAATAACTGATAACTGACATCCATTAGAGATGTCACGTGAAACTAGAACTGTCTACCCGAGTGAGAGAAATAAAGCGTTCAGTTCGACATTCCAACCAGCTGAAGAAGGCCGGAGTGTAGAACGGCCAAAACGTTGTAATAAATATAGCGACAAAGATGAGGACAATAGTCCAAATAATGTAAATAGCGTACATATTACCTCATCTCAGAAATATAGACAGATACTTAGGTTTACATGTAGCAATTCCAACAGTAACATAATGAGACGTTGCAACCACCTGAAGAACACCGGGGCGTACAACGGCCGAAACGTTGTGATAAATATGGCGACAAAGATGAGGACAATAGTCCAAATAATGTAAATAGTGTACATAATAGTTCATCTCAGAAATATAGACAGAAACTGAAGGGTCAAAACGTTGTAATTAATATGGCGACAAAGATGAGGACAATAGTCCGAATAATGTAAATAATGTACATAATACCTCATCTCAGAAATATAGACAGATACTGAAGGGTCGAAACGTTGTAATAAATATGGCGACAAAGATAAGGACAGTCGTCCGAATAATGTACATAATGTAAACCTAACTTCTATGCTAACTGTTTTTTTTTTAACTCTCTTCCGGTTTCTTGCTTTCCAGCCAAACTTGATGTTCCAAAATGTAAATGCAATTTGAATTGTTATCCATATGTCTTCCGAATTCCTATTCTTTTATTGTATTCATTCTTAATAACATATTTTTCTTATACTCTCTAACACCCAGCACCCATTGCATCTTAGTTGTGTTTGGAGTGACATGATTAAAATAGATTAATATAAAAAAACGTTTCTCGTCAACTTGAAATGCACTTTACATTTCAAATTGACGAAAAACATGTTTTATATTAATCTATTTTAATTATGCCACTCCAAACACAACAACTAAGATGCAATGGGTTGCTGGGTGTTAGAGAGTATAAGAAAATATGCTATACATGCTTCCATCATCCAAATAGCAGATTCTTTTTATATAATAAATCTGATGTAGTCAAATAGTAGATTTGTATCTGTCTACAAATATGACGAAACTGGACAAAAGCTCGACATTTGAACGGAAAGCTGTGTCCAGAGATCAAATCCATAATTCCCAGTGAAGGGTGACATTTGTTCTTTTCTTTCCGTTAGACATTTTATAAAGTATGTCTCCACAATAAAATATATATATATATATATATATATATATATATATATATATATATATATATATAATATATATATATATATATATTCCGTGGAATATTGTAGGAAACACGAACAAACTGTTTCTACCACATTCTCTCTGGTTTTATAAGAACTAGACTGATTGCATGAATAGTGGTATAATTAAAAAATAATAAAATAAAATAAAAATTCTCATTGTTAAAAAGCACAAGCTCAGCCAAGCCCAACCCAGACCTACACAGCCCAGTTTCGCAAAACATCAAAGAAAAAAAAAATCTATCTCTTGTGAGCATACGCTCGTGAAATCAATTGCGATATTTTAATGGTCACTTATAAATCGAAATTCGTTTTTTGCATTTAATTTTATAACAACCTGTATAAATGAGAAATAGAAGGGGATCTGTATTTGGGATTTTATTAGCCTATGACTATTAAAAATACAGTAAATATTAGAGATAACAGACATACAGAAGATCGCAAGAAAAGATTTGCAATCATTCGTTAACAGTAGCATTTACTGGAACGAGATCTATTTTGAACGGAATGTAGCTGTAGCTACTGGTCGTCTGTTGTGTTTGTGTGTCTAACCTGTTAAAATATGTTGGAAAATTGTTAGTTGTTCATAGGCATTACATAATGACGCAAAAATAATTCATTGTCAATTGTTCACGCGATACAATATGAGGTCCGTTGTGTAACTGAAAAGAACATTCAAAATTATATAATTACCGACAACCGGAAACACTACCCGGATGTAATTTTGTTATCATTTTGACCAGTGAACAAAGGTCACATTTTATTCAAAATCTTCATGTTCGTTGAGTGTATTTATATATAAAAAAAATTTCCCTAAAAGACTAAATCAGATGTCATGCTGAATGGGTCGGTATATACATTGTTATTGTTTGTTATGAAAAAAATCACGTCTGGTCGCATTTACCGAAGAACTATCGTGTTTGGATGAAAGAGCTTGCCGGATAATGTACTCTTTACAGAATGTCTACATAATTAATTAATGAACACGGTTGAAAGTTGTAAGGCACACATTTTTATTTTATGTTTTAATGCTTCATTGCAGACATCTTATAAACAAAATATTCTCACATCGAAAGACGTAACATATTTATAATCTAGACTAGGATATACGTACCTTATATTTAAAGGACGACTTACAAGAATGAGTTATATTAGGTTGGTGCAAAAAATAATGACGTAATAATGTCGTTTTTTGACGTATTTTTTAACGTCGAAAAACGACATTATTACGTCATTATTTTTGCACCAACCTAATACTTCCATATTATCAACGAGAAAGAAAATTAAATTTCGGCATTAAATGACCCATGAGTAATTGATATCCCCCAAAACAAGCAAAAGAAAACAGAACAGCAGAAGAATTCCTGCAGTAGGCTACAGTTATTTCTGCGGTAGACTCGTAGCTAAGCAAGGCTATTTAGATAACGGTCGTACTACAAGTACAAAAAGGCCACCATTTCTCCCTGAAGTCCTAACTAGATCCATCAGTACAATTTTTGTTAAGGTTGAAATTATTAAAACAAAATTTAAAGTTTCAACTGAAAATGAACGTATTTTCTATATTTTTGAATATATCACGTTTTATTATGCAGTGAACATTCTATCGACATATCAGCTTTTTATATACATCATTAACTAAGTGCCTTGACAAAATTAACGGTAATACTTAATTTACATAATTTTTAAAAGCCGATTTAAATAAATATTTCAGTTTTGTTATTTTTTAAAATTCAAATTTTAAATATTGCCTGATATAAACCAAATTACGCTCGATAATTTTAATTAATCTTGCTTATATAAAAGGAATTTACTTATGCCTTCTCATATATCTATATTTTTCGTTTAATTTCATTTTTGGAAGTGCTATCTGATGATCCGGCGTCCTTTAAAAGGGCTCTGGTGAAATAAATTATTATAATGGTAACTTAAAGTGGTCTGTTTTTCTTTTAAATTTATATATATATATATATATATATATATATATATATATATATATATGTATATTAGGTTGGTGCAAAAATAATGTCGTTTTCTCACATGTGTTACTATGTGAGAGAACGACATTATTTTTGCATATATATATATATATATATATATATATATATATATATATATATATATCCAGCGTGATTGAAAAGTAACTCCCCATTTTAAAATATATATAATTTATACTATTTACATTATTCGGACTATTGTCCTCATCTTTGTCGACATATTTCTTACAACGTTTTGGCGGTTGTACGCTCCGGTATTCTTCAGGTGTTTTGGAATGTCGAACTGAACCCTTTATTTCGCTCACTGGGGTAGACTGTTCTACTTCCACGTGCCATGTCTAATGGGTGTCAGTTATCACTTATCTCCTGTTAACATAATACCTCATCTCAGAAACATAGATAGATACTTATAATTCATATATTAACTTTCATTTTTACAAGAAATGGATATGAGAAGAAAGCGTTGAGCATTAAGTTTTATTTAAAATTCGATATGGGCACAAGATTTTGCTACCAGTTTTTCGAACCGTCCATGAATCGCGTCAACTGATTTCACCAGGAACTCTTGTGGTATGGAATACTTAAGTTCTTGTATACGCTCTTCAAGTTCTTCCAAAGTCTTGGTTTGGTATATTAGACATGCTACTATGCTTCAACCCCAAAGAAAAAGTAACAGCGTGTTAAGTCAGGACCCCTAACTGGCCACTCATACAAAAAATACGTAGTTACTTTTCAGTCACTCTGTATCTCTCTCTCTCTTACCCTCCCCCTCCCTCTCTCTCTCTCTCTATCTATTAGGTTTGTTCAAAAATAATAACGTAATAATGTCGTTTTTTGACGTATTTTTGAACGTAAAAAAACGACATTATTACGTCATTATTTTTGCACCAACCTAATATCTATCTCTCTCTATATATATGTGTATGTATGTATGTATGTATATTGCGATGTTTAGAAAATTCATTTTAAAGTTAATTGTTTTTGAGGAATTGTAATTTTTCTGGTTGCTTCATTCTATTGTCAATATCTTATAATCACCTGGGTAAATAAAAATTACATATGCTCATATATAAATTAAATACGCATGCGTAAGTTTCAAATATACATATATGTAAATCCATGCATAAATGTCTCCGTAAATATGAATTTATATATGACTTATGAAAAATATAAAATATTGGGGCAAGACCCCCAAGTGCTTGCGAGTAAATGAACTGATGCCAAAGTGAGAGTGTATGCTAATAACATGTTTTGAAAGTCTGATATTGGCCTCTTCCTACGATTAGGTGAATGCGGTTTGACTAAAAAGAAAATATTCGTAGTTAATAGCATTAAATCAAAATTTCAGGACGCCATGTTTCAGAGGAAGATTAATTTTTTTTTTTTTTGAAAACATTTTTGTGAAATGTCGCAGGCAAAACAGAAAACTTTCAATTCAAACAAACAATAGAAAAAAATTGTAAATATACTTTTTCGTGATTCGTGCCAGTGAAGCAGAGGATTAAATAAAATTATAAAAAAAAAATAAAAGACGATTCATAAAACTTTTTTCTTTTTTACTTTGAAAATGTTAGAAGAAAGAACACCAAACCTTTCCTGTAACATCTGCCTTCGACTCGAAGGAATAGGCTTCCAAGTTGAAGTAGAAATGAAGATTGATCAGCTCTGGGCAGAAGACGGAGTCCATTCTGGATATCAGGGAAACGACAACGCAAACTGGTATCGGCAGCTGCAAGTGTTGGGTTTTATACCGTCGAATTTGGGTGAAATCACAAGGCGGGGCTAAAGCAAGAGTCGGGCTGCGTACAAACCTAGTTACATGAACCTCATGGCGAAAGCACATGTTCAAGAGCATGCAGTGGGCCTGTAAATGTCAAGTGGCGTGTTCATAAGGGTGCGGAAAGATAGAAGAGTGAATTTGTTCAACCAAGCGTGCAGAGAAATAGGCGTTTATTTATGCATCTATGCAATAAGATGCAACGGTTTTCATATTGAAATAGCACATTTGTACGAATTAACATTTTATTATAAAGCATATAAATATAACATAGAAAATGATAATATATATATATATGTGTGTGTGTGTGTGTATGCGTGTGTGTGTGTGTGTGATAAAATATAGTTTTAAGGTATGCTATATTTATGGGTTAATATGTTCGGTATCATGGACAGAGTAATGTAAATATATAAGTGGACAGTGAAGTCAACACCCAGAGGCGTGGGTCCGTTTAATGGTAAACACAATCGTCTGGTCCTGATTGTGTTTAATATGAAAACACTGCCACCCATTCGTGTTTACCTCAATGTCCACACACATATATATATATATATATATATATATATATATATATATATATATAAGGTCTGGTCACTCCTCCTCCCCCAATGTAAAGCACGCTTAAGAGAGATATGAAATTAACCCCTCCCTATACTCTACCATGTCTCTTTAACTACCCCCTCACCCCCCCCCCCTGTTAAATTACAAAAATTACACTACCCATCAATTTTCAATATCATTTTTCCTTTCATTTCGTTGTTGGAAGTGTTACCTGATGATCCAGAGTCCTTTAAAAGGATTTTGGTGAAATAAATTATTGTAATGGTACCTTAAACTGGTCTGTTTTTCATTAAATATATATATATATATATATATATATATATATATAAAACGTCACACATTTTGAAATGGAAAAAGTCTGACAATCATTTTGAGACATTTTTTATATTTATACGTTCTTTCTATAGATACAAATATTTAAGTAAATGCTTAAATGTCAGAGGACGCATATTTTCTATGAAAATTTCGCGGATATTCAGCTCGGTAAATGTTGTTAATACTGTTTATCATAAACAGAGCATTTACTTAAATATTTGTATCTATAAAAAGAACGTATAAACATAAAAAAATGTCTGAAAATAATTGTCGGACATTGTCAATTTCATAATATGTGACGTCATTTATTTACATTTGGATACGCATCGAGCAGATATGAATGTATGTGAGAAAATCATGGAGAACTGTAGTTTAAAAATGTAAAATCGCTCCTCTGTGGCTCAGTCGGTAAAAGCACCTCAGGCTACATGACGGTTCCGTATGCGAGACAGGTTCGATTCCTGTCGGAGGACGCATATTTTCTATGAAAATTTCTTTGAAATTCAAGCCTGTAAATGTTGTTTAATACTGTTTATTAAAAACAGAGCCTTTACTTACATATTTGTATCTATAAAAAGAACGTATAAACATAAAATAATTTCTCAAAAATATGTATATATATTATTTTTATAGATACAATTTATTTAAGTAAATGCTGTTTTAAATTAAAATCATCGAAGATTGTGTGTTTTAAAAGAGTAATTTGGACTTACATTTAGCGGTCTGAATGTTCGAGAAATTTCGTAGGAAATATTCGTTATCCGACAGGAATCGAACCCGTGTACCCATACAGAAACCGTCATTTCCTGGGCAAATATGATCGCTCGATAGAAACAGTAATTTTGGACTATGCTAACCAGACGCTCCTCTGAAGAGCAGTGGTATACCACGTCAGATCATATGATAGTTTCCGTATAGGGATACACGTTCGATTCCTATCGCATAATTTCTATGAAATTTTTCGAACATTCATGCAAGTAAATGTAATTAATTCTGTTTAATTAAAAAAAAAATCAAAATAAAACAAATAAAAAACAGAGCATTTACTTAAATAAATTGTATCTATATATTAACTAATTGTCAGGCTGAATCTATTTCAGTATATATATATATATATATATATATATACTTAATACTTCTAGTTTTTACTCTCGCGTGGTCAGGTGTGATGTCATGAGCTACGGTGTGATTTTCGCTTCCAGCGTCTCGTATGCACGAGTTTGTCGTTGCTTGGAAATCTTCCATGCAGATAAAAACAGACTTATTATTATTGTTTTGTCCGCGTATTGTTTAATATATTGTAATGTAATTGTCACCTTTGATAATGGCTTATGTAAGCCGAAAGCTTAGATAGGATTAAAAAACATGTATTAATATGGTGATTTTCTTACGTCTTTTAATGATAATTTTATTAAGCTTATCAGACGATATGAAAAGAATATGCATAATGAAACATGAATCAATATATATATATATATATATATATATATATATATGGATAGCAATAGTAATGGATAGCGGCTTGTATTGAGGAATCGGAGAAACGTGTTCGAATTCCAGTCGAATTCATTACATTCACTTACGTGCTAATACCCTTGCGAAAGCTATGCATACGCTTCTTCTCCCTCCAGCTAGGGTTAAATAACAGGACAGACTGGGTTCTATAGACTTAGATGGCAACTTGTCTAGGAGAAGGAAAACTGAATTCAAAACCTGCGGAGGGTCGTTTGGTGACCTTTTGTCACATAGTGCACCAGGTCTCTGTAATCGGCCCTTCAAAGAATGTGATTCTTCACAAAACCTTCACCACTATAATCAAATCTCATGTGCTGTTGTTGGACCTGTCGGTTTCCTGGGAACTGATCTGCTTGACTCTCATACGGCAAATTCAACGTGAGAGTCGAGTATATATCAGAATTAAGTCAAAGTGTTAAATGATTTCCAGAAAAGCGTTTTTTCGTTTAAGACTTCATCTGAATAAATCTCTATTTACTTTGATGCGACGACACATGTAAAAGAACGAAAGATGCAGAGAATTTTAAATATTTTCTTTTAACATGTGTTTTGTTTATCTAATCTTGCTGATTTCATTTCGATTCCTTTTGTTATTGTTTACGTTTCCATCATTTTTGTTATTAAATATCCCACACTGTGACAATAAAAGAGGTGCCAAGAATGGAGAAATGCAAGAACCTGGAAAAAAATTTACTGTGCAAGATAATAGCGATTTCTAGACATTTTCTTCCCAGTAAAATGTTTTTTCTTTAATTTGCGTATCAATTTTAAAATCAAAATTTTGGTCAGTCTCGTTACGGTGAGCAAATGATGCATTAAACGTGTTCTTTTGTAAAAGATCCCTTTTGTGTTCGTGTAGACTTTTATTAGGTTGGTGCAAAAATAATGTCGTTTTCTCTCATAGTAACATATGTGAGAAAACGACATTATTTTTGCACCAACCTAATAATTTTTTACAGTTATTGTTCACTTAAACGAGTCCTCAGATAACTTGCTCACCCTGTACATATATACGCCATTGCTGTTATCTGGTATAGGAATCGCAAGACAACATTGACAAGACTCAAGTGTGATTTATGATATAAAACAATGTCTGTGAACGAAGGTTTCAAAGCAGAAAAAAAAACGTTACACTGGATTAATTTCCCTCTCTAAGAAGAAACAGCATGTGCTCATCTAAACAAAGGAAGAACCCTTTAATATTATTGAATGGCGTAAGATAGAAGTGTTGCATCAGTTTTCCATCTCATAGTTGGTTACCTTAACGAAGGTAAGAAGTTCAAATCTGGCCGTGGATGCACATAAAGAAAAGTAAAAGTAATAACGACCAACATTAACATCAACGTCTAGGCGGGTTCAGAAAGGCAATATTTTTGGCCGAGCCTACGGGCTCGGGGATACCCACATTAAAACGGCCTTGTGTCACATTCGATCCTCGTGGGTGGATTGATAAATACAGGAATCAAGAGATTCTGAGACCGAGAGACAGACTCTCGGCGACTGTCGAACTCTCTGCATTAGCAGAGGGGGACCCGGACGAGGCTTTGCCGAAGGGCAAGGTTTCGTCCGGGGAGGTTGACAGGGCCTGAACCCGTTTAGGCGGGTTCAGAAAGGCCATATTTTTGGCCGAGTCTACGGGCTCGGGGATACCCATATTAAAACGGCCTTGTGCTACATTCGATCCTCGTGGGTGGATTGATAAATACAGGAATCAAGAGATTCAACCAGAGACTCTGGACGACTGCGACTCAGTCAACACATTCTCCAGGAACGGTCTTTCCAGGAATATACAAAAGACTATATGTAAATATTGTGTAGACTTTCTTGTTTCAATACATTTTGTTCTAAGTACATTTTGTGTTGCATTATTATTCCATGCATTAGTCAAGTTTCAACACAAAGTTGAAACACAAAAACTGCAGCATGACCTCCACTTGTAACCACTCAATATCCACTGGAATAATACGGACAATAGCCATGACGAGTCAGCAAAATAACCGTTAGAATAATAAAACCCACAATGCATCACTAACCTGTATATATAAACAGTTAAGCAAAACAACGCATATGGACTGACGATTGCGTATAACCTTTGGGAGTTGACGTCATCCCCACCTTTATATATACATACGCTATATCCATGATATGTTATCATATTTTAGTGTAGATATATATATACACGAGTCGTGTTAGCGGTGAGGAATAATATGCATATTTATTAATACATATATTTATTAATATATGCCCTGCCCTGATCGGGAATCTCGTCTGGAGTCGCCCTCTTACAGATGTGCCGTTGCCTCCCTCTGTCTTTTTTTTTTACAAATACTTTCACGGTAACCGCTCCAATAAGCTATTTTCGCTGGTTCCCAGACTTCATGAATTTAAGCCTTCAGCTAGGTTGGCGTTTCGCTCTCACCCTTTCACTGTCGAAACTGTTAAATGTAGCCGCATCTTCTACTCCAATAGCTTCATGTCTGCGCACTTCTCGCCTGTGGAAACCCCTTCCCATTTCTTGTTTCCCTGATAGCTACAATCTCCAGTTATTCAAATGTAATGTCAATCGACGTCTCCAGATGCCCTCATCTATCCCCTATCATTCTCTTCATCCTTTCCTCTATCACTCCTATTTGCTCGCGTTCCAACTCTCTGTAACCCACTGCGTGCTCGTGGGTTCCTGTCTTCTTGGGGTGAAACGCTTAATATATATATATATATATATATATATATATATATATATATATGTGTGTGTGTGTGTGTGTGTGCGTGTGTGAGTGTCTGTGTGTGTATAATGTCCAAACATCAGAATTTTTTTAACATCTTGAATCCGCTAGTTCTATAAGTATATTTTATCTAAAATGTAGATGGAACAAAAAGCAATTATTTCTTTCTCATTCACTTGCACCACACACACACACACACACACACACACACACACACACACACACACACACATATATATATATATATATATATTAGGTTGGTGCAAAAATAATGACGTAATAATGTCGTTTTTTGACGTTACGTCAAAAAACGACATTATTACGTCATTATTTTTGCACCAACCTAATATATATATATATATATATATATATATATATATATATATATATATATATATATATATATATATATATATATCAACTTTTATAAACTAATCTATGCTTTGTATGCACGAATTCGCTAGTGGGTTAATCAAGATCGGACATCAGCTTGAAGGCTTGAGAAGGATTACATTGTCAGAATATTCAATTAAATTTGCGTACTCTGTTTTTTGCCGGTCGGGTTGTCCCTTTTGCCTGTTAGCTTATAATTAAGCTCGTGAGGTCACACCCACTCCACCCCAACACGCAAACACACACGCACACGCATACACACACGCGCACGCGCAAAAAAACCCCAAAAAACAGACAAAATCTCACAGAGATTTAAAATAAAAAATGAGCGGGAGGCAAAATACCGAGAAAATGAAAGAGAGTGAAAAGTACTTATATATATTTAGCCATGAGCACACAAAATACAGGGAGATACTGTGTCGTAAATGATAGCGAGTTCGAATCCCAATTGGGTTCGTTATATTCACATATGTTCGAATGCCGTTTGGAAATGTATAAAACCATCTCTTCCCTCCCCAGCTCTGCATAGTAATCAGGACAAACTGGGTTCTATAGACTTGGGTGGAGAAAGACAACTCTGAATTAACCTCCACCCAAGGAATGCGTTAGATAGGCTCACCAATCGGCAGTTAAGCAAGTATTCTGAGTATGGCTATATCTCTGAAGACATGGTCAATCAAGGAATTGTTTCTCCAGCAGGAATAAAACTATACGAAAACAATAAAAACTTACGTAATTTATAACCAAATGAAACCATATAGACATCATGGACACTCACACGTTCACCTGATGTACGTGTTTTTCTATGTCTTAATATTTCTTTGCTTCACCAATATTTTTAAATTTTATTTTTACTTATAGCATAAATTATAATAAATGTTAACCTAATTATTCTTTCTGGGTAAGACGATAAACTACATCCGCGTCCTGGTTAAGACGATAAACTATATCCGCGTCCAGGGTAAGACGATAAACCACATCCATTAACAAGGTCTCTGATCAGAAGGTTTTGAGGAGCATGGAACCACCTTTTAATTGCTGGTGTTCCCATGTGCAACCTGACCCGGGGTGGTAGCACCTGTTAGGGTCCCAACTATGGGCAAATAGTTAACTATTACCAGCAATACTTTTTTGAAAAAAATTATTACCAGCAATACAATTTTGAAGGAAAAATATTACCAGAAACAGATTTTTGACAAAACAAAATATTACCAGTAAGAAAAAATATTGTCGGCATTAAATAACCCATTGAGATTGATATCCCGTAAAACAAAATAAACCAAACCAATGAATACATATTCTATTCATACAATTCTGTCCTAAAAATGTTGTCGGCATTAAGTAACACATTGAGGTTGATATGCCGTAAAACAAAATAAATCAAAGCAAAGAATACATATTCTATTCATACGAATCTATCCTAAAAATGATGTCGGCATAAAATAACCCATTGTGGTTGATATTCTGTAAAACAAAATAAACCAAACTAAACATAATTATTCTCCTAACCTCTTTAACCGAAATAAGTCTAACGTTTATAATTTATTATCTTAGAAATTATATAATGTATTGTTTTTAGTATAGTGGACATTGACGGAGCAACTAGTGTCATTGTCGATGGAAAATTGTAAACATTGTTCTATTAAAGCAGTTATCCAGGAAAATAGGTTTCCCAACTCCAGTCGCTGTTACACTGTTTCCAGTATTGATGACTTTTTCCTACCTAAACTTTTGCTTGAAGTAGTGTAGAATGTCAACGTTTGATTTTGAAATTATTTTCTCCCCGAGTTACATGTACTGTCCATTTTCGGTGTAACGCTGGTTTGGCTGCACATATCTCAACCATTCATTCCTGCTGAAAAATGAAGATCAACCAACATGCACATGTCATGGCGCATTCACGGTGAAACACATTTGAACTTACTTAGCTCCTGTAAGACATAAATACTACAAGGAAAAGAACACGTGAAAACTATTTGAAAATACTGAAACCGTCAACATAATGTTCACCCTTAACGACATGTTTATACCGAAAACATTTAACGTCTATAATAAATTATCTAAAAAAAGTTTGCCCTGAAAGTATAAAATTGCGTTCAAAAGATCTGTAGCTGAAGCCATAATTTTGCGTAATTTCGGCAATTAATAATCCACAGAGGTTAATCTCTATCTATAAAAGGCAGGTTGTGTGTGTGTGTAACGAATGCACGGCCGCGTTTTTCGATGGATTTGCACCAAAATTTACATGCACATACTCCAAGTTAGCGGGAAGCCCAACACCGACTTTGCATTTCCCAACTGCCATCGATAGTGGAAATAATCGATTTTTCTCATGCTTCTACGGCAGTTTTCAAGTAATTTTCGGCCATTTTGTACTGGTCAGAGTGAAAGCCTACAGCTGGCTGCCACGAATAGACAGGAAGATTCTATTGGCCAGCGTGAGAGCCAACAGCTGACTGACACGAATGTTAACTAGCATGCTAGCATGCGAAAAAAATCGATGGCTGCATTCGTCACAAGTGGGAAATAGTATTTTACTCCAATTGGCTTATTCGCTTGCTTAAACTCAACGCTGATTCTGATTCCGCAGAACTGTGTTTTGGGTGTGAAAAAGTATTTGTTGTTAACATTCTTTATTCATTCGTTTTTTTCAGTTACGAGTCCTTTTTTAAAGCTGATCGTTTTGTGTTCATTTTGTTTAGTTCTTTTTTCGTAACAGATTTAATGTTTAGTATAGAGCTTAGAAAAAATTGGCAGTGTGAGATAGGCAAGAAGTAAGGGATGTAGCAACATCAGCACGGCAAAGGGCACTCCTTTAAAGGCAAGGAAGGGCAAAAATATTTTAAGTCAAGTGATAGCGATTGCTGTATGAGTCGTGCGATTTTTGAATCAAGCACGGGCAACGCCGGACCATGCTGCTAGTATATCGCTAAACTAAAACAACCAACCAACATTTTAGTTATTGCTGCTTGTGAAAGTCCTCAAGCCATGTAATTCTGTAACGCCAGTGAACAAGGTTAAAATAAAGGATGACACTAACTAAAATCTATGAGCTTTATTCGACATTTTAAACAATTGATCTGATAATGCGGTTTTATACAACTAGCACTTTAAATATTTCTGAATTGGTTTGGTGTCGTGTGTCATAGCGATATGAACATTTTGATCCGACGAGATTATTTAAGACCATGACTAAAGATATTTTTTGTTAATATTTTTGGTCTTGTAACAATTTGCGGTGTTGGGTGAAACTATCCCCAAAACCGCCGATTCTATGCATAATTTCTTTATCTCTGACATTGTACAAATACAGACCTGAAACCGAGAGTAACTGCAAAATTGACCAAATCGGTTAGCAGCATGAAAAAAATCGTCCATCTCAAATAACCTTTAATACTTGAAAACCCATTAAAGTGAGTTTCTTTTTACCAGGTTTTTAGATACGATGTTTAGCCATCTTGCCAGTATTGATCATAAGAATCACTGAAAAACACTTTGAGTTATTCAGCTAGAAAGAGAACAGGTTAAAATTGTTTTGTATCAGCCCCATATGTCTTCACAACTGTGAAATCGTGAGAGAAAAAAAAAAAGATCATTCAGACCTTCAGTAATTATAGGAACATTCATATTCTGGCTTCCATCATCAAAGTCTTTTCAAGAGCCATCAAGAGAATGTGGAATAAGTTTTAAAAATAGGGAAAAGTAGAGAGGAAAACGGTATCAGGAGATCAAAACAGCAAGAGGGATCATCATTTCAAATTAGAGCTAAATATATTCTTATTGTTTAAAGAAGATTCCAATGGTATTATTAAAAAAAAAAAAAAAACTCGGTGAATTCCAGTAAGATATCTTTAATCATTTCTAAGATAAAACATTTCAAAGCTTAATCTAAAAATTGGGCAGTTTTTGCTGTTGCATGATTTGGACAATTTTGCTTTTACACAGCATATACAGAAGCACATGTCTTCTTTCTCTCTCTCTCTCTCTGTGTGTGCGTTTGTGCGTGCATACGTCGGTGGGCACCACTGCCTGAGGTAATATTTAACGAGGCTAGATTGCATAATATTACTACTCAATAATGAGTTCGATCCTATGTCCCAATACAAGATTCGACAATAACTCAACAAGATTTGTCTTAAAAGTAATTGTTTAAAAATTGTTACATTTATGATGTTTTTAAGAGTGTTTAGTATGAGGGATTGGCCATTTCTAGATAGGGACGGTGTAAACGTAGGTATCAACATTTCATAGTGATAGTTTCAAACCCCAAATGATCGTCAGATGATAATGGCAAGATTGTTGTGTGGAGTCATATGTCCATACTTTCTAAATCTACAAATTCCTACATTAAGCATTTTCTGCCCTCGATATAGCCGACTATGTCTTACTCTCCTCCAGTATGCACACATACTCGTACACTCACAGACACACAGTTAATAGACACACACACACAAATACACTCACACACATATACAAAAGTTGTTACTGAATTCAACCAACAAGGTCGGGCTGTTTAATGTTTTATTGTATCTTCTAATGTAAACGAATACTCAAATCTCGAAAGTTACAAAATAAAAAAAAAATTGAAAATAGCTTTCACCACAGGAGACAGTATCTTGGAGTGTGTATAAATTATGTAATAAACGTAAATAATAATAAT
>OZ010588.1:88756294-88828794 GCA_963932145.1 Acanthosepion lycidas | reverse complement strand
CATATCTATCTATCTATCTATCTATCTATCTATCTATCTATCTATCTATCTAGCTAGCTAGCTAGCTATCTACATACCTACTTATCTGTGTATCTGTTCATATCTCTCTCAATATGTTCATATCTCTCTCAATCTGTTCATGTCTATCTATCTATCTATCTATCTATCTATCTATCTATGTGTACGTGTGTGTGTGTGTTTGTGGGTATGATTACGTTTGTGTCTAACATGTATCCAATTCACCAAGAGGATACTGACGTCGGAAAATTCAGTATTGATTATAAATATATTTCAGCACTCGAGGTTTGATTCCAGACTGGTTTTATCCCCTGATAATGAAGTTCCATACTCTTCAAAAAGATGAAAAAATTTCCGTTTAGCATAGAGTAATAGGCTTGTATTGATGAAGAAAATTTTAAAAGATAAATTTGTATAAAAATAAACATAACTGAACAGCTTCCGTTTAAGATTATTTACTACCCTAGTCACAAGATGTTTTATGGCATCCTCTTCACTCATCGTGTATTATTCACATGGCTGCAGAGATTTCTATACAAACTACGTCGTTGATATTACAATGAGATCTATTCATAATCTCAAGACAGAAATGAATTTATCAATACAAATTAACGTATAAATGTCAAATTTAATGGTCGATTTGTAGTATGTGATTCCCCACCGTGAAACACAAGAGGTCTCAATAGAATTTATTAGGTTGGTGCAAAAATAATTTCGTTTTCTCACATATGTTACTTTTATATATGATTTCTGAATTAATTCATTGATATATATAGCCATGTTATATATCATTTTGAAGCGCGTTTTTCGCTCTATCGAATCGTGTTATTCGTTACCGTTCTCAATCTCTTCATTCATTTCTTTGCAGGCTTTTCGACAGCATGGACAAAATTCAAATCCGCACGATTTTCTTGTTCCAATTCAAACAAGGCCGAAAAGCTGCCGAGACAGCTCGTGATATCAATGATGCGTTTGGCCCAGGAACCACTAACGAACGTGTGGCACAACGGTGGTTCAAGAAATTTCGCAATGGTGACGAGAGTCTCGAAGATGAAGATGGTCGCGGCCGGCCGACTACGGTTGATAACGAACATTTGAAAGCCTTAATTGAAGCCGATCCTCGCAAAAACCACACGAGAAGTTGCTGTTGAACTCGAGGTCGACCACTCAACAGTCGTTCGTCATTTAAAGCAAATAGGGAAGTCAAAAAAGTTGGATAAATGGGTGAACGATAATAAAAAAAAATCGTCAAAAACGACATTATTTTTGCACCAACCTAATAATATCAATCAAAAGTAGTTAATCTATATGTATGCGTCTACTATACCACTCACCTATAAAGGAAGCGTCTGATTAGCAAAGTCCAAATTACTAAATGTCTCATGATATAGCACATCAGATCAAATGACGGTTACGTGTAGGACATAAGTTCGATTCTTGTCGGAGGAAAGAATTTTATACGAAAATCCTTGGATATTCATGCCGGTAATTACAATTAATACTGTTTACTATGAACAGATCATTTACTTTAATAATTGTATCTATAGAAATAACGCATAAACAGATAATATATTAAAATAATTGTCGGACAATGCATTTCATAATATGTATGAATAAAGACAGAAGGGAATTTTTTTCTTTACCAACGTCTCTCGTCTCCGGAAAGCTTTTATCAAAGTCAATATGAAGAATTCATTTGGCAACATTTATTTATAAACAAAAGTACTGTCGTGAAAAGTATCGTTATGTTTTCAAAAATTAAAATTTAAGAACGGCTAAAATATTCTTGAAGCTAACTTATACATATATGTGTGTGTGTGTATGTGTGATTTTATCTAATATATGATTTAATAATTATAAATTGAACAAAAATGGGTAAGTAGATTATATATATATATATATATATATATATATATATATATATATATATATAATTTTACCCCAAGCAAGATAATAAAGCGACTAAGATGCAACGGGTTTACTGAATGTTAGAAAAAAAAACAAAAAAAAAATTATTAATGACGGAGAACAATAAAAGAACAACAATTAAGAAAACAATTAAGAAAACAAAAGATAACGTTTGACATTGTATTTAAAGTTTTGAAAATTAATGATGACTGGGAAACGAGGAGCTTGAAGACAGTTCCACAAACGTAATTGCCTTTAGCTTAGAAAAATTTAGCTTAGAACTTACGGTTACATTGAACAATTTCAACTGTTTAATGATGAAGACCTTACCACCAATTTAGCACTGCGCTTAAATCTATAAAATCTAAGTATCATAGAGTAAAGTTCATCCGAACAATTACTATGGAAGTATTTATAGAAAAAGCACAGGGAAGCTTCTTTACGGCAATGGAAATGCAGATTCTTTGTATTTTATCAAGAATTACCAGACCATATATATTTTAATATGTTTAACTTGCGCTTAATTTAATTCCTTCAAACTGAGTATAATAATAAGGGAAAAAAGAACATCCGCAGTCCGCAGTCAATTGCTGAAATCTCCTGACGAGTGGACCAAACGATTACAAAACGTTTGTCCACGAAACTCTGGAGTCGATGTTCTGAATATGACATGATAAAATGAATCACTGCAGTGAAAAAGTTTAACGCATTTATACTGTACATGAATTATATTTTTTTTAAGCATTTCACCCCAAGAAAGGCGGGAAGCCATTAGGACGCAAGTGGTTACAGAAAATTTAGAGCAAGATCAGATAGGAGTGATAGAAGAAAGGATGAGGGTAGTGGATAGATCAAGGCAACTGGAGATGTCGATTGACATTACACTTGAATAGCTGGAGATTATAGCTCTCAGGGAAACAGGAAAAGGGAAGAGAGCTCCACAGGCGAGAGGTGCGGGATATGAAGCTATTGGAGTAGAAGAGACGGCTACATTTAGGAGTTTCGACAGTGAAGGGGTGAGAGTGGGATGCCAGCCTCGTAGGGCGCTTGAACTCATGACGACTGGGAACCAGCGAATACAGCTCCTCGGAGCAATTTCCATGAAATTATTTGTAGAACAGACAGAGGGAGGAGATGGCGCGTCTGTGAGAAAATGACTGTAGACGAGATGCCAGAGCAGGGCCAACTACATTGAATATCCGCCTCTGGAACCTATCAAGAACCCCGAGGCAAACATAAGGGGCACCAGACCATATATGGCAGCAATACTCCATGCAAGGGCGAATTGTTGATTTGTAGATCTGGAGGATCGATTCCGCGGAGAAAAATTTCCTGGCGTGGCACAGGGAGGCTACTTTCCTTGCGGTGGAAGAAGAAATTGACTCAATGTATTTATTCCATCTCAGGTCAGCAGTCAACGTGAAAACTCAAATATACCCCATCTGTATAGCTATTTCACCCCGCAAGAAATTAATCTTTCGAGGTTTATCAACACCAAAGGATTTAAAGATAAAATAAAATAGATATTTTTTTTATAAAAATAAAGATTAAAAAAAATTAAAGATAAAATAAAATATTTTTTTAAAATTTTATTTTATCTTCAAACCCATTCGTGTTTATTAAGATTAATTTCTCTGTAATAAATACATTGAGCTCTCTTTGTGGATAAGTTTTAATGTTTTATATTACTAGGATTCACTTGGATTACTTACCCACGGATTTTTACACACACACACACACACACACACACACACACACACACACACATATATATATATATATTCAAAGAAAGCAAGGAATCAAAAATAAATCTCTAAAGGTTCTTTTCTTTGTTGACGACGTAAAAATGTTTCAAAATTTTGATGATTAATTTTTATGCAAACACATTTAGAAGATGATATATTTTCAGATTACATTGCATTATGATCTTTCGAAAATTGCGTAAATGAAAAAAAGAATTCCCTCCAAGACTAAACATTTCCTTGCTAAAGAAATTAAATGTTTGTTGGAGAATTGAATTATGTATTTTTCCTGAAAGATGACAGAAAATCGTGTAACAAAATGGTAGTTATGTTGTTCAATAAAGGTAATGTTCAAAACGTTTTTCATTTATTTTATAAAGCAATGAGCATTTTTAGAGACATCAGTACATTCATATATATATATATATATATATATATATATATATATATATATATATATATATATATATATGAATGAATGAATGAATATATACATATATATATGTGAATGAATGAATATATATATATATATATATATATATATATATATATATATATATATATATGAATGAATATATATATATATATATATATATATATATATATATATTATAAATTAATTGATTTAAAATATGGTTTTTCCGCTACACAGTTCTAACCATGTTTCAAAAATAGAAGGTCCAAATTTAATTTTGTAATTAAATTAAAGACATTAGTTCCATTTCATCTTCAAGCAAATTTTAGATTGAACACTATTGTGTAAAAATAAAAATATTTACAAGAACACCGGATTATATATCTTATTGTTCTTTCTTTTTATTTATATATACACACACACACTTATATATATATATATATATATATATATATATATATATATATATATATATATATATATATATATATATATATATATATGTTTACGTTTGGAGATATGAAAATATGTTATGCCTATGAACATCATTTAATTTCGAACGGAGGCTGGAAATAGTTGACGAATATACTTTTTTGTAGCTCCTTGCAAATAAATCATATTCACGGACATTCTGAGAATTCAATATGGTAGCATGAAAAGAAAATTTTGTAATGATATAACTGACACAGCTGCTGCTACTGCCGCCTTGATGAATAATATAAATGCTCTTATATTCTTTCCTTATTTTCTTTGGTTTGGTAATTTGAAAAATGTGTGAGAAACATTTTGGAACAGCTGCAAGATAACACCGTTAATTTACGA
Organism: Acanthosepion lycidas; assembly: GCA_963932145.1. Taxonomy (NCBI): domain Eukaryota; kingdom Metazoa; phylum Mollusca; class Cephalopoda; order Sepiida; family Sepiidae; genus Acanthosepion; species Acanthosepion lycidas. The sequence goes on along the minus strand of OZ010588.1, from coordinate 88,823,889 downwards.
TAAACAGTTGATTGCCCGGGCCCAAATAATTAATTACAAGCTTTCAATTATATAATATCTAATTTAAACAAACAAAATATAAAAGGCGGAAAATGTTAAGATATTTTTTTTTTACTTTTGTTAAAATGGAAAGACAACATTCCTCCATGAGTTTTTTCAACTGAAAGAAAATCTTCATAACGGCAATACCCTTCTTGTTTTCATCCAGTGAACGATTCATTTATAAAAGCATTCATAGGCTTAAAATTGATGGATTTTCAAGCAACAACGGAAACGACAATGATAAAAACATAGTTTAAGCTATGCAATATTTAATATTTATGGGTTAAAATGCTTAATTTGAAGGATAGGGCGTATGTAAACATAAAGGTGCACATTGTGGTCAGCCCCCAATAGCGACAGTATGATTCATCCTTAAACACAATCTCCATCTTAGAACAATGCATTAAGAATGAAATATACTGTTAACGCTAGGTGGTGACCTCAATGTCCACTTTCGTAGATATATATATATATATATATATATATATATATATATATATATATAGAGAGAGAGAGAGAGAGAGAGAGAGAGAAAGAGAGAGCGATGAGTAAATTGTCGCCATTTATATTCTAATTTCGCGTTGTTTCTTTTTTTTCTTTTTTTATTTTGCACAGTTTAGTAGGGTCAGTTGAGAACCGTCTGTGAGAAAAGGAACACCATGATGCAATTTACTTCGCCAGAAATTGAGAAACCCCTTGCTGTACTACTTGGCATTCGCACCGGAAACCCCAATACGAACATTTCCGAGTGTTTGCGTGTCAATCTCAGGACAGTGCTGAGGATTTGGAAAGAGTTGGATGATATATCTAGTCAACATCATGGTATCTGTAGTGATCAGTAGTGATGGCGACGTTATGCCTCTATTCATCTTCCCATAGGGCCCCCAGATATAAGACGGAGATATGCATCAAATGCCATGAGGAGGTAATGCTGCCCTGATGATGGCTGCTGGAAGACCCTGTGTCTGTCAACAGGACTCTGATCCATGCCACACAAGCAGGAGAACCCGGTTATGGCTGTCAGACAATTTCTGCGACCCCACCAATGCTTACATCAGGTCACCTAACTTCCTAGACTCTAACCTCCTTGATTATTAGGTGTGGGGTGCAATCGACCTGAAATAGCTGCAGGAGACTCCAAAGGCGTCTGAAGGAATTGGTATATGCCAACTGCGATTTTATTGAACAAATTTACTCTTTAGCAGTTCAAGATATTTTTGTGTCGTCTTGGTAAAAATTATCTGTTGAAATGAAATGTCAGTGTCATTTTCTCTTTGGCGTAATTTAGACGACAATTTATCCATCGCGTCCTGTATATACATATAAAGAACTGATGGATTTATTTTGAATGCGACATTTTTCTTTAAACGTTATTTTTAGTTTCGAATAAACGTCCCATTTCTTTGTATTTTATACTTTATGTATTACGCATATCGGGTAGTATACTTTCTTTTATACATGTTTCATAAAGTGTGACGAACAAGGAAAATTTTTATAATTTTAACAGTTTTTTAAACAGGGTCCACCTTTTTGACAATTTTTTTTTAAACAGTATCGACCTTTTTAGCACTCTTTTAAAAAGGGTCAACTTTTTAACAGTCTTAAAAGAGGGCCAAATTTTTAACGGTCTTTTAAAGAGGATCAACCTTTTTGACAGTCTTTTAAAAAGGGTCAACTTTTTTGACAGTTTTTTTAAACAGGTCGACCTCTTTTTAACACTCTTTTAAAAGGGTCGACTTTTTAACAGTCTTTTAAACAGGGTCGACCTTTTCTAACCTGTCATGTTGTATTGCATCTTTACATACTAAAAACTAGTTTTGCATAGCAGCAGATGGCGGGCACCATAGTGCTTATCAAACAAGTGAGGAACCAAAGCTTGGGTTCCAATTTTGGAAGTTCTCATTTTCTGTCCACTGAATTATGACAGTTGTCGTCCATTACAAGATGAAGGAACATGGAAGAACCATTTCTAAAGATGTCTATTACTATTTCATCACCTAAACGAAGGTGTCCTCCTTTGGTAAAAAGAATGTTTTATTCTTCAGCATTGTCATGCTGATAAATAACACAAAATGACCCATGAAACACAAACGCAAGGAAAGAGAAGATCGTATGAAGGTTCTTCCATATCTTCCATGTGATGTTTTCCTCCAGGACGTTGGCGATCATGACACTCACCAATTTTCTGTCGCGTGTCCATCTTCATAAATTTTTATCTTGTGAACTCTCCTAAACCCTGTGGTGCCACCCATAGATGTATTCTTCTGTCTTGTCGTAAAACTGTCATGTGAGTATCAAATTTTCCAAGCCCTCTTTCATCATTATGTGCCCTAGGAATTTCAACTGTCTCTTCCTGATGTTAAGTATAAATGTCCTTTTGTTTCTATTTTTTCTAAAACTACGTCTTTCCTCATATTATTCCCAAACATGGTATTCTCATCGTCCTTCTGTAGAAGCACATTTCTGTTGATTAAGGTCTCTTCTGCATCTCTGAAAAGATGGCCTAGCATTCATTATTACATATGGGGATTGATATTGCATAACAGTTCAGTACTCCTTTCTTTGTTTCTATAGATATATTTCTGTTTGTTAATACTTAACTTCGCTTTTGGAAGGCATCTTTCGTTATTATAATGGCCTTTCGAATTTTAGTATCGCATTGTTTGATTTTGGAATCTTCAATGTGTAACTTGCATGCTGGAAATGCTGCCATGCTTTCTGTCTCTTTGCGACTGGTGCTTAGTCCATTCTTCTCACTTTCCTTTATTATCTTCTGTCGGAGTTCTTGTAGTTTCCTTTCTGTGTCTTCTATCAACACTTTGTCATATGCATATCTTATATAGTTAAGATTGTGGCCGTCAATAATAAACACTGATAGGATTTCTCATTCTCTGAGGATCGCTTTACTGTATAGGCTGAATAAATCCGGCGAGAAGACATAGCCTTGTCGTACAGTATTTTCTAATTTTGTATATTTACTTAATTAATTTTCTGTCCGTAATCGAAGCCAACATAGGTTCTAAATGATTCTTATGTCTTTTGACATATACGCCTATGTTACTACGCAATTACATCAGTTAATAGTGAAAGACATTTCTACTGTTCAATATTCGATCAAAAAAGTTCATAGCTAATAAGCAGAGATTTTAATTTAAAAATAATCATTTATGTATTTCCCAACCCCACGGCACCAGATTTAGAACCTACAGATTTTCATTTGGTATCTGTCTATATTTCTCAGATGAGGTATTATGTACACTATTTACATTATTTGGACTCATCTTTTTTGCTATATTTTAACGTTTCGGCCGTTGTACGCTCCGGCCTTTTTCAGGTGGTTGGAATGTCGAATTGAACCCTTTATTTCACTCGCTGTGGTAAACTGTTCTAGATCCACGTGCCATGTCTAATGGATGGCAGTTATCTCCTGTTAATTCACCTCTCCAAGTTGTGGACTGACTTAACCAGGTATTGCACTCACACTGTCACTGGATCTAACTAACGACTTTATCCACTGTGCCATGTGACCTTTATGACATCTGTGAATGAATTTCTGGGATTTATAAACCTAATGTCTTCAGCAACCATTTTTAACCAGTATCAGTTTTTTTACCAATTTTTTTTTTTTTTTTTACCAATATGCAATATGAACTCTTGTAAAAAAAAAAAACATGCAATGATAACAGCAAAAATGGCAATATGAGCACTGGTAAAAAATGTTGTGATAAATATTGCAAGAAAGATGAGGACAATAGTCCGAATAATGTAAATAGTGTAGATTTTCATTTGTTTCATTTTTCGTCTTTAAGTACCGTGCACCTTCAGGGTGTAGGCTTTCATGGCTCTCCACGATTTCCTGTTTTTCTTAGATCTTAATAAATTCTGATTTCTTGGTATTTCTCTTAAACCTTCGTCCATTTACTCAAATTCCCTAAATAAATTATGTGTCCCTCTAGCCTACAAGCTGTCCTGCGAAGATCAGATTTTCCAGGTTTCTTTCCTCGTTATGTGCTCGGAAAATTTCAAATGTCTCTTCCTGATGCTAAGCATAAGTTTCCTTTCTGTTTCCATTTTCTCTAAAACCTCTATGTCGCTCACATTTTCGGTCCATGCTATCCTCAGCATCCTTCTGTCGAAATGTCAACTGTCTCTTCCTGATGTTAAGTATATGTTTCCTTTTTGTTTCCATTTTCTCTAAAACCTCGACGTCGTTCACATTTTCGGCCCATGCTATCCTCAGCATCCTTCTGTCAAAATGTCAACTGACTCTTGTTGATGTTAAGCATACGTTTCCTTTCTGTTTCCTTTGTCCCTAAAACCTCTATGTTGCTCACATGTTTGGTTCATGGTATCTTCAGCATCCTTGTGTAGAAATTTGAACTGTCACTTCCTGATGTTAAGTGTAAGTTTCTTTTCTGTTTCCATTTTTTCTAAAACCTCTATGTCGCTCACATTTTCGGTCCATGCTATTCTCAACATCCTTCTGTAGAAATTTCAAGTGTCTCTTCCTGATGTTAAGCATAAATTTCTTTTCTGTTTCCATTTTCTCTAAAACTTCGTCGTTGCTCCCATTTTCGGTGAATGGTATCCTCAGCATACTTCTGTAGAGCCACATCACTCGGGCATTTTAAAGGAAGATGGCAGAACATTCAGAAATAAAGAAAAAGCTTGAAACATTTTTGAAAACGTTTTCGGAAGAAAACATTGATTTCATTAAATAGGGAATCGAAAATTGGGCTTCCCGTTGATTTGCAATCGTTAAAATTGAAGGTGATTGTATTTTTGATATATATTATTGAAATAAATCTACACTTATTTTCGAATGCTTATCAGGTTTTCCTTTTTTTTTTTTTATCAATTCTGTTGTTGATTGCGTATATCTTGGTTTATCATTTATCATTTCTATTTCCTTTTCGTTTCCCGATTATCACTTTTGTTTTCTTAATTATAGTTAACAAATTGTATTTCATATCTCTTTTCTTTTCTTGAAAGCCTAGAATCCGTTTTTATCTGGAATCCAGTGATGTTCTTTGTGACCTTATTCGGATGTTGACTTTCAGAGAAGCATAATTTCTCTCATATTTAAAACTAAATATAGCTATTCAAGCTACCATTCTATATTTGCTTCCTGTATTAACTTTGTTTATGACGGTTTCATCTTTAACGGTACTGGCTTTGTCAAGGATTACATATTTTGTTAGTCCATTTCTACTTTGCCCAGTAAATTTATATCATTTTCGTTCATGATCGATTTCCTCACGATTCATCTGTTACGGTTGAAAAGTAATTATACCTTCTTATTGCTCAAAGTATAGACCAATGGGGTTATAAAACGCTCGGAGAATTCCAGTATGATATCTTTAATCATTTCTAAGATACAACGGTTCAGAGGTTAATCTAAAAAATACGATTTGGAGAATTTTACTTTTACACATGGGATATATATATATATATATATATATATATATATATATATATATATATATATATATATATATGGTTTCGAAACTTTCTGCTTGTTTCCAACGTCACTGATTTAAAAATCATGCAGCACAAAACTTGTTCTCTTAATCAAATAGAGATGGTTACTTTCAGTTGAATGATTTTTTTCTTTCCTTTCCGGTAAAGACTTCCAGTCCCCGCGTTGGACACACGTTTATTGTTTATTCATATATACGAATGAACATTACCCGCCACAAATGTGTTGTCATCGTGGTTATGCCTTAAGGTCGAAGATTATACTGTTCTTTTGCTTGTATCAGTCAGCTGGGTTTGTGGACTCTAAGATAGCTTATTAGACCGACTTTTGTTTGAAAAGTCCTTCGACATTGATGGCAGGTTGTACATGGAGGTGGATTAGGCTTTAGTTGTTGTTTTCCTTTTCGACGACGTTTTCGTTTTTTCTTCTCTAGTTCTGCTGATTGTTCGGATTCGAAGATTGTTCTTTCGTTTCTGACAATGAATTTCCAGAGATTCCGGTTTTCCTAACTGATGTTCAAGCTACTTTGAAGATAACACTGATGAAATTTTTTCAATGAATTTCAGATGTCATCGTTAAGTTCTCCAAGAGTAGCATGTGATTCATAAATCGTAAACTGCGTTAGTTCGATTATTTTTTTTTACTTAGTCTCATATTTTGTAAAAATAAAACGAATGAGTCTGTCTGAAAACGGTTGCCAGATTATTATTTAAATTTTTGTGTCTACACATGGCATTGCTATCTTGTTATGTTTCTTACGGCAGGCTTAAAAGGAAATCATAAATAAAAGTGGAACAAAAAATAGAATCATGGCTACCATTCGAGATCGAGGATAATAGTTTTGCGTGTCTCATTCAGATGGGTTTGTGGACTCTGAGATGGCTAATTAAACCGACTTTTGCTTGAAAACTCCTTCGACATTAAGTACACGTTGTATCGGATGGTGGATTAAGCTTACGTTGTTGTCTTTCTTTTCGACGACATCTTTTTTTTCCTCTAGTTCTGCTGATCATTTGGATTCGAAGATTGTTGTTCCATTTCTGACAATGTATCTCCAGTGATTCCGGTCCATTGTACTGAATTTCCAGCTGGTGATGTTCATGTTACATTTCTTCATATTTTGTTTTAGAACATTCTCGAATCTCTTCTTTTGATCTCCTCTTTTTTGATTCCCTTCTTTGAGTTGGGAATAAAATATTTGCTTTGGTAGTCGATTGTTTTCCGTTCGGGCCAGATGTCCACATCATCGAAGTTGATTTTTGTATGACGATGGCTTCAATGCTGGTCATTTCAGCTTTTCTTCCAATATGGCGACGTTATTTCTTCAGTCTTCCTAACTAATATGCAATCTACTTCAAAGACAACGCTGGTAAAATCTTTCAAGGATTATCAGAATTTCTTATGGGTCGTCGTCTTACCTTCGTTAGTAAGCCGAATGTGTACGACATATCTGGAAATATACTGTGTATGGTTCTACTTTGGCTTGTTATCTACAAGGGAAAAATTTATCTATTAGGTTGGTGCAAAAATAATGTCGTTTTCTCACATATGTTACTATGTGAGAAAACGACATTATTTTGCACCAACCTAATACTTTATTTTTTTTCCTACTTTCGATTTTTATCTACAAGGAAAAATATCTACACCGTTCAAATTTTATTTTGGAATGATATCCACAGACTCAAACATTATAAAATATATACAACGTAAAGAAATTCTAATTAAAATATTACAATTTTTCTTTTATTTGTATTTTACCGATAAGGAGCATGCACATCGGTTAAAATATCTACAGCGCTAAAATTTTAATTTGGATGATATCTACATAGTAAAACATGGTCCTACTTTGGTATTTTATCTACGCGGAAAAGATGAATGCCAAGTAGCATCTATGTAGATACCATTTCAAAATAAAATTTATACTGTGTAGATATTTTTCCTTGTAGATAACAAACCAAAGTAGATATTTTTTCACTAAAGATAAGAAATCAAAGTAGCATCCAGAGTAAAGTATTCTTCTTCTATGTAGCCTATCTTATCAACAGTAATGTTCTTCTACAGAAGGATACTGACAATTCTATGGACGGAACGAGTAAGCAAAGAGGAATTCTTAAAGAAAATGGCAACCAAAAGAAAAATTATACTTAGATCAGGTACAGGCAGCTGAAATTGCTTGGACTTCTGATGAGGATTGGAGAAAAGAGAAATAACAGAAGGTAGCTAGCCACTTACCTGACGAGCTTGTGTGAATGCATGGCAGAATGGGTGAGGCCTTGGCAAAGTGAAGAAATCTGCTGAGAGCCATACGAGATATGGTCGCCTATGCCCGGACGGGACGCGGCACGTAGTAGGATGTTTTTTGCTGTATAAATCACCAGTGTTTGACTTCCTTCATAAAATAGTACAGAAAAATCTTTTGTAATTAATTCTCGATCTGTGAAAATGTTTTCAAATCGTAGACATTTATTAGGTTGGTGCAAAAATAATGACGGTTTTTGACGTTAAAAATACGTCAAAAACCGTCATTATTTTTGCACCAAACTAATACATCGCGACATTCATCCGTATATCGTGATTTAATTCAATTATTTATTCTACTTAAATTCCATCAATATATTTGTGCTGTAGTGTGCATTTTAAATTGTTAGATTTTGATAGTGTACATTCTTTTCATTGACCCGTGTCCCTTCGCGACAAGAGTGATCATGGCGCTCCATAATTTCCTCCACTGTATCTCTCCTTCTTGGGTAGGACGATAAACTATATCCGCGTCCTGGGTAAGACGATAACCTACGTCCAACAGCAAGGCCTCCGATAAGGAGGTTTTGAGGAGCGCGGAACCACCTCTTAATTGCTGATGTTCCCAGGTCCACCCTGACCTGGTGTGGCAGCACCTGTTAGGGTCCCAGCTATGGGCAAATAGTGAACCCCAAAACTGGGGTCAAAACACTATGAAAGTGTAAAAACAGATTTTAATACCAGAAATACTTTTTGTAAAAGAATTATTGCCAGCAATACATTTTTGAAGAAAAATACATTACCAAAAATAGATTTCTGAAGGAAAAAAATATTACCAGCAACAAAAATTTTGTCGACATTAAATAACCCATTAAGGTTGATATACCGTAAAACAAAACAAACCAAACCATTGTATATCTTAGTAAACTTATCGCTACCTATACTAAACACTGTTCTACCAAACATTTATACAGGCTCGTTAGGAAATTTATGCGATTTTCTCGTGTATCCTTCTTGCCTTCAATCTATCCTGTGAGTGTTAACATTTCTAAGCCCTCTTTCCTCATGTTAGAGTAATCTCAATTGTCTCTTTCTGAATCTAAATATAAATATACTTTTAGTTTGCATTTTCTCTAAACGTTCGTCATGGCTCACGTGTTCAGCCAATGATATTCTCATCATCCTACTGTAGAATTATAGTTCTGTTGTCATGAATCTCTTCTTCATCAATAAGGAGAATGTCCAGCATCCCCTGTCATATATGAGGACTGGTATTTTTTCTTCGTTTCCAGCGAGATTTTCCCGGTTCGTTATTCGTACTTTGGAATTTGAGTGTTGCACCTTCCGTCTTCAGTAAAAATAATTCGCAGATATTTAAATTGCTGAATTTATTTGACTTTAGTATTTCCAGTTCGCATTTCGCATGTTGGGCTGTTCCATTTGATGACAATCAGACATTCTGTTGTCTTGTAATTGATATTTACCACTTACTTTTCACTTTATCTTCTGTAGAAGTAATTGTAATTTCTTTTCTGTCTGTTATCACGTTATATTGTTATAGTTAATATGTTAACCAAATGAGAGAAAGAACAGATAGAGAAAAATTCCACTGTTCGTATCATTTACGTTTAAAACATAGAGCAATATATTATTATTATTTTTATTATAATAAAAACATGTTGAAGTCGCTACACAACAGCTCTCATGTTTCAATACTTTGATTATACTTCTTTAAGAAAATTTTACAAAGTGTTACCTCTTTTCCGAAAGTTAAAGGTGGAGGATCATATGGTCAGAATTAAAAAATAAACTTGTTGGTATGACTTGATTAACCAATTAAATGTCAAATCTACACTAAATAGAAAAATAAGCTCAGAGAGTGGAGGTGGGTGAGTTATTTTTTCATGTCATAATAAACCGGAACACAGACAGGCCATCATTGACAATTGGGACATGTAACTGGTTAATCAAGACATACCAACAAGTCTATTTTTAACTCTGACCTTATGTTACCCTCTCCATTTAACTTTCATAAATCTATTAAGACTTTGTTTTTAAATTTTCTTAAAAATCATTAATCACCAGTTACTTAACGTCGCCGGAAGAAGTACAATGAAAATATTGAAACATGAAAGCTTTTGTGTAGTGATTTCAATATGTTTTTATTATAATCTCTTATAATAAAGATAATAATAGTTAATATGTTTTATATTTACAATTGTGGGCCCCAACAATAAATCCAGTTAGAATTTCTGATTCTCTTAGAATGGTTGACTGACAGAATATGTTGTCCTCAAATTCATCGTGAAAATATTACCAAGGAAGAAGAGAATTTTGACAAAGTCAAACTGAGTAGCATTTTACAATTTGTAAAATACGTTGAACTGAAAAAAAATAGTTTTGAAATATATGTATCTTTTATTATCTCTCTCTCTCTCTCTATATATATATATATATATATATATATATATATATAAGCTCAACATATTTATGAAATGGTTAAAACACGACATTGGATATTACTATCTATAAAAAATTAAATTTTAACTTTAAACCAAAAAATGAAACACAATATTAATGTTAAAAATTATGATGCCTAAAATTCAAGAAAATTTTTAATCGGTATGAAATCTAAATTTCTAACATGTTTCGGCATTGAATAACCAACAAAGGATTGATAAGCGGTAAAACAAATGAATTTGACATTTAATTGGTTAATTGTATGTCTTTCTACTCCGTGTCACCAAATTTTGTTCAGTTACATAACTTGTTGGTTTCAGCTTGTAGTTTCGAGTTATGCTTTGAAAGTGTGTCTCTTAATGGATTTTCTTTTGGTCTCTATCCAAATCATTGCTATATTTCAACAGTCTTCCCACCATCTCTGCTACATTCCCTAAAGGCAAACGTGTCTTGTATCTTTTTAGGTGATGCTTCAACGGGAACATACGAAGTATACAATCATCAAGCCATCTGCATTGTGATATTGCTCGACTATTTATACATATATACAGATCAGTCATGATGGGCATTCTATTGTATTGCATTGTGGGTAGTATATTGTATTGCATTGTGGGTAGTCAATAGTATTATTCTAACGGGAGCGGTTACGGTTGTGGTTCGAATTATTCTAGCGGCTATTCAGTGACAATAATTGTGGCCCCGGTTCTGGGGCTATTTTTTAAAGTTTTCTTTTTTATTATTGATTATTTTATTGTTGGTTGGTAGTATTACGTTTGTTTGTGTTTATGCGTGCGTTCGTTGATTGTTAATTTGTTTATTATTTACTTTTTTAATGGTTTGGATTAATTTATTTCTAAGTTTATTGATTTTGTTATTTATTTTATTTATTCTTGTTTTTCTTCAGTTTTCAATGTTTAAGTAACGCAGTAAACTAACGTGTCTGTATTTGAGACGAGTTCTAATCTTTTATTTAGTAGTTTGTGTTGGTCTGAAAAGGTATGTTTAACTATTTCTCCCCCAGACAGAGATTAGAGTTTTTGGATTGACTGTTGTAGGCTAAGGCTGTTTTTCTTTTCATGATAGTTTTGATGTGATTTGATTTTTGATTTTTATCTCCCAGATATATTTAGAAGGAATTGTGCTGTTCACTGTTTGTAAAATATGTTTTGTGTGCGTATTTCCTTTGTTTTCAGGGACACTCAGTTTCTCTATGCATATTTTTTTCGTTATCTGCTGATTTTACAGTCGCTTGGTATATTACATTGATCTGCAATCAGTTGCCGTTTAAGGGAGATTCGTTCTTTGTTCTGTAGTATAGCCTCGTCTGGTTTGCTTTCTTGCCCGTGGATTTGATTTCTTCGGATGTTATCTTAATTGTTATCCTGTTATACATTTTTGTTATTTAAGTCACGATCTTGATGCAACTATAGGTGATATTTTCTGTGTTTTGTTGAATATTTTGTGGATAGTGCTTGATGCGAGAAAGTGTTTGTGTTTGATTTTCATTTATATATTTTCCTACCTTTGTTTTTACGTTTTTGTTGTACGGTGGGTTGAACCATATAATGTTTCTTTTTTGCTGGCTTTTCGCTAGAAGGTGTGGATGTGAGAGTTGCTGGGAATCCCCTATCTTTTATAGCTGTTTCATAGATTTGCTTTGCTTCGATGTAGATGGTTTTACTAGAAGATATATATATATATATAATAAACTGGTAATCCATATGGAATTTCCGATAGGGTATAGATGCAAGGAGAGCTCTATGTAAGGGACAGAGCAAAATTATTATTAATTAATGAATATTAAACACTTAAAATTCCATTGAAAATCACTCACCCAACTCCATAAAGAGATGAAAAAATAAACCATGTGATAGATTTTATGCTTTTATTTTATTTTTGGTCTGTAGGTTCGATGAATGAGGCTAACTATTGTAGCCTCATGAAATAAAAATTATTACCTATGGAATTTTATGTGTTTGATATTAATTAATATATATATATATATATATATATATATATATATATATATATATATATATATATATATATTGTTGTATCTTTAAAGGGGTTAAAGACAATGGTGCTACTCGAGTGAAGGAACAGCAAAACATGCACGTAGATGAAAGAAGAGAGGTTTATTGTAAAAGAGAATACACTGCTGAAAGGCGTGGAATCGAGTGACAGGCTAGTAATTCCCGAAGCAAGGATATTTACCTTACCCCACCCTCCTTGCGTGGCAGGATGTGAAACAAGGCGGTTTTTAATGCAGGATCAAAACTTCCCGTAAACCCCGTATACACGAGGACGGGTAGATGTCTACCACCTCAGACGAGACTCTGCCCTTCGGCATAGCCTTGTCTGGGTTCCTCTCTGTCGAAGGCAGAGAATTCGACCATCACAGCTGGAGACGAATCTTCAACTAATTGCCGAAGCAAGGTTATTTACCTTACCCTCTCTGCGATGCAGGATGTGGCACAAGGCCGTTTTTTTTTAATGCGGGGCAAAACCGAGCCTGTAGGCTCGGGCAAAAATTCCCCATAGATCCCGTATACACGGGGTCGGGTAGCTGTTTACCCCCACCCAACAGATGAGACACTTCCCTTCAGCATAGCCTCGTCTGGGTTCCTCTCTGCCTGAAGGCAGAGAGTTCGACCAGCATAGCTGGGGACATATCTCCGACTAAGTTGAGTTAATTTTCCCATAAAATTTTGCTCAATATCTTTTTTTTTTCTTGTCAGAACATTATTGCTTGACTTTTTTCTTCTTTCTACTACTTTTCCGTCTCGCCAATTTTTGTGCTCGTGAGATTAGAGGCCTTAGCGGTTTTCGGGAAGCTTATGCTTCCGGAACTGGCTGAGTTAGAGAAACTTCCGTCGGTATTTGGGGAGATATGGGAACTCGTATTTCAAATGCGTCCTATATTATCTTGTCGATTATTTGCCCCAAATATTTGATCTGCTTCATGAAAAACTCGCATTTATCTGTACTTAGCTTGAAGACATATTCACCAATCTTCTGGAACACTGCCTTGATATGTTTTTTGTGCTGTTCGTTGTTTTCGCTCTTTAGTAGGATGTCTTCTAGACACTCTATGCTTACACGCTGTCCATTATTTGCTGGGATAATTTAAATACGAACATAAATACTCTGTCATTCTTGTTTTCAAACAAATCAAACTTAGATAAAAGTTCATAAACCTTTTTTTAAAAATTATTATAAATACAAATGTAAGTAAACCTAAATTGATATATTTAAACATATTTAATTTCATAATTTTTTCAAGGAAAAACTATAGCCTTACTTCTTCGAAAAATAATTATTTACTATTTATTTCGGACGGGAATTTAGATTATTTTAAGTAAAGTTTTACTGTTAAACATTGCATTAAAGAAGCAAACATTTGTAAATGAATTTAATTACTATTTTGAAAGCGAGTAGAAGCAACAAACATTGAGACTTTAGTATTGAAAATCGATTATGTTTAAATTTCAAGTTATATTTATATTTGAAAAGAAAAGAAAAACTTTAATTAAATAAAAATTATCAGAGACAGTCATTACTTATAGTCAACATTAGTTGTGTTGAATGTCTGTTTTACGAATTTAACTATATTTTAATTAAATTAATTTTCGAAAAATAAGACATCGCTATAGTTTTTGCTTTCATAAAACGTAGCTGAAAATTATTTACCTTTTCATGTTAGTTACAAACAAAAGAAACGAAGTTTATTTTTTAAAGTTTGAATAAAAAAATTATTTTCCATAAGATGGCCGAACATTATTAATATGCCAATAATGCACATACACGTTAATTATTCTATTTTTCGTTTTGGACACACACACACACAGACATACACACACACACACACACACACAGACACACACACACACTCGAATATTTAAATAAATAAATATTAAACTTTTCGTCAAATAATTGTTTTTAATATTCTTCTTTTAAATATACTTTTTCGTTTTAATACTCATTTTTAAAAATTACGTTTTTTTTTATTATAGATGTGGAAATAAATTCAAAAGAACAGAAAATGTAAAAATATATCCATGTATCGCGTTGAGCAGAATTAAAATGCAAAAACGAACGGTAATCTTAATCTGGATTAAGAATTATTATCGTTCGTTTTTACATTTTAATTCTGAGAATTTAGAATGTATTCTAATGCATTTTAATTTTAAAATATCTTCGTAAATACAAATCATACGATGATATTTATTTACAAAATGCTGGCTTGGGTGATAATGAATCTTTATATATATTTACTTTATCTTAGGTACTTTTGTTTTTTAGTTTTAGCAAAACACAGACAGACGTACAGTTAATTACCCTTTATTTATATATTGGTCTTTTTTCCAACATAACAAACTTCTCTGGATTTGCATAATATAATTTCATAGCACTGAATACTGTTGTATTGCCCCTTTCTTGTTGGGGATAGTCTTGGGCCTCGGTCTTGAGACGAACATAATAACATCTCCCTTTCTTTCTTCTCTCGGCCGGGTGATCCCTAGTTGGTTTGTTCGGAGGTAAAATGAGAATTTTAGCAAAAGGGATTTTAAACTTACCTATTTTATTAACACGTCTACGTGCACATTTTTAACTAGGTAGTGCGATTGCTGCGTCACCCCTACTGGGGCGCAAGTTCCTCGAGACACGAAATAACTATGTCTGATCTCTTAACTCCTCGAAAACACTTTCTATCTCTCTAACCTTCCCACGCTAGATTTAACCAATCTAAAAGGTCTTTCTTTGTTTTCTCCACCAGCTGACCCCAACGTCAGCCTCAGAAGATCTGAGCCAAATACACTGCTACTTGAAATTATTATTTAACATTCCTTACCTAAGCATGAAGAAATACTTTATGAATTTTATTTCAACTATATTATATTTAGCAATACTTATTTTTTAATAATTCAGATAAAGAATAGATATCATAAGTGGAAATTCAAGTGCTATGTTTATCTAACATGGCTATTTACTAAGCGTATCTTAAATGTGTCCCACGACTGAAATTATCAATAAATGGAGGTCCTCTCGGGGAAGCACTCAAAGATTGTTGGGCCCCAAACTTGTACATACGACCCATTGTTAAGTATGCAGGTAAAATGGTCTATTCCTTGTACCACAAGTAAGTACCTGACTCCTCTTGCTATCCTCTCCCTTTACAAGAGCCAGATCAGGCCAAAAATGGAGTACTGTTGTCATATTTGGGTGGGGGAAGCAACCCAGTTCTCACTCTTGGACAGCGTCTCTATGTCCTTGTGAAATATTCTACACTCCCCAACCTTTCTCCTACGTGCAAGGATGTGGCATACCTCTAGCTGCTTTATCGCTACTTCCATGGAAAGTTCTCAGACAAACTACATTTTCTGGTACCGACAGGTCAAGCCTTCACTGTAAGGATACGTCATGCCACTTACATAGTAGCAAACCACCCACATTTCCCCCATATTCCATCTTTGAGAAATAAGTTCCACTCGAGCAGCTTCTTCCCGCGAACAACTACCCTGTGAAAGCGATTCCCAATAGGATGTTTCACCTTAGGGTTAGCCATTATCTCCCTCACCTATACACACAAATTGTCTCCAAATGTAACTCTCTCCTCGAGTAGGCCTCGGGATTTGTAAAGGTTGAACCATTCTATAAAAAAAAAAGAGCAAAGAAGAATTGGTAGAAAATTATAAATTATTTACTGAACTAAGTCATTAAAACTCTATTTTTGCTTATTATTGTGTAACCAAGGCCTTCTCAAATCACTGCATCAGTTTCTCGGGAAACGTTTAAACTTCTAAAGAAAGAACGATGCTATTTTGGTTTGTTACCTACAAGGAAAATTATGTACACCGTACAAATTTTATTTTGGAATGATATCTACATAGTAAAACATGGTGTTACTTTGGTTTGTTATCTTTTCTTTATAGACCACAAGCCAAAGACAATAGAACGGCCTAGGGAAATTAATGTCATCGTTCAGCAGCCAGGGTCATGCAAAAGTTGCCTACGTCTAAGAGGCAAAGTGAGAAACCTATTGCAAAAGAAATGCCTTCCTCCTGTGGAAAGCAAGAGTTGAAGGCAGTCACGCAAACATAAAATCTCATTCCAAATTCCTGTCTCCGAAGAAAAAATATGATTGGATATTTGCTTTGCGAAATAAGCTAATTTAAAACGCACATTTCCTGTTCGATGCATTAAGGGCACAAGTTTTCACTTATTTAATGCATGGACACAGTGATTCCACTTTCTTTGAAGAGAAATGTTTAGCACACCCTATTTATTATTTTTCTACTTCAAATGATTTCTTATTTAAAAAAAAGATTAGATTGTTCCTCGGAATTATTTAAGCTTACACAAAATGTCTGGATGACAAAAAATAGCGTTTTATTTTTTAATAATATATTATTTCTAATATTAGTGTACACGTTCTGTCAAAATTGACGTCAAGAAAGAATGTATTATAAGTAATATGCATTATATTGTAAGTCATTTTTGTTTAATACATCGTACAATTTTGTCATTTAAAATAGTTCGTTGTTAACGTTAATAATTGAACAGTGTACAATTTATAGAAAGATGCATGTATTTTATCCTCATACATGTTACATATTTACAATCAAATATTTTTACAGCAAAGGTTCCCAAGGCACAACATTTTTTTGTGTAAACTTTGGCAATTGCCTTTGTCTGTTTCCGTCGTTCTATAATGTTCGTCTGAAAAATGGTGTGTTTATCGCGGTCGTCAATGCATTCCGGCCTTTTCTCACGGGGAGGTTCTAATAATTGCAAGCCCAAGCCCAAGGGGCCTTCCTTCAGGCAGTGTTTATTGCCCGGCGCATGAGGCGTCTACTAAAGGCAAAGTGCCGAGGGTGCTAGGGAATTTTTCCATAGTATTGCCGTTAAACATGCTTTAAAATGACCTTGTGTCACTTTCAGTAAGAGAATTGGATTTTTTTTTAAGCATTTCACTCCAAACAAGGGGTAATCTGTATTCTATGGCGTTATCTGTTCTCCATATTTACTTCTAAATTTCAAGCTTAAATGATATGGTAAACAGTTTATTGAATTTTTTTAAGCATTTCACTCCAAACAAGGCGTAATCTGTATCCTATGGCGTTATCTGTTCTCCATATTTACTTCTAAATTTCAAGCTTAAATGATATGGTAAATAGTTTATTGAATTTTTGAAAGCATTTCACTCCAAACAAGGCAGGTGTGGCACTAGCACGTGAGGGGCTACAGAGTGAGAGAGAGAGAGAGTGTAAGAGAGAGAGAGAGAGAGAGAGAGTAAAGAGGTGTGTTTGAGGAAATGATATAGAGAATAATGGGGATCAGGATTAAGGCGTCAGAAGATGTCGATTGACATTATTTTGAATATTGAAGACTAGCTCTTAGGGAAGCGAGAAGGGTGAAAGGGAGTTCCACTGTTGGGAAGTGCAAAAGAAGCTGTTGCAGTAGAAAAGGATGTTACATTTAACAGTTTCGACAGTGAAAGGCGTGATGGAGATGCCAACCTAGTAACACGCTTAAATTCATGCAGTTGGGGTACCAGGGAAAGAATCTCGTCAGAGCAACTGTCATGAAAATATTTGTAGAAAAAAATAGTGTGAAGCCATATCACGTCTGTGAGAAAGTGACTGTAGACGAGATGCCAGATGAAGGCCTATCACATCTACAGTAATTAATAGAGTAATAGACTCGACATTGCGAAAAGGGGTGATCTTCGACTCTCATTGATATCAGTGGAGCCGAATATATATATATATTAAAAACACAACAACTCACAAACCAGCATCAACCACAAGGATCTCATTGAATAAATTTACACTTGTTAAAAATTTTACTAATAACTCATATATTTTTAAAAGGTTTATTATGAGTTATTTTACTAGTGTTCGTAAATTTTCCAAAGAATTTAGTTGATAAATATAAGTTTATTTTCATTAAATTAGTTTTACTTCAAAATAATACATATACATTAATTATTTCTATAATACAATTCCTAAACAATTCCTATTAGTAAAAAAATAAAAATACAATACAATTCCTATTAGTAAAAAATAAAATATGCTTTTTTTTTCATGGAATGGCCATAGGGTTCATCAAAAAAATTAAGAGTAAAAGTGGCCCGTAGTTGAGAAGCACGGATCAAAATATTGCATACATTCTCTGTAATTTTTTTATCAGATGTTTTCAAATGTTTACTTGTGATATATTACCAATTTTTTTCTTCAAGATTACAAGGAAAAATATTCGATTGCTGATTTGCCAGAGTAGAAGATGTGTTGTCTATGAAACTTAAAAAAAAAAAATCACGATAAATGATTAAGTCTCTGGCCTTTCCGGTCATATCTTGCCGCCCTTATATATATTTATAAGACATTTAAAATTAATTTTCGAGAAGACAAGTTCCAATTCCCGTTGGGTTTGTCACGATCATTTACGCGCAAATAACACTGGGAAAGTTATGAATCCACCTTTTCTCCCCCCAGCTGTGGGTTAATTAGTAAGACTTGTATCACTAAAACCTTATTATATATGTAAAAAAAAAAAAAAATTCTAACAACCGAAAAATATTTTCTGACTTGAAATAATTATCCAATGGACTGTCAAACCGTAGAAAACGAATTGGTCAATCCATAAAATTTTGATTAGCGACAGAAGCATGAAAAACAAAATTACCATCTCTGGAATATAAATCTATAGAAACTACCTTGGCCATAAAGTAAGGGTTTAGTCTATATAGTGATCGTAATGGAAATTGGATCCCCCATTTTATATCCAAATTATAATTTCTTGTTTGTTTATCAAATTTTGATTAGGCATGTATCCACCTCATTTTCCCAAGCTATGGGTTAATTAGTAAAGACTTGTATCACTAAATTATTATTATTGCTATCTCAAAAATAAAAAATAAAAATAATTACAATCTAAAAATATTGTCTGGTTTTAAATAATCTGCAAAGGATTGACAAACCGTAGGAAACAAATCAATCAATGAAAAAATTAATTTTAACCGGCAGTTATTTAAGAAAATGTTAGGTAAGTTCTTCCCATAAAATTTTACCGCTTTAAGTTTTCGTTTCAGCATGACAATCAAAATTATCGTCATAAATGTGTACACTATTAGGCACCTATAACTTGAAATTGTGAATTAAACTTGTGCCAAATTAATTAATTTAGGATTAGGTCGAGTCTAGAAAATATGACCTTCAGCTTATTTAATCGTTCTGCAAATAGTTGCACCAGTTACCCATAAATTATTGCGGCATTTAATGAGAAAGTTTTTATATTCGAACCTAATGTAACCTCTTGAGTATTAGAAATAAATTTAATGTTAGAATCGTAGCAAGAAGAAAGAAACGGTTTTCTTCTCTGTTTTTAGTCGACGGAAATGTGCCAGGCGAAATTAACAAATAAAAAAATTAAAATCTCTTTGCTATTTAATTAATTCAGCTAAAGAGCCGAAGCCGAAACTTGTAGGAATAATTTTAATTTGCTCAATAAAAATATTAAACGCCATATCTGTTGAATTTTGTTTGTATCCTCCCTCTATGGATTTAGTCACCGACAACACCGCTCAGATGTGAGTATTTAATAAACAATGACCTGTAGGTTTGTTATTAGGTTGGTGCAAAAATAATGACGTAATAATGTCGTTTTTTGACGTTAAAAAAAAACGTCAAAAAACGACCTTATTACGCCATTATTTTTGCACCATACTAATATCTAACGTGCCTATGAACATTAATGGGTATGTCTCAATCATCATAAGTCCGTTGGACACTACTGTAACGGGGGGCAATATGCTGCCTAAACAGGCAGCGTGAGCTTTCAGCGTGAGAAACCGGACGAGGATATGCCGAAGGGCAGAGTCTTGACCGGGGAGGTAGATAGATACCCTATCCCGAGCCCACAGGCTACGATTCCCCACATTAAATTTGAGCTTGTGCCACATCATACCTCGTGAGGATGCAGGTAAATATCGTAATGTGCTGTCTAAGCAGTCCACCACTAGGAATGGTTTACTTACTGCACACCGCTAGCGAGTATTGTATTTTGCTGATGTTATAAAGATTAGCATTTCATTTCCAACCTCCATTTTAGTTATTTGTTATTCATTCAGTAACCCTTTCTAGGTTCAACAAGGTTCAATCCCTACCGGAGAATATATCAAATTATCTTACATCAAAGATTTCTTAGGATACATGGCATAGGCGTTGGTTAGATGCATTGACAGGACCCAAAGAATGTGAGTTCAATACCCGGTTAAGGCAGTGGAGAACTTGGAGAGGGAAATTAACAGGAGATAACTGATAACTGACATCCATTAAACATGGCACGTGGAACTAGAACAGTCTAACCCAGCGAGCGAAATAAAGGGTTCAGTTTGACATTCCAACCAGCTGAAGAAGGCCGGAGCGTACAACGGCCTAAACGTTGTAATAAATATGGTGAGAAAGATGAGGACAATAGTCCGAATAAAGTAAATAATTCTTCTTCTTCTTCTTCTTCTTCTTCTTCTTCTTCTTCTTCTTCTTCTTCTTCTTCTTCTTCTTCTATGAGACGTGTGCCTTCAGGGCGCTGGCAATTATGGCTCTCTCTTTCCTGTCTTTTGTAGCTCTTAATAACTTTTCTTAGCAGGGTTTGGAAGAGATGGTGAAGTGTTGTATCAGCCTTCGGTCGGATAAACTACCATTCATCTTGAGCGATTAATATTTTTTCTTTTTGTTATCTATCCTAAACATTATTCACCCATCCATTTACTCAAGATCGCCAGATAGGTCTTGTTTTGCTAATCTCTAGACCTCTTGCCTTCAATCCGTCCTGTGAGTATCAAATTTTGCAAGCCCTGTTTCCTCATTATGTGCCCCAGAAATTTGAACTGTCCCTTCCGGATGTTATGCGCAACTATCCCATTTGAATTGGTTTGGTTTGTTTTATGGCATATCAATCTCAATGAATTATTTAATGCCGACAAGATGTTTATTGTTGGTAATATATTTTTCTTCAAAAAAGTATTTCTGCTAATATTTTCCTCAAAACTATATTGCTGGTTTTAAAAGCTATTTTGCACTTTCATAGTGCTTTGACCCCGGTTTGGGGGTTAACTATTTGCCCATAGCTGAGGCCTTAAATACAACCTCGTGTCAGGGTGGACCTGGGAACACCAGCAATTAAGAGATGGTTCCAGCCGCTTCAAAACCCCCTGATCAGAGGCTTTACTGTTGGATGTAGTCTATCGTCATACCTAGGATTCATGTGTGTCTCTTTTGTTTCCATTGTCTCTAGAACTTTGTCGTCGCCAAGTTCAGTCCATGGTATTCTCAGCATCCTTCTGTAGAATTGCATTTCTGATGCTTCAAGTCTCTTCAGGAGGGCAGATATCACGTAACAGTTTAGCGAATAGTTTGGTGGTTTTTCGCATGTCGATTTGGGAAAATATTTACGTATATGCCATTTGTTTTAGATTCTTTATAAATAAATTCAATAAAGGTTGGTGTTGTTATATAATGTTTAAAATGTGCCAAATTTATAAAACACTAACAGCCCTATCCAGCTGGTCGATCTGAAAAAGCGTTCAATTAGAATGGAGCAAAATCAGCATCATGTTTAGATGTAACAGAGTCTATCTTCTATTACTTTAAATTACTTCTTTAAATTACTTTCATTAAAAACATTTTGAATTAATGCAGTTACCGATATAACAGAAGTAGTCTGTATTTATTCAATCGAAGTTAGCCGAGGACATGAAGGGGTAAAACAGGCAACATGAATGCCCACTTCATATCTCAATTATTTTGAAGTTTTTGAAATTCAATTTGTCAGTGTGCTACCAGGGATGTAAAAGAGGATACATTTATAAAGCAATTGTTAAGTTTGATGAAAAGTGATTGAAAGAACAACGAAAAATAAGAAAGAAACCAGTAAAAATTGCCATTTTTCGCTAATTACGCGGGTTTTCACGATATGGGTGGACTCAATTATCAAGTTAAATGACTGTTAAACAATCAACTTATTGTTCACTACAATTGAGTGAAGTTTGTATTAGATTGCTTGAGGGAGGTTTTAGTTTAAAATTGGTGTTGAAATCGATTTTTCGTTTTTCGCGGTTTTCGCTAAACGCAGTGGCGTAGAAATAAAAAATAAGGTATCGTTGAGCTCGTCATGATGTAAGTAACGAACATACCGAGTTTGAACGAAATCGGAGTAAAAAAATGAATTTATCTATTTTGATCGGCTTTATCGATAATTGATTTTTTTTTAAATTATCGATTTTTTACGCTATGAATCTATCTCTTACATTGTACACTGTATGTGCTAGGTTTGGTCAAAATCGGCTGGATGGATCTCGAGTGAAAAAGTATCAAATAGACAGACGCACACAGAGACATCCTCTGTTTTACATATAGAGATTAAAATAAAGACGAGAACTATACAACATACTTTTGTGTAAGAAACCGGTTGCTTTGTGTAAGAATTTCTTAAAAGTACATCAATGCAAGTTTTATTATGTCATCACAAACTAAACCTCAATAAGAAAAGTTCCGTTTTATTTATTTAATGTCGAATATTAAGAACAATCCTTTAGAAAACGCAGTTAATTTGTTTTTAAATTTTTTAAGCAGTTTATCGTATATGAAAATGTTATTTATAGCTGATTTGTAAATTCAAGTGAAGCTTTCACAGCAAGAACACGCCATGCCACTTACATAAAAGTAAACCGCCCACATTCCGTCCGTGTAATATCGGTGAGAAGTAAGTTCCACTCAAGCAGCTTCTTCCCGCGGACCATTGCCCTGTGAAACCGACTCTCCCCACCACTCCGGGAAGGGTTCGAGGCTAGGATTATCCTCCACTCCTATGCGCATAAATGGCCTCCTAACGTAACACTTTACCTCGAGAGGCCTATTAAGCGTTGATCCATACTGTAAAAAAAAAAAAATCTATTTAATCTTACTTGCGTATTTTATTTTTAGAATCGACTGATATTTGATAGATTTTTCTAACCTAGATAACCGCTTATGTGCTTCGAATCTAGAAGAGGGAAAAAGAAATATTGCAAACCGGAAAATCATTTACATTTTAAATAATTTCACTCCAGTTTTAAAAGAACGATAATTTGGGTAGCATGAAAGTCAATGTGGTAATAATAATAATAATAATAATAATAATAATTAATAATAATAATAATAATAATAATAATAATAATAATAATAATAATAAATGTAATAAATAAATAATAAATTATAATAAATAATAACTAAATAATACTAAACAATATGGATAAGAAATGAATTAAACCATAATCGATAATTGAAATAAATTAAATAATAATATTGATAATGAAATTCGATAAGAAATGATGACTATAAATAATGAATGGCAATGAATAATGATAATAATAATAATGAATAAATAATAACAAATGAAATAAATTATAATAAATCATAATAGAATTATATAAATAAAGCTATAATAAATAATACAAATAAAGAAAATAGTCATGACTGATAAAGTCATAAACAGCAACACAAGCAATACTACTACTACTACTACTAATAATAATAATAATAATAAATACATTAATTTTCCAGTTATACTTTATTATGTATTAAACATATTATGTTGGTGACAAACTGCAGCAAAATGTCATTGATGCCATTTTTAAATGACGCATATTTATTTACTGAATTGACGCTGTTTTATTAGAATTCCAATGACACATATTCAGTGATCCCACGTCCGTTAAAGTGACGCCCCAGCCCAAATTAGGCTTTTACATTGTTCTGGTAAACATTTCCGCCGATTTTTCATCCCCATGGCAACGTAATTTATTGCCCAACAAACCAGCCATTCCCTAACCACGCATCGAAGCCAGCATCCAATCAGATTGAAACATTTGAATCAACATCACTTGCATCTTTTTTCTCAGAGTTTCACGTTTTTATCATTTTCTATTTCCGTCGTGATCATCATTTTTCAAGAAAAGTTAAGGTTTTAGTTTTTACTGCTTCTAGATTTTCTTTCTTCTTCGTTGTCCTTTTATGTCTTTCCATCGTCGACGCCCACGTTACCTTTTTTTTTTTGAACCGGCAATCTTCTTCTTACACATTTTTCTTTCCAAAGTCTAACTTTTTCTGTCTTTTTTAGCCTACCGTATTTAAACGTTAATAAAAGTCATTTTATTCATTATGACATCCAAACTTATTTTTTTTTTTTTTGTTGCATGCTCTAACACTCAGGCATATAGGCGCTTATGCCTCTCGGGACACTTCTTTATTATACGTGAATTGACAGACATTGTTTTAAAGTTGTCTATTCCATGATTTGGAATTGGGAGTTTTCCTTCTCTTAGACTGGTTGCCATCCGAAACTAGGGAGCCCGGCCTACTCTGCTTTTCCATAACTTGGTGAAGAAGAGACGGATTTGTTGCTTTTCTATCGATAATTAGCACGAAAGTAAACGCATCGGAGTCGAAACCGTCTCACTGATTTTACTTTCTGTGTTGAATAGGAGTTACACTACGCGTACATACTTGCGATAAGTGTTTCTTTTTATAAGTGTTTCTTTTTATGCACATTTTAGGCCTTTTTTCAGCTCTGAATCATTTCCTCCTCCTCTGCCTTACGGATTTCTTTCGTTTTCTTTATAACAATTTCTCGCTTTATTATTAACCCAATTCCTTTCATAGATATATTCAGTCTATGTTCGTTTCCCCGCCTTTCGTATTGATGAACTTTCACAATTTCTTTCACTTGGCGTTGTTTTTGAATCATCTGAGCCCAAACGAGGCGATGAAGCCACTAAGACGCAAGGGATTAGTAAGAGTGAAAGTAAACCTAGCTGGCGACAAAGCAAAAAAAAAAAAAAGAAAAAAAGAAACGAAGAATTCAGGGAGAGAAGACAACTGACACTGTATTTAATTTTTTGAAGATTGAAATTGGCAGAGAATTTAAGAATCCAGGAGAGTGTTCCACAAGTGAGAAGCGCAAGAGAAGAAACTCTCATAATAGAACCTACGGTTGTATTTAGCAATTTCAACCGTAAAATGATAGTACTACTCTTACATTAATGAAGTAGTGATACCAAAGAGGAGAGCTCAACATATTATATATTAGAAAAAAACAACAACAAACTACGTCATTGAAGATTAGATGCCAGGTCGAGACCGATAACATTGCGTATTCTTCTTGGAATTTTGTCAAGAGTCCCCAAATATATACCAGAAACATCAGACCAGACGTTGCAACAATATTCAGTGCACGGGTAAATGGCATACTTATAAAAATGCAGCACTGATTCTGGCGAGAAATGCTGTCTAGCACGACACAGTGAACCAATTTTCCTATCAACAGACTTCGCTATTAACTCGATATAATAGTTCCAATTCTTATCAGTGGAAAACGTTGAAACAAGAAAGTAATGTGTTAGTTTTCAAGATGTTAGAAACACCAAGACGCTTCTACTTTGCCCCTTATCAGTCACTTTGTTTTTTTTATTGGTTATTTAAAACTTTTCCTTCTCCCTCTACATTTACATCTTAAATTAATTTAATTTTCCATATTTTTGGTGTTCGGTTGGTGCAATTGTTGTATACTGCTGCTGGACTCAAATAAGTTGACGGACACTTATATATATATATATATATATATATATATATATATATAATACATCAGTACGCAACTCGGAAAATTATGAATGGTACATTTCAATTGGGTGCTGTGGTCAACAACATACGTGGTTCTGCCATCACAGAGCATTTTATTAATAACCTAAATTGTGTCACGAATTTCCGCAACGACTCTTTTACCATTCTTAGTCGTGCTCACTTTTTCTTACATTTAAATGTAATAGAAACACTCTATTTCAAGTCCAGCCAGCCATCCCTCGCTCTGTCAACAAAGCGATTGTCTGTTAGGGCTTGATGTTATTTCAATTTGATTGTTCATCCTTTAATACATTACAGGCATCTTATATTTTATATTTCATACGGTGACATTTTTCCCCCGATTCCAGTTCTATTGATTATGGGTAGAACCGGTCGTCTGTTTTTATTTTTATTTTTAATCATGAACGATAAAATTGGTCTTACCGTTTTTATTTCCATAATAAAGTACTGTACTCATAAGAAAATTAGGAAGAATTATATAAATAGCGTTATTTTTCGAGTTTCGGCAATTGGATAGAGTGAGGGAGAATCACAGAGATTAGGATTGCGTACAGGAATTGACGGCGACAAAATCTTCGGTGAAACTCTAGCCAGCCTCTCTCCCTCAGGCCAAGAGTTGGACCGTTTTTGGATTCACTTGGCTAGTTCTTGTGGCCATGCCTCTTCCGGCTTGCGCCCACGCAAGCACGCATATCCTTCAGTTCAAGACACCTGTACGCCCTCTGTATTCAAGACTCAGCACACATGTGAGCCCTGTTTATTTTAGCCATTTCCTGTTTATTGCTATTACCCATTCCAATTTCCGCTCACCAACTGATGCAGCGGAAGTGAGGTCAAATTTCTTCTTTCACCGATATCCAACACAATTTTTTTTTATTTATATTTCACTCCTGCTTTTGGTACTTCGTTTCCTGTTGAAATGAAAGTTTAAAACAGCCACGTAAATGGTAATCGAAAAAATCTTTGCCGTTTTTGATTTATTAATAAGGAAATGTCATACAGCAAATTTGACATAATGTTAGTCCTGAAAGCAATCCCTATTGGAATCCGTTGCCTTTTGTTAACGTATCTCCAGCTACGGAAGTCCCTGGCAGTAAAAATCAGGTATGGTGGACGCAAAGAAATCTGTGGGAAGGATTTCCCACGAAGGTATTTGTCCAAGTAATGGAAAACGTGGTAATGTTTTGACGCAAGCTTCGGGGAGTAAGATAGCTGACATAGTGTCTTCCAGCCAAGGTGCTGTATGGTATCCTTGGCAATCTGTACTACATGAGGCGTGTCATTGTCAGAGAGGAACAGTACACCCTTGCGATTAACCAATGCTGGCTACTTCAGCTCCAGTGCCTGTTGCATATATTCCAACTGCTTCAAGTAGACGTCTGCAGTCATGTTTTTTTCTCATTGTTAGCAGCACATAGTGCACCACTTGTCGACTAGTCCACCAGATACAGAGCATGCTCTTGCGTGGTTGTAGAGAAGGTCTTGTAGTGGCATAGAATCCTGTGGTGACAACAAATGTCTGACACGACTGGGAATGGCATATATAGGGCTCACTTTTCGTCACTGTTGATCAAGTAAGGGTACGTTGTCGTGTCGAGAAAGTAACGAGAAAGTGGCTGTCACTCGTTGTTGCTTGTTGGCTCCCGACAGTGGAGATGATACGGAAAGAGTTGGATGAGTCTAATGGTGATTACGAAGGTACAGCTGCTCGGAAAACTCACTATAATCATTTTGATAAGAAAAGAACTCCCGAATTTGTTGGTGAGGGCTTCAGACTCAATATGGAGGCTTACATCAAGTGCCTTGAGGAGGTAGTGTTACCCTGGGTCAACAGAGTGGCTGCTGGAAGTACCTATGTCTGGCAACAGGATTCTGCACCATGCCACACAAGCAAGAGTGCACAGTCATGGCTATCAGATAATTTCTGTGACGACACCATCCCTTCCATCTGGCCACCTAACTCCCCAGACTGCAACCTTCTTAATTATTATATATGGGGCGTAATTGAACGAGAGACCAACAAAATACCTAATAACCCCAAATATCAATTGAAGGCAATGATTTGGGCAGCATCCTCCTAAGTTAAAAAAAAGGCGACTGTACAGAAGAGTTGCAAGAAATTCCGAAGTCGTCTGGATGACAATGGCGATTTTATTGAATAAATTTGCTATTTCTTTTTTTAGAATATTTTTGTATAATTTTGGTAAATATATCTGTTAAAATGTATTTACGTATTTATGTTTAAATAGCGCATAAAATACTTTACTTTTAACTTAGTATAAAAATTACGAAAAAATGAATATTCGTAGTCAATTGCTGAAATCTCCTGGTGATTGCAAATGTTTTGGCTATGAAACTCAAGAGTCGAGATGGTAGCAAACTTTGGAGAATATAAATCATCAATATTCATTTTTTTTTTTAAACTACTATTCATTTTCCAAAAATCTTCGAATCGTAAAATAAAAAAAGCAATAAAACCATAAAATTATTTAATCAGAAAATACTTTTAATTGCTTTTATAAATAATATTTATTAAGGACACTATTTTCTTAAGAAAACGTTCTTTTGGTGAATAATAAATTTTTACAATAATGAATTTTAATTTTAGTAATTTATAAAATATAAATCTTGTAAAATTGTAAAAGGGTGAAACCCAAAGTAATAAACTCGTATTGATAAAACTGAATATATATATATATATATATATATATATATATATATATATATATATATATATATATATATATATATATTCAGTTGTATCGATACGAGTTCATAACTTTCGCCCTTTTGCGATCATCAGACAAATTCAGTCTTTGTCTAATGATCGCAAATGCGTGAAACCGAAAGTTACGAACTCATATCCATAGAACTTAATATGTTAGTTCTATCACAGATACTCAACACTTTTCGCCGTGCTTATATATATATATATATATATATATATATATATATATATATATATATATATATATATATATATATATGTACGGCTGATTTGAACATCTACCTATTTTGTCAACTAAATTTGATGAAGTAACCGTCTCTGAAATTTATTCATTAAATGAATTAATATGCATTTATTTTGTCGGAAAATGAGGCATTTAACTTAAAACATTAACATTAACAAGACATTGTCAAACAGTTTAATTTCTTAGCAAACCAAGACTTGTTTACTTATATTTGTATGGTATTAGTATTAATGATAGTATTAATTCTGTGATCTTTTGATATGTATTAAACACAACATGTCTGTGATGACACTCTAAATTCTGTGATGTATCGTTCGTGTCTTTCAGACGATTTTTCATTTTTGTTCTTTCTTGTCAACTTTTTCTCTTTCTATTATTTCTCTAAGTCTATTTTCTTTTCGTCTTCCTAGTTTTCGTATGCGCATGCGTTCTACTTTCTCTTTATTATTTCTTTCTTTTACCTTTCGCACCTTCCTTTTCTTTATCTGCTTCTTTTTTTTCCTTTTCCCTGACAATTGTTTCGAAACAGTCTGATTATCTCACAACTTGAATACTAATTTCTTCTTTCTTAATTTTTTTTTAAATTCTTCCAACAAATGAATCTTTCGTTTCGCAAATTTTTTTTCGTTTACATTTTTTGTCCTGTTTGAATTTTATTTTTGTAATGTCTTCCTCCACCTGTGCCTTATATTTCAAAATTTGCGCAATTATTTCTTTGATGTTAAAAGATAACGCCAAGATATTGAATTTCATCTGTTTATTAATGCTACTCTTGCCACAGACTCTGATTCAAGGAGCATCTATTAAGATTTGAGAAACACGTTGTGATCAAACATCTGAGGATACCAGCTTTAAAATAAGGAAAGGCTTGTGCGCATTTTGCTTTGATCGTTTTAAAAAAAGATTAATAAAACGCAATTGAACAAAAACCAAAATAATAAGAAAACTGTAAGTAAAAAACGCAATCAAGGAGAAATTATAATAGCGAGAAATGTTAAAATACTCAAAAGAATAAAGTATTTTATAGCGGATTAATAAATAAGACAAATATATATCCTTTTAATCAAGAACAACTGAACAATTGTAAGTAAAATTCTAAGTTCGATGCTAAATGAGATTAGATCATCCTATAGCTAAAATACTAAATTAAAATTTATAGTAAATTCAGTAAGTAAATTCACTTTCGCCTAATCTTTTCCAAAGATAAGTATATTTTTGAAGATAAGGAAGTTGAACCGTTAAATTGTTTGAAATCATTTCTCAAGTTGATTCTTCGAATTATTTATTTTTAGTCTAAGCAAAGGTCATCATTAATCTCAGTTTGATGAATTGTGAATCACTTTAGCGGAAGTCATCTGTTTTAATTTTGTTTCTTTCATTTAAATGCTTTCTCAACTACTCCCAAACACCATATTTCTGTTTGCCTCTGCAGGATTATTGGCTTTTCTAAAAAGGTATATCGTTTAATGATTGATAAGCTCCGAAAAGTTTATCTTTCGGAAGAAATAATTTAGCAACTGAAATGTCTGAATTGGTCACTGACAGCAAAAAGGACACGGATAATATTTAAAATAAACCTATACAAGTATGCATTGATTTCATTAAAGCAATCTTGAATAGTTCGCATATTTAATTCTTCTATTTTCATGTCGCAGGGATTACTTTATTTCAAAAGTGATTTTTATCATTACATGTGTGTAGGAAAAGTCAAATTGCGAAGTATTAATAGGCATTTCTATCTTTGTCTCGAATAGTTGCTCCAATTTCACGGGTCACGGAATGGAACAAGGTCTAGATTTTCTCATTGGGGATGTTTTCTGATTCTTCTTGGTACTGATCTCACATTTCTTGTAGATTGTGTGGATTTCGTTGGAAGACATACATGTTCCAACGAAAACGGCAAAATCTTCAAGAAATGTGAGCTCAATACCAAGAAGAATGAGAAAACAGTGTAAATAATGTATTGCTAAGTTCCTTTTTGAAGCAAAAATAATAATAGCTGGCCCCTCGTATTTGAGAATACCCGTTTGCCAGGGCACCTGGACAATCCCTATTACAGACGTTCGCTCAGGCACATTTGTGTTTGTTCAACATTTGTATATTATACTGAAACTATGCTGAGCAGATCTTAGTTACAGTTTCTGGGAGAGAGTGTGTTATCTAGCGTGATCAACAATCTGGACAAGGCCAGCAAACTCAAACTGTCGGTCATGATCACTTTTGACTTTGTGCTAGCACAGCTATCGACGGTCCCCAAGTGTTCCATCTACCTAATTTCACTCACAAGACTTGGGTCAACCCATGGTATGGTTTTCAGGCACTTTCCAATGGTGTCACATGCTGGGATTGCCTCCTCCTCCAGACCGATAAAATCAGGAAGTCTCTTTCTTGACAAATCAACCATGGTGAGATTCGAACCCGGATCTCATGGTCAGAAAGTGAACATTCTAACCACTTGGCCACATGCCCAAATAAGAGCAAAAATCCTTTGCTCTTTAAGAAAACAAAAATATTTCTGTTATGAAAAAGTATTCACCAACTGCAACTATATGTATTAGTTGGTCTTTTGGGAGAAATGAATCAACATGAGACTTTATTATAGCCAAGTAAAAGCAATTGTTTATGCTGATTGTCTATTTATGAGAACAGCTATTTTAGCATGGCATCTTAGGTCTGGAGATATTGAATGATTCCAGTCAATGTCAAGATATTATATAGATTGTTGACTCTTATTTCTTGAAGGAATCCATTGGAATCTGCAACTAAAAGAGAGCGAACTAAACAGAATTTAGTCGATAGAATCTGAGAATGTGTACCTGATTTTTGTCCAGTACACAATTCTTATACTTTTGTCCACCCGTATTCTCCAATGTGACAGTAAAAAAAACCAACAAAGATGTTGATCATGAACACTGAATTGACAATAATGAAGACAAAATAAAAGTTAGCTAATAATATATTGTCCTCATCATTGTTGTTTTTGTTATTACAACGTTTTGGCCGTTGTAACCCCCGGCCTTCATCAGTCGAAACGTTGTGATAACAACAGCAAAGATGAGGGCAATAGTACGAATATAAATAGCGTAAATAATAATAAACTCTCATCCCGGAAACTCAGAATTTAATTTTCCCAGTTTAGGTATTCATAAACTTTTACCAGTTTTCTTCTATCATCGCCCTTGATAGAAAGCCATATAATTACGTGTCCACCAATTAATTCTACGATCTGTGTAGTGTATCTTGCATTGCTTTTCACCCACCGGTCTTCTTAAATATTCTCTTTTCATTAGCGAGGATCGAACTCACTGCTAAGTCGTAATTGACCTAGCAATAAAACCTTGCTAATTATTACATTACATTTCGTTACTTCAACCTGGTGTAGTGGTTGGCAAGCTTGTCTCACGAGATCAATTACGACTGAATAGAGTG
The DNA here is from genome assembly GCA_963932145.1 of Acanthosepion lycidas. Classification (NCBI taxonomy): domain Eukaryota; kingdom Metazoa; phylum Mollusca; class Cephalopoda; order Sepiida; family Sepiidae; genus Acanthosepion; species Acanthosepion lycidas. The sequence continues at coordinate 88,791,589 of OZ010588.1, read as the reverse complement.
TCCGATCCTCCCTGGGTGATCGATACTTGTGCCACATATAAGCTACGCTTACAAAATCACTATCATAACTACGTATGTGTATTAATTGGTAACTACATATACTACATATATACATGATAACTACCTATACCATACTAAATATACTACATATATATTAGGTTGGTGCAAAAATAATGACGTAATAATGTCGTTTTTGACATATTTTTAACGTCAAAAAACGACATTATTACGTCATTATTTTTGCACCAACCTAATACATGATAAATACATATACTACATATACTATATATACTATACTACATATACTACATATATGCATGATAGCTACATATTCTATACTATATATACTACATATATACATGATAACTACATATACTACATATGTACATGATGACTACATATACTATACTACATATATACATGATAACTACATATACTACATATACTATACTACATATACTACATATATACACGATAACTACATATAGTATACTATATATACTACATACCGCAATTATGAGGTGGTTCCACGCCTGTCAAAACCCACAGTCTCCTAAACAGTGTCCTTGCTGCCGGATGTAGTTTATCGTCATACTCAGGAATATATTTCTTTTCTGTGAGAGTGCTTTACTATATTAACGATCATTGTTCCCTGCTGCTTCTACTGATTGACATTCGCGTATTCACGTCTTTATCAGTCTATCTATCAATCTATTCATATCTCTCATAAAGTTCGGTCCATATTTATTTCGAGTTATTAGGTTGGTGCAAAAATAATGTCATTTTTGACGTATATTATAACGTCAAAAAACCACATTATCTTTGCACCAACCTAATACTTAGAAGCTGACAGCAGAGAAAATAGCCAAAACGATAATGTCCGACTTATATATATTATCCATCCCACAAAATGTTAATATCTAAAAATCCACTGAACTAATTGTGTTTCTTTTCCTCGGTGTTCAGATATGACGTTTACCCATCTGGACAACATTTTTCGTAAGAATCAATGAAAACCCCTTTGAGTTTTTCACCTAAAAAGAGAGCATGCTAAAATTGTCTTCTCAACTTCAGTAATGATACCAACATTCATACTCTGGCTTCTATTCCAAAACCATCAAGAGAACGGTGAATAATTTTACAAAAGAGGGAACAGTAGAGAGGAAAATTAGCTCAGGTCACAACAGGAAGAGAGATCACCATTTCAACTTAGAGCTAAAGAAATCAATTAGAAAAGATCCAACTCAATCCATAAATCTTTGGAACGCGAGACAGGGGTTTCAGCTATGACAGTGAAAAAAAAAACAACGTGTGAGATGACTTGTTTCTCTAGGACAGAAAGTTAGAAGGTTTCTTGGAAAATGATCATGGAATAATATATATATATATGTGTGTGTGTGGAATAGTACAGTATTTCCATCTACATTTTACGTGCGCGCGCGCGGATTGCACCCCCCCTTTCTTCCACAATCGGTTAGTTATAGCAGTAAACACTTCAACCGTCGGTAGGAAGGTTGCTAGCTGCTGCTGCTGATTTCAGCTAGAATCAGAATTTAAATTTTTCCCGCGCGTTTTTCTGACGTCACGGACGAACAACGTTTCCAAATTCAGTTGCTTCCTGAATTTTCAAGCTAGAAGGACAACTCATTTATTCCGTGCTCCTAACCCATAAACGAGCCGGGATATCTTACATAACTAAATCTTCAACATGTCGTGTGATCATAACTTATCTTCGAACAGCCGGTTCGAATTTGCCTCCGTTCTTCCACTAGAAGACGTCGAGTTTAGCAACCACACTTTTACATTGGACCTTTCTCGTCTTGAAGCGAACAACTTATTCGTACCTTCCTCCAGACACTACAACACAGTCGCCAACACACTTTTCCAGGACTAATTTCTCGTCCTAATATGAACATGTTGAACCTTCCTCCGTTTTCCGCTGGAAAATGTCGAGACAGCTACACTGTCCTCATCATACTTTTCCAAGACCTATTTTTCGTCTTGAAGCCAACATCCTTTTCGAGCTTTCCCCCGTTGCTACTATCGAACGTAGAGTTTATCGACACGGCCGATTGATGAACTTTTCTAACCTTCAACAACAAAGAATGAGAACCTCTCATATTTCTTTGAACTTTTCTAACCTTTTTGAACCAGTTCCTTCAAAATATTACATTACACTCACACTAACAAAACTTCGCAGTGAGTATGTATTCCTTGTTGTATTCGCATACATTTTTGCTCAAGTTGACTTTTTTGGAACCTTCTTCATGAAGAACTTTTCCCGCCTTAGCTATTTTGGTTTTCCTTTTTGGCGCGGAACTTTAACTTTCTACTAGTTTCAACATTACAATCTGCTTACAGCTCAAGAACAGTTCTTGCCGTTTCTGATAGTCTCCTCGGTTGAGACAAGCTTATTTGTAAAAAAAAATATAATAAAATTCCATATTTGTGCTTTTATCAGACTTACTTTATCGTTCTTCCTGTTTACTTATTTTTCACCTTTTATGCACGTATTAAATACAGTCGAATTAAACGACCCTTTTCCTTTTTCACTGAGAAAATTGTGATAATTTACAGTGAAAGAACACGCTTTATTTATCTTCCTTTTTTTTACTTTGTTAGCGGATTCGGTAGTCGTGTGTAGTGTCTGGCACAAGGCCACCTTTTCGTAGGCCGGAACTGCATCGCCACTGGGTATGCAACATATATATATATATATATATATATATATATATATATATATATATATATATATTCATACACGTTTCATTAAATAATATAGACAAGTGTTGTCTATTTATTTTATGTAAATTTTTTTACGTAACGTCTGATAAGTTTAATAACATTATCGTTGAACGAAGAAAGAAATTCACAATATTGATCCATATATTTTTTTTTAATACCATCTAAGCTTTTTGCTTCCATAAGCCATTATCAAAGGTGTCAATTACAACATATTAAGCAATATACGGACAAGACAGTGATGATAGTCTGTCATTGTTTATATAAATGATTTCTAAGCAACAGTAAACACGTGCATATAAGACGCTAGAAGCGAAAATCGCACCGCATCTCATGACGTCACACATGACCACACGAGAGTGAATTGGAGAAGTATGAATTATGGAAAGCCGTTGGTATAAACCAATGGCTACTGTTACCAATTATAGACATTTAAGAATATTTGTAGAGATGCCATAATTGATTTTGTTTAGGTTGGGTTTCAACTGTTTGATGTATAATGCTTCAAGGATTTTTGGTTTGTTTGTTGTTTTCATGTAGAAGTATAATTGTGTTTTCGACAAGTATTTTGCGGAATTGTGTATGCGGGCAGGCATGTTGTTTTAAATGCCTAAAAATGTTAGAGTTTTCATTCAAATGTAGTGTCAAGCGTCGGGAAAGCGAGTTTGTAGTGTGACCAGCATAAATATTATTTAATTCGTTAGAGATACACTCTCCCAAAGGGCACTTGGATTTATAAACTATGTTGGTTTTTTGCAAATCGCTAACCGGGGGAGAAGAATCATTGCGAAGAATTAAGTTGGATATACTAGATTTAGGGTAGTATATGATTAATTTAATTTTTTTGCTAGGATTTGTAGTTGATATATTAGAATTTACTAATTTTTTTAGTATCTTTTCATCTTGTTTATAATTAGTATGCATTTGATTACGATATAGGAGATTAATATGTTTGAGATCAGTAGAAGTAGTATTATGTATAATTTTCTTAGTATTGAGATTTCTAAGAAAGCATCTTATTTGTTCATCAACTATATAGTTTGGAAAGCTATTATTAATAAGTGTCTGTTTTATATTCTTTAGTTCACTGTAAAAAAATCTGTTTTGTGGATGGATTAGTTTCTGCACGATGTATTAGATTCTTTATCATTGCTATTTTGTAGTAATATGGGCATTCGCTCTTGTAGTTAAGTGTACATGAATTTATGCTTGTAGGTTTTTTGTATGGCGAAATAGTAAATTTGTTATTATTTGCGTTTATCAATATGTCAAGGAAGGAGATTTTATTATTAGTATTGAGTTCATATGTGAATTTAAGGACATAATTATTTTGGAAACGTTTTTGAAGTTGGATTATTTTATCTGTATTCTTAACTAACATAAGAATATAATCAACGTATCTTAGGTAGACTGATGGTTTTTTAAAATCTGTAAATATCTTATTTTCGAGGTTCGACATGTAGAAATTGCTAAATTTCGGACCCAATACTGAACCCATGGAGACACCATCATATTCATATATATATATATATATATATATATGAACTTTATTTCAATCCTTCATGAGCCTCCGAACCTTAGCTATGATTAATTAATGATGAACATGTCATTTTCGTTTATGAGCGATTTCATCACAATTCTTCTGTTAAGCCTGGAGTGTCATTATATATTCTTATTGCTCTAAGTAGAGTCCAATATTGTTATAAAAACCTCGAAGAATTCCATTAAGATATGTTTTGTCATTTCTAAGTTACAACGGTTCAGAGCTTAATCTAACAATTGAACTATCTTCTAGTTACACGATTTGGACAATTTCACTGTTACATCCTGTAAACACACACACACACACACACACACACATATATATATATATATATATATATGTGTGTGTGTGTGTGTGTGTGTGTGTTTACAGGATGTAAACACACACACACACACACACACACACACACACATATATATATATATATATATATATATATATATATATATATGCTGCCCCTGGAAATCGAGTTTGATCATTGTAAAGTAGTAATCAGTTCTCTTTCAATAGTGTTACGATTGAACATGGCTAGACGCTCAGTCATTGACTCACATCGTTTGCTGTATTTCCTTCAAACATGAGTCATGTTTGTGTTTCTCTGTTTTCTTTTCTTATGTATATAAGAATGCTCTATTTTGAATAAGTTCAAAATGCTTTTAAGAATTAAATTTTCAAATATTTTAAAAGAGATATTTATAAATTAGTTGGATGATCTCGAGCAGATAATAAAAAAACATAGCAAAATACAATACTAAAACCCTTAAAAATGTAATTCTAGAATTAAAAACAAACGCGCAGTGCAGGCAACCTACAGTGAGGCAAATATATTATATAATGATAAAGTGACAATAAAAGAAATCGCAGGACTTGGAAAGAATTTAAATATATACAAAATATACAAAACGTGGGTAAATAAGATATCTAAAAAGAAAATTGTGTTATCAAAACTTATATGGTAATTAAAAAGGAAAGGGAAATCACCAGTCGTAAAAAGGCACTAGATGCAATCTATGTGTCGAAGAGAAAATGGAAATCATAGAGTTCAAGAACGTGAATGGTTTAATATAAATAAAACGTTTGTCGGTGCGTACTTTTTCTTTACTTAGATTTAGGGTACATCTAAAAGAAATAAAGCCCGTTTTGAAATGATTTCCCTGATAAAATTTAAAGAAAATATCTCCTCACGGATAAATACTTTGTTATAAGGATTACATGTCAGAGATTTAAGGATAAAATTAAAATCTTATGAATTACTGAAGCCGTTGCAATTATTTCCGGTAAAGACAAGGGGTTTAATAAATACGTCTTTTTGCCAAACACTAACTATCATAACTCATGATCAGGCTATACATGAATATCATAATGGAAATATATTTGGAAGAGAATCGTTCTTTTTCTCGTAATATATTAAGAGTGTAACGCAACATTTAAATTGAATGTAATGGGTCCTGATCTGGTCTCTTGTAACAGTCACTTTCTCACTAACGTGATGTGGCTTCCCTCTGTCTTTTCTACAAATATTTTCATGGAAACTGCTATGACGAGATATTTTCACTGGTACCCCAACTGCATGAATTTAAGCGTGCTACTAAGTTGGCATCTCGGTTCCACACTTTCATTGTCGAAACAGTTAAATGTAACCACCTCCTCTACTCCAAAAGCTTCTTCTCTCGCACTTCCCAACAGTGGAACCCCCTTCTTGTTTCCTTGATAGCTATAACCTTCAAATATTCAAATGTAATGTCAATCGACATCTGACGCCTTGCTCCTGATCTCCGTCCTCCTCTATATCATTTCCTCAAACACCCTCTTTACTCTTGCTCTCAATCTCTGTAGCCCCTTGCGTGTTAGTGGCACAACCGCCTTGCTGGGAGTGAAATGCTTAAAAGAATTCAATAAACTTTTTATGATAGTATTTGAGCTTTAAATTTAGAAGTAAATATGGAGATGATGTCATAGCGCAGAGATTATGGCCTGTCTAGGCTTTTCAGGAATTTTAAGTCGATAGAAACGATGAATCTTGGCATGATATCACTTACATCAATGAAGCCCGGCAAAACAACGATAGAAAGAAAAGTTCATTACGTCAATACATTATCTATTGAAAACGGTATTTTCATATGAAATATGAGGAGATATGGAGTGAATCCTAGTCACCAGTTAGCATTTTGAAAGAAGAAATACGTCGCAACAAGTGTAATGATAACAAATGTAAATATGAGACAAAAATAACTAATTGGTTTATAAGGATTGTAACATTAGAAACATACATTACATATCTATCTTTTCTATCTATCTATCTATCTATCTATCTGTGCATTATATATCTATCTCTCAATTCATTATCTATCTATCTATTTGATGCAGTTAATTTCTGTATAGCAATTTCTCTCAATATATTTATTATCTATCTTTCTATGTGATACAGTTAATTTCTGTATACCAGTTTCGCTCAAAATGTTCGTTATCTATCTATCTATCTATCTATCTATCTATCAATTTCTATCAATTTTGTTCATTATCTATACACTTAAGTCATTTAATTCTTATATATCAGTTTTTCTTAATCTGTTTATTATCTAAGCCTGTTCACATCTATCTATCTATCTATCTATCTATCTATCTATCTATTTGATGCAGTTAATTTCTATATAGCAATTTCTCTCAATATATTTATTATCTATCTTTCTATGTGATGCAGTTAATTTCTATATAACAGTATCGCTGAAAATGTTAATTATCTATCTATCTATCTATCTATCTATCTATCTATCTATCTATCTTAGAATTTATGTTAGAAGTCAATGTTGTCACAATAAAATAATATTAATATTAAAAGAAAGTGTTGTTTGTCATCTTTTCATGACATACATACATTTGCATGAAGATCATATCGTGCCAGTTTTTTTTTATTAAATGTCTATGCGTATTAAAATATATTAAGATGTAATTTAGTAGGGTTTCTTTGGTTTTATTAATGCAAACAAATGACCACATAATTTACAGGTGGACTGTTGTACTAAACATGAGTAGCCCAGTGATTAGAACATCCGCTTTCCGACGTTTTCACCTGGGTTCACACCTTATCATGGTCGATTTGTCATGAAATCTGACTTCTTGAGTGGTGGGGGGATGATTCCCGTGTGCCTGATAAACACTCAAAGGGGTTGACGTATGCCTTGTGAGTCAAATTGGTTAGACAGAACTGTTGATCGTTGGGTCTGCTAGGACGAAGTCTCCGGTCACTGTGACCAAGGGTTTAAGCGTAATAGTATTGTCGAAACTGTTGGCCGCGTCAGATAATTGGCATTTAACCAATTTTTTTTTTATCATTTCACCCAATCAAGGTAATAACGCCACTAAGACGCAATGGTTTACTGGGCCTGAAAGAATCCGAGTTAAAACATTATTAGTGAGATAAAACAATAAAATAACATGTAGTAGTAGTAGTAGTAGTAGTATTAGTAGTAGTAGAGAGAGAGACAGAGACAAGGAGAGAGAAAGAGAGAGAGGGAGAGAGGTCGTCAATTGAAATAATATTTAATTTTTTCAAGATCAAATGTAATTGGAAAGCAAGATGCCGGATGAGAATTCTGTAAGCGAGAAGACCAGTGAAGAAACTGTCAGCATAGAACTTACGATTGCATTTAGCAATTTCAACTGTAAAATCTACACATAGCTGCCAATCTAGTACTGTACTTACATTCGTAAATTCTCGGTACCAAAATGGAAAGCTCATCAGAACAATTGCCATGAAAATATCAATAGAAGAAGCACTGGGTAGCTACGTTAATGTGATGGGAAACTGACTGAAGCCGACATGCCAAGCTAGGGCCAATAACATTGCAGATTCTTCTTTGGATTTTATAAAGAATCTCAAAATACATAGCAGAAGTATCAAACCAGTTATAACAGCAATATTCAATTCATGGAAGAATGGTAGATTTATAAATGTATAAGATAGTTTCTTGTGGGAAAAATTGTCTAGCACGGTACTGTGAAGCTACTTTCTTAGTAGAAGATCTATCAGTTGTTCCAATATAATCGTTCCACTTCTTGCTAGTGAATGTCAAAGAATGCGCAATGAGATTACAAATCTTCTGGAGATTAGCACCAGCCATGCTAATGGACACAAAATAAATTCCCTAGTGCGATTTACCGTTAAGTCACGAGTAAATAGTTGTTGCATCAGCAGATTTATGTCGTTGATATATCCCGGAAAGTGATATATTTGAACAAAGTAGCTAAGTGGGTTTGGCTATTATAACCAAGTAGAATACGGTAGCATTAATCGACTGGTACGAGTCGTAGTCGCAGGTAAGAAGTGTAGATGAATAGCGTAGTCCAATGGGCGTCTTTAGAAACTTAGCTCTCAGACTAAGGCTCTTTCACTCTCCTACACGTCCGTCAGTATTGATGACGGACACCAGTAAATCATATTCCAGTGAGGGGGAACACAGGTGTACGCATATTCCATTATATCAGTCGTCGAGAACGAATGTCATCGCGATGGTCCTTAATGAAAATTATGGAAGAAAGTAGGTTCAAGGATATAACCTTTTGCGGGGAGCACTCGCATCAGTATAAAAAAAAAGGGCAGATCTAGCACAGTGGCTGTGCAAGACAACTTTCATTTCGCGATTAGATAAGAAAGATCGAATCAAATGAAAAGTTCGCCTAGAAATACCATAAAATTTCCACTTGTGATGAGCATCAAGGTTATATCAAATCCGCAGAATTCGTATCGATCAAATTTAGAGATAATAACCGAAAACATGAATATTTATATCACACAGTAAAGAGTCAGTTCTAAGTGGGAAGTTAGACAAAATTTCTCCAGACGTAACTAAGTTCCGCTCAGCATAGGTTGACTCTATAGCTGTTGAATGAACACAAACGTGACTGGAATTAGCTAGCCGACCTCGCAGACAGGGATAGACGGACATGAGAGTTCAGCCATTATTATTGTCCTCATGTCTGTTGTTGTTATTACGTTTTCGACCGCTGTGATCATTGCCGTCACTTATTACAGCCCTATACATCCTTATTCATCTTTCATTATTTCCGCATAAGAACAGACATTAAAGACTATCGCATTATACACATCATTTTCATTGGATAATAGCCACCAATGAAACTTCTTCCCGCTAAAATCCAAATGTCTGTCTGGGGGCCAATCATCAACTTTCTCTCTCTCTTCCTCTCTCTCTCCCTCTCTTATCTCTCTCTCTCTCTCTCTCTATATATATATATATATATATATATATATATATATATATATATTAGGTTGGTTCAAAAATAATGAGGTAATAATGCCGTTTTTTGACGTATTTTTTAACGTCAAAAAACGACATTATTAAGTCATTATTTTTGCACCAACCTAATATATATATATATATATATATATATATATATATATATATATATATATATATATACATATATATATATATATATATATATATATATACATATATATATAATCATCAAGTCTCTCTCTCTCTATATATATATATAATCATTAAGTTTCTCTCCCTCTCATCTCTCCCTCTGTCTGTCTGTCTGTCTCTCTCTATCTCTATATATATATATATTCTCTCTCTCCCTCTCCTCTCCTCTCTCTCTCTCTCTATATATATATATATATATATATATATATATATATAGTCCTTCAAAGATAAATGTAAAAAGAACCAAACGGCACTGTCAAAGCATTATTGGGATTTGTTGGATGTTGGCTTAACCCCACAAATAAAGTAGAAGATAATCTTGAGTGCCAGAACTCCAATAAATTTCAGAGACAGATGCGACTTATGCATAAAAGAAAGAAAAAAAAAACACTTAATAAAACATAAAGATCCGGAATTATTGCTAAACAAACATAATGAACTAATTTTTAAATGCCGACATAAGAACAACCTAAATCTAACTAAATATATTTCGGAATAACTATATAGGAAGACTAATATTACATGTTCTTGGTTTTTGTTTTTGGAAATGTTGCTATCCACACATAAGTGCGAACATATAACTGTATATATATAAATATGTAATTGAACTTGAACATTGATACGTCTTTTGATATGTATATGTATATGCGTTTATATGGAAGGATAGGCATGCATGTGTTATATATTTTTTGTGTATTGTGGGCGCATTTTTAGGGTGGGTGGGTATGGTTATGAATATGTATGTATATATACTTGTATGTATATAGGTGATCTTTTTTTTTAAATATATTGTAGTTATATGTATATATGGGTGTATATATGTGTATGTGTGGGTATGTGGGCACATGTATATGTGTGGTTGTGTATGTATACAATTTTTTATAATTTCTATATATATATGTGTGATTGTGGGTGTGTATATATAGATGGGTACATGTATGTCGTTCCATAGATAGTGTATGTATATATGTATACATATAAGAAGTTGTGAGTTCATATATATATAATATGGGAGAATATAGATATAAAAATGTAATTAAGTATGGATTTTGATTATGTTTTTTGCATGCACGAAAATGTGGATGTATATATGTATATGTTTGTGTGGATGTGTATATGTGTAGATATGTATATATGTATATATGTATATATATGTGTATATATGTGCATGTGTATGTATATATATATATGTGTATATATATGGGTATATGTGTATATATGTACATGTGTATGTATGTATGAGTATATACATATATATATATGTGTGTATATATATATATATATGTGTGTATGTGAATATATGTATATATATATGGATATGTATGTATATGTATGTGTGTATGTGTACGGATATGTGTGTATGTGTATATTTATGGATACATAGAATATTATAAAAGAAGGACTTACAGTCCTGTTATTAGTGTTTTATCTCATTTTCTCATTTAATATTCTCCAATTGGAAGTGGGAGTTTAAAATTCTTTATAATATGGAGGAGAATTTTTTAAATTGATAATTTAATTTAAATTGAAATATATTACCCTTTAATAATCATTATCGATGATAAAATATTTAAATTGGAAAAAAATTTTGATATTTAGGTAGGTGTTAATACATGAAGTTACCTGTGTTTATCGGCACATAAGTATATGAGTGATTGAACATTTAAAGGAACGTGTGTATATGTGATATTTGCATGGGTGTGTATACAGTATATGGCAGAGCAAGATCTTTAATATTACCTTCAAATATTACCCCATATTAACTTAACTAAAATTTAAGTAGAAGAGATTACTTATTTAGAAACAGTCACGAGTTAAATTCATGAACAAAATTCAAATGGATAGAGATGTCAACTTAATAATCAATAATAAATAAGATTGCTAGAAGTAAACTTATATTTTAAAATAAAATTTTATTCTTTTAATGTACTTTCTATGAATATTTTTCTAATCGACTATTTCATAGAAAATCCCCAAAATTTAAAAAAAAAATTAGATCACTAACAAACATCAAATTAAATTATTTGTAGACAGTTTAGAGACATTCAAATTTATATCAAACATTATAATCTTTATGAACCCCCAAAATAACACTTTCAAAGTAAAACAAAATAACAGCGTCTGTTTCTAGCCTTTTTTTTACAAAGAAAATTAGTGACACCTTCTCTCATAACTTCCTTCTCTCTTTTTCACCCCCTATGGGTTTTTCTTCTCTAACCCTCCAATTTCAATATATAACTTCCGTTAAGTTAACCGTTTAAATGTGTCAATATCTGCTAATTCACTCATGTTTTCTCTCTCCCCCCTCACTTGCTCACTTCGTTAATTTACATATGTTTAATACGGCCCGTCAAAAATGTGTAAATTTTCTTTTCATTTTTTGTTTGGAAGTAAAGTGTGATGATCCGCAGTCCTTTAAAAGGGTTGTGGTGAAATAATTTATTACATGGAACTTTACAGTGGTCTGTTTTTATTTAAATTATATATATATATATATATATATATATATATATATATATATATATATATATATATATATATATATATATATATATATATATATATATATATATATATATATATATATATATATATATATGTACTTGAACCTACAGAAGAAGAAAACAGATTTAAATAAATATATATATATATCTCCAATACTCCACCGGCTCGGATTGAGGAATCGGAGAGCCGAGTTCGAATTTCAGTGGAATCCATTACATTTACTTACGTGCTAATACCTTGGAAAAGGTGTGAATCCACTTCTTCTCCCTCCAGCTATGGGTAAATAAAAAGACAGACTGGGTTCTATAGCCTTGGATGGCAACTGGTCTAGGAGAAGGACAACTCTGAATTCAAAACTTGCAGAGGTTCGTTTGGGGACCCTGTGGCATGTAATGCACCAAGTCTCTGCATTCAGCCCTTCAAAAAGTCTGGATGGTTCTGCACAAAACCTTCACCACTATAATCAAATGTCAATGTCGGACTGTCAGTTTCCTAGGAACTGATCTACTTGATTTTGACGGGAGAATCAAGTATATATATATATATATATATATATATATATATATATATATATATACAGTAGCGTCCAAAACTAAGGGACACAATTTTAAAACCTAATATTTGTTAGAAATAACAACTGTGAAAAGCTGAAATTTTGACAACTGGTAGTCGTTATCATCCATAATAACATACTAAAATTTGAATCATTTGCAAAGGACAGAAAAAGAATTATAACAATTATTTATTTATTTTCAAAATAGGATCGTCCAAAAGTAAGGGACAAAATTGAGAAAAACAATGTAAACAGTATGCTATATTCAAATTGTTTGATTTTCTCTAAAGAATAAGTCTTGCTTAGTCGTTTATAAACGTTGCATCAGCCGGCACCATGGCGAAACGCCAAAAACTTGATTACTCTGTGAGACAAGCTATTGTGAAGCTACACAAGGAAAAGCACACCATTAGAGAGATTTCAGAGAAAGTGAAACGTTCCAAGAGTGTCGTAGGCAGGGTTGTTAAATCCTACAATGATACTGGCAAAATAGTTAGTGCTTTTAAAACCGGCAGACCCCGCAAAACTTCGGCAAGAGAAGATCGAATAATGCAGCGTATGTCATTAAAGGACCGTTTTAAGTCTTGCACAGAAATTAAAAGGGTTATGAATAGTACCTCATGTTTTAATGTGTCAAGACAGACTATTTCTAGACGACTGCAAGAAATAGGGCTGTTTAATGGAACCCCAGGGAAGAAACCACTTGTTAGTTCGAAGAATAAGAAGAAGAGATTAGAGTTTGCAAAAAGGTATGTAATTTGGACATATGAAAATTGGGTAAAAGTATTTTTCAGTGATGAAAGCAAGTTTAATTTATTTGGAATTGATGAAAAAAACAATGTAAAGAGACGTATCGGTGAAAGATTAAGTGCAAAGTGTACTAAGAAAACTGTCAAGTTTGGGGGCGGAAGCGTCATGGTATTTGGAATGTTTTCTAGACAAGGTACAACGCCTCTTGTCCGGTTACAAACTCGTGTAAACGCGCAGATCTATAAAAACATTGTTCAAGATCATGTTGTGCCAATCATACAGAATTCAGGTTTCGATACGCAAGATAATGCCCCATGTCACAAGGCAAAGTTGGTAATGAGTTACCTTAGCGAGCAAGATTTGGAAATTATGGATTGGCCACCGCAAAGTCCTGACTTAAATCCAATAGAAAATCTTTGGAAGACCTTAGGAGTGAAAATTATGGAAAGAAATCCCACTAACACGGAGGATTTGTGGGTGAAGCTTCAAGAAGAATGGTCTGAAATTAGTATCGAGGATTGTCAAGAACTGATTCGTTCTTGTAGTCGAAGATGTGCAGCTGTCATTGAGAGCAAGGGCTCATTTACTAAATATTGATTGTACATGTATTTTTATTGTTTTTTTGCCGTTTACATTGTTTTTCTCAATTTTGTCCCTTACTTTTGGACGTTCCAAATTTGAAAATAAATAAATATTTGTTATAATTCTTTTTCTATCCTTTGCAAATGATTCAAATTTTAGTATATTATTATGGATGATAACGACTACCAGTTGTCAAAATTTCAGCTTTTCAAAGTTGTTATTTCTAACAAATATTAGGTTTCAAAATCTTGTCCCTTAGTTTTGGACGCTACTGTATATATATATATATATATATATATATATATATATATATATATATATATATATATATATATATATGAACAGACCAAGGGGGAAGGCGTTTTCTAAACAATATGACACCTCGTCACTTCACATCACAAAAATATACTATGACACTTTATTTCTACAACCTTTCATCTGCTCAGCCACAATTTCACTGTGTATTTCTCACCTTCAAAGTTTTATTATGTATTCACTATTCCAATAACTCACTAGTAATCTCAATTTCATATTATGTATTGAGGAAGAAGGAAAAAACTTCACCAACAGATACAGAATGATAAAACAACAGCAACAAAAAACACGCATGCCCCCAAAATCTATTACCCTCCTTTTCACAATGCTGATTGCAACACTTTCTGCAGATATCTTTCAATGCGAGTAGACTTCAAGGGATTTAGAGATTAACCTAGAAACTTCTTTTATCTGCTTTTATTCCTTTTGAACGTAGGCTATCATGGCGCTCCACATCTTCTTGTCCCTTGTAGCTCTTAATAAGTTTTGTCTTTTTGTTATTTCCCCCAAACAATGTCCTACCATCCATTTGCTCAACCTTATCAAGTATGTTATGCGATCCTTTTGTTGTCCCTCTTTCCCTCAATCTGTCCTGTGAGTAACAGATTTTCCAAGCCCTCCTTTCTTATTACGTGCCCCACAAATATGTGTCCATCCCAAGCCCATAAGATCCATATAATGTAGTTTTACAGTTATCACTAAGAATGGATGCTGTGAAAATCATCTGATCATGTCTATTAATGATGCTTACTTATATGATGGAGTTTAGTGGCTTTCAGTTATTTAATCATTTTTCTTAATATTTGACATCACTCATCACTTCTCTTTTTACATTTGGCACCTTAGCTTCTTCAAATATTTCCATGCTGTTTTATCCAGTCAAATTTGGCTAATATTAACCTATACACTTTTACTCAGATCTATCCACATTTTTAAATACTATTTTCCCTTCTTATTTTCATGTTTGCAGTTGTTTTGTTGAGATTTGTTGTCATCTCTTTTCGGCTTTCAGTGTACAATGTGTTCACATCATTTAATATCTAAACATATCCGGTTTCTCTTTTACGGTTATCTTTTTTCTTACAATGCATAGCAATATTTCAACGACTAATATTAAAAAGAAAATAGTAACTAGAATATTATATGTCATTATTTATTATTTGATGAACAACTTTCTGGCTGTTTGATGATGTATATTATTGGAAATATTTCTAAAACCCGCGACAGTCTATGCCTAAACCGATATTTTTTATTTATTATATAAAGAAATGTACCCTCTCTTTTATCACAGAAGTGAAAAAAAAAAATAAAATAAAATAAAATAAAATAAATAAATAAATAAATAAATAGATAAAATTTTGTTTTGTCGACTGTGAAAATAAAGGAAATGGAAAGCTGACCATATTCTTGCTAAATGTGCCAACTCAAAACGGGTTGTTACATTTCAAAGACGTACACTGGGAAAGTTGAGACAAAAAAAAGCCCTATCAATGGGAAAATTATTGAAGCACTCATGCATTTACGTACAAAGAAAATTAAACATCCGAGGTTTTATTGCAAAATATATATATATATATATATATATATATATATATATATATATATATATATATATATATATATATATATATATATATATATAATACTCACATTCCAGAGTCTTAACCCTTGTAAGAATTAAAACATTGAAACATTTTAAGCGAACACTTTGAAAACAAAAACAATCAACAAATATAAGATTTTTGGTTAACACATGCTAAAGACATTAAGAATGATAGGGCAAGGAATAATGAAGATTTGTTTTATTTTTTTTTCTGAATAGCAAGAAGGAGAGAAAGATTAAAATAAAAGAGACGAATTAGCGGAGAGTAAAAATTATGGAAATAATTTTAAAAGAACTAATTTTAACTGTGGAAATCTATGTGAATAAAAAACACTGCATTTTAAAAATTGTATGACAAAATAGAAAAAAGATTTCGCGTGACGCGTTTCGTCCATTACGACTTTATCGGACTAAAGTGATGTTGGTACGACTGCACATGCGCAAGAACGAGTGGTGCTGGGAATTTTAATCTCTCTCTCTCTCTTTATATATATATATATGTATATATATATATATATATATATATATATGTGTGTGTGTGTGTGTGTGTGTGTGTGTGTGTGTGTGTGTGTGTGTGTGTGTGTGTGTGCACAAGTATAGGATTGGTGTGGACAGAATAAATTTCCATTGGCCAAAAACACTTCTTAAAAGAATGCTCAATACAGATTAGAGCAAATATTATTGATTCAAAAAGGGGAAACAGCAATTATCTTATTATGTTTCTCTCTTGAAGATTTCATCGGTCTAAAGCTGTTGTTTTTCATTGTCTTCTTGTATGTGCTCGGGGTGTATGTGTCCGTAGGTGCACAAGAAGGCATGTATTTGCGGGGGCACTACCGCCATCGTGTATATGTGCTTCTAAGTAGAATGTCATAATTGTTTCTCCGTTTCCTTGTTTGGTTTTCATTTTACTATCACTCCTTATTGGTTTCTTTTTAATTTTTCTCTTTTCTTTCAGTTGTATCTATTTTGACTTCCGTTTTTTTAGACATTCACATTTCAATTGATTTTGAGCTTTTTAGTATTGCTCTTTTTTACTTAGGAAAATTGTGTTTCATTTTTTAAAATAAATCATTTTTTAAATTCTTAAATTATAAGGTAAATATTCATATTTGTCTTCACTTGGACGTTATTTCTTTTTCTTATCTAATTTGGTGTCTTAATTATTAAGTTATTACTTATAGGAGGTTATGAATATAATTAAATTAAATACAAACTTGTGGAGTGTGCAGTTGCAAAGTTTGTATCTGTTATCAATAACGCATTAAAAAAACATTTCGATTTGCATTATATGTTTTTGTCTCAGATGCTAACTGAATTTTACCAAAAAGAAAATATTTTCCATGCCTGATGATGACCGGAGTAACAGTCGAAAGTACTTGCATATTTAAGGAATACCTAATATTGTTTATAATTTTATAAAACAAAGAACATAATATTCATTGAATGGTTATTGAGTTAATGTATCTTTGAAATTTAGTTAGCGAAGCGAATTGGCCATTTTATCTCATTAACTTTACTAATTTACTTTTTGTATGCATGATTCATTGTAATATTAATTAAACTGCAAAACATATTTGATATATACACATATATGTATACAAATGCGTGCACACAAATCGGGGCAATTTTGTGTCTCGGCCTTGTTATTAATATATTAATTAGCACTTTAATGGTGAAATAACATTTTTTTTCAAAATGTTAGGATATTAATTATGGGTGGGGTAGGTTTGTGTATGTGTGTATGTGTGTGTGTGTTTATGTATGGAATTGAGAACAAATTATAATATAATGAAAATAAATAAGTAAATCAAAAAAGAAATTATAATATTTTCCCTGTAGCAAAACAGAAAACCATCCTCAGACGAGTGGACACAGTCTAGACGCAGCCTCTCCGTGTTACTGCGGGACCTAAGTATGCATTTCTCATTTATATTGTTTATCATATCCACAAAAGCGTATTTTAAAAAGCGTCATGATTATTCCGGGGCTGTTGTTTAGATTCTTCACTTCTCGGCGAAATACATTAGATTGAAATTAGGATGACTAAGAGGTGGGAAATCCCCGCTCAAACACGCCTGGGTCACATTCACATTGTAAAGGACAGGATATTTCTGCTGGAACAATAATCCCTTTCTCTTTCCCCTTGAGCAACATTGTCTTACATCCAAATTTAAGGGTGGCATTGTATCTGAGACACCGTGAGACGTGGGCGTGGCAAGAAATGGCCTTTGTTACACAAAACAACCACAACAGTCACAAACGATGTGAAGTTGGTTATCTTCCAGAGAAAAATATTTCGAATAATGCTTTGTCCTTAAAATGCTGTTTTGGCTGTTCAAAATGATGATATTGAGAAAAGTTTCTACGTCTGACTTGATAATTTTCGTCTCCCCTGGTAACATAACTGTTGGTTTCTGACACATCAAATATCGTAAATTAATAATAAGTGCTACAACTTAAAAGGGGAGACTAAAATATTTATACAGGGTTGGTGTTAAAGAGTTTCGATGAATTTACAATCATATATCACATATGCACGGTTCTGTAACTTAGTGGTTCCCTGATTAAGTACTTCTAGGATTGTACGAAAAGTGGGGATATAGAACTGTCCTTTCACATAGCGCCATAGAAAAAATCACATGCTGTCAAATCAGGTAAATGTGGTGGCCATTTGAACTGCACATTGTCATGCTCATTGGCGCGAACGATCCATCTTTCTGGTAGATTCTCATTAAGATAATTACCTGCTGAAGCATTGGAAAATGTTACGCAAGACATGCTACAGCGTGTTTGACAGGAGCTGGACTACCGACTTGACGTGTGTGGTGTCACATGTAGTGCGCATATTGAACATTTGTGAAGATTTGTGAAATCGATTATAAAAACTACATCCGTTTGAATAACTTGTTCTTATTTTGATAAATAAATCTTTTATTGTTCAACCTTAAGCTTATTTAAGTTTGTTTTTTTTTTTGCCTGGGACATGTAGTCACTCAGATATTCGCATTTTAAATTATATCAATTTATTTTTTTGTGTGTGTATAGGTGGGAAGACGCCCTGTATATTTACAAATGTAAAGTCTTGGTTTGCAATTGATGTCGGATATTGTTTTGCTTGCCTTGAGGTGATCTTGTATCGAATTAAAAAAGAAAGGCATAAAACAAAGAATTACATAATGCACAACAACATCTTTGAAGTTATATTTTGAGTGCAACGCAAGTCAAAGAGTGCTTTCTTTCTTACTTGAAGAAGAATAGGGAATTATATTTCAATTCTGAACGGAATGCCATAGTTCTCGCCTAGAGGAAAAAAAGAATCTTGTTGCATTGTCTTCATGAATTCAGATTAAAAGAAAAGGACTTTCCGAATATAATGGTTCGATATGTTCTCATGGTATCTTTTTTTATGAAAAAAAATGGTCGTAAATATAGGATGTTGTCGATGGGAGGAAACAAACTCAATGGATTGAATTCAAATTTCAGTTAAGTTTCTATTTATTTTATACTAATGCTTTTGGTGAAAGCTATGTATTGAGAACCTTTAAATAAATCAGCGACAGGGGTTTATCTATTTGTATAACGTAGTAATAAGCAACAGGAAATGTGATACAAACAACGGAAGATACATAAGAACAACGAATAATGCTTTCCAGAAACGTTGATTCACAGTGTCGTGATAGAAATTTGTTTTCTGTCTCTTTCTATAATCTCTACCATTCGTCCATGCTCAGAATATTGCGACTACATATGACCAGGAGTTATATCATTTATCTAGAATTCTTTGATAAAATCCAAAGAAAAAACAGTAATATTATTGGCCCTGTTCTGGCATCTCGTCTTCAGTTGTCTTTTCTATAAATGCTTTCATTGTAATTGTTTGGATAAGCTCTTTTTTAGTTTCCTTTTTCCAGTTTAACTTAGCTACGGTATATTTTTCTTTAGTTGAATGTACCATCCTCTCCCTCGTTAGGTGGTCAGTGATGTCAGTTCTCTGGCGGATGCGGGGCGCCTTTCATTTCGCGTGTGCGTCTTGGTATTTGCTGTTGTGTCCGAATGAGTGCGTGTCTGTGTGAGTGCTTGGGATGAACGAATGTTTTATATTATTAAAGTCCCGCATTGATTTCGTCCAGTTAACTAATGTTTCTGTCACATTTATGGATTGGGGGGGGGGAGCATTAATAAGATTGTTTTTGCTTAGTTTCTTGTAAATAGTTTTGTTTCATATTGTAAATACTCATTGGGGCTAGTTTTTAAATTGTTGTTTTATTTCCCTGCCCATCACAGACAATGAATTGTACATATGGAGATTAGTTAGGACTTTCGTAGAGACAATGAGGTATTATGGTGGATGTAGTAAGAAAGGTAAGTAAGAATGCGTTGTTTTGGTGTTAGAAATATTGTGATATGTTTGGGTCAGGGGAAACAGTAATTGAGTTAGTTGATGATTTTGTGGTAATGGATGCCAGGACTAAGACCCGAAGACTTATAATTACACCCTTGTGCAAATTAATTGAAAAAAACACTTTAGTTACATTTCTTTCACCATACGGTTAATGTTAGACCCACGGGAGTGACAGAGTGTAATCAATTTCTATTTTTTCCACAGATTAGGTCATTTTCAGCGGTGTGCAGTAATATGAATCTATTTTCGGGGTGTAGAAAATAGATTAATATTACTGCACACCACCAAATATTGCGTCATAATACATTGCATCATATTTTTATCGCGCCCCGACACTCTTGTCTCGACTGTCGATTAGTTGTTCTACGGTCATGGTCTGCGATGAACGTTACTCCAAGGTAGCTTACGAAAACTGTAACGCTACACGCACACACAGCAAGCCTTACCATTGAGCAAATCATAGATTGGCCCGGAAACTCTCCTTATTTAAAAAAACAAAAAAACGAGAATTTGTGGTCAATCTCCAAGGAAGGACTTCGTGAAATAGATATACGAAGTAATAACATGTGTACTGGGCCATGTTTCATTGGAAAATTACGAAAAAAAAGATAATATTAACGGAATTAATCGTTTTGTTTCAATTAATTTGCACAAGGTTGTAACGGCGAACAACAAGAAAAAAAGCTGTGGAGAGCCATGATCAGCTACATCTTAATGGTCGATGGTGTAGAAAAGGTTGAAAATGCCCTTGACAAATACACGAATCTATATTAGCCTGTGTTCTATTGTGAGATTGCTTAATAAAGGTTTCATTACTTGCATGGGATTATCGTTAACTATATAGAATTTAGTCAGATTAGGGATTCAGTTCTGTTGCAATCTGTCACCTAATCCGTAGAGACAAGGAGCTGAAATTGCCGTATAAATATAGCGAATTCAGCATTGTACCTCGACGATCTTCTGGATCAAAGGTCGATCTAATTCGATATGACAGCAAGCAAACAGCTAAATGGCTAAGAATCTAGAAAATGAAACCGTCTAAAATCGAAGGCCGTAAAAATATCCTTGCCGAATATCAGAAATAAAGCGTTATTTATCCTTAAGAATCATCACTTCAGCATTTTTCCCTCTGTCACATTTCATTAGTAAACACAGAAAGTATGTCAGTTAATTCATAAACGTGTAGCTATGTTTGTTTTTCTTCAAAAGCTGTTTGAGCGGTTCTAAAAAATGATTGAACTTACATTACGAAGGTAATGGCATGGGAGTGAAATTATGCAAAAGCTGATCGGAGGATCGGAGTTGTATCAATTCACTTTGATACATGACGATTAAACACATACAGAGACCCACACATACACAATTATTCTTATATGTATTCGAAGTTATTTGCAGAGAAAAAAATAAGTGTTTCTCAAAAGTGTTTCTCAAAAGGATATCCTTTAAAGCAGGGGTCGGCAATATTTCGCAATGTGCCGAGTTAGGGTTTTAAAATCATTCAGTGTGCCAACAGCATACATATTTTTATACTAGTCAAGGTTAATTTATCTGTTCTACAATATATTTTATATAGTAATATAAAGTAAGCACCTCCGTTTTTGATACCTAACGTTTAAAATTAAATTTAAAAAATGAAAAAGCTTTCTGGAAGTTTGCATTTTAGCTTTAATTGAAAACTTAATGATTAAATTTATTCTTTCCATTAAGTAAAATATTCTGGTGTATTTTAGATAGAAAATATATAGATTGGAATGTCGAAATTTAATTTCGATTTCTTAAAATTTTTTTAAAAGCGGCCATTTTATTAATTTTAAGAAATTTGTAAACAAAAATTTTTAAAATTGTTTCAAAAAATATATATATATTTCTGACACGTTATTTGAGTAAAATTAGAATACTTAAAGTTAAATTAATCTGATTTGAAATAAATATTACTTATAGCATAAAAAAGTACAGTGTAACCCGGATATAAGAGAGTTGTCGGGACCGGAGAAGAAGTCACTTATATCCAGGTTTCTCTTATATCCGGGTTTGGTCTCTTTTGTTTACATTAACACAGGCTCTAATTTGGGACCAGAGAAAATATCTCTTATATCCGGGTTTCTCTTATATCCGGGTTACACTGTAATATACATCCAATTATTAGTGATTGTTCCTGTTGATCTGATTCAAAGTTTGATGGACTGCTGATTGACAAAGCGATAACAGCAACTATGGATGACTCTAATTGACATAATTTTCAGAAATTTGCGTGAACACATTTTTTTGTTTTTTAACTGCCGACTAATTTTTTTACAAATGAACATATTTTCTGCAATTATTTAATATTTTATTGATTTTATTTACCTTTCGAAGATGCAGAAATAAAAAAAAAATAAAATACTATAAAATTTTCTTCAATTAAGTTTATAATTTAATAACAAATGAAATAACATGATTATTCAACTGAAGTATGTCCCAACTAATGTAAACACATAAAATAAAAATATTTAGCGAAATTATAATTTAAAAAAGTAAAACTCAGGTCGTGTATTCAGTCTCAGGCACTATTCAGGCGTCTGTGATTGATTCCAATACATTTGTAAACATACACACATATATGTTTACTTATAATATATATATATATATATATATATATATATATATATATATATATATATATATATATATATGCTATAATTTTTTTATATAGCCAAAAACACTTTACTCACTACAAAGATGCAACATTGTTTCGGTGCATTTTGTTGCACTTCGTCTGGTGAGAATCAAAAATGGTTCTGAACAATTCCGCTTTGCTGTCCTCATCTTTGAAATTTAAACTTTTAAAGCTGAATGGAAATTTTGAAAACCTCTTGGAACGTAACGTTTCCAACTTCGTGATGTCATTTGCGGCTGCGTGCACCCCGTACTTGGTCGACTCCTTCTTTATAGTGTCAGTAATACATGCAACTATGCAATTCGAGGCAGAATCTTTATCCCGACTTAAACAGCGTGTGTTAGTGATTGATGAAAAGAGAAGCTCTCTATATATCGTATAAGGAATTTGAAAGTAAATTTAGTGTAAAAGAACATTTTTCTTTTGTGAAATTTTTTTGACAGACAAACTAGTGACAGTTTGATTAAAATAGTGTTTATTTTTGACGATGACCTAGAGAAAAGGAAAATTATTTTATTTAGATTCATCTGTATTTTTTACCATTAAAAAAAAAGACGATCGATATAGAGAAGAGAAATTTCTATTCATAACTAAGAAAGCAGAGGCTACAAAGTTAAGAAGCCATTTTTTCAAAAAGAAAAAATATAAGATCCACAAGGACTAAACAGAAAATATCAACTAGCATCAAATCAAGAAATAAGAGAAATGGCGAAAATTCCTCGGATTCACCAAGAAAAGATATTATATTACTTATTTATTGATATCTTTAATTATTATTTGAAGTGAAAATAATAATTCTTAAAGTTGATAATGAACTGTTTTAACCGACATCCGGTATAAAATATATATAAGTACAGGGTGCGATAAATAAATTGTCATTTCATTTTAACAGATATAAAAAGTGCGATGAATAAATTGTCGTCTAAATGACACAAAAAGGAAAATGACACTGACGTCTCATTTTAACAGATATACAGGGTGCGATGGATAAATTGTCGTCTAAATGACTCAAAAACGAAAATGACACTGACGTCTCATTTTAACAGATATACAGGGTGCGATGGATAAATTGTCGTCTAAATGATGCAAAAAATGAAAATAATACTGGCATCTCATTTTAACAGATATACAGGGTGCGATGGATAAATTGTCGTCTAAATAACGCAAAAATGAAAATGACACTGACGTCTCATTTTAAGATATGAAGTGTGCGATGGATAAATTGTCGTCTAAATGACGGAAAAATGATAATGACACTGACGTCTCATTTTAACAGATATACAGGGTGCGATGGATAAATTGTCGTCTAAATGATGCAAAAAATGAAAATAATACTGGCATCTCATTTTAACAGATATAAAGTGTGAGATGGCTAAATTGTCGTCTAAATGACGGACAAATGATAATGACACTGACGTCTCATTTTAACAGATATACAGGGTGCGATGGATAAATTGTCGTCTAAATGATGCAAAAAAAAATGAATATAATACTGGCATTTCATTTTAACATATATATGTTTATCAATATCACATAAAAAATATCTTGAAATACTAAATTCAATATAATCGCTATTGGCTTCAAGCATGGCCACCAGACTACTAGTACACTATGCAGATTCCAAATTTATTTCGGAGTGTATTGTGACATGTTATTGGTCTATAATTTTTTTATTCATCTGTTTCTCCTTTTTTTTGGTAGGAGATATGTAATACATTCAGTGAACCATTCTAGAATTTCACTGGGGTTATCAATTAGCATTGACAAAGTTTGATATGGTTTGATGATATATGATATAGCCAAAAGTCGAGAACCTTGTCATTTTCTGTGATTTTATTAAAGCTTGGTTAACATAATTCCTGACTATATTTTTCAATTCTTGACAGTTTTATCCTTCATTCTTTCTTGTACTCGTTGGATCCACTCTGCATTGGAATTATATTCTTTTGGGTTGCTCCAAATCTTCTCCCAAAATGTGTACAATTCTTCAATAGATGGTGATTTTTTTTTTGTTTAGTTTTTTACTTTTATAATTGATTTTGAAATTTACGTGTAAAACTTTTTGAGGTCCGTTTCGAATATCATATTTTGTCGATAGAACCTGAAACGCTTTTCATATCGTCTTGTTCGCTGTTCCCTTAATTGTAGTTTTACTGGACTTTACAATCCACACAGACAGAACAGTCAAAGCTAATCGCGACAGACATCTTGATCAGGAATCACAAAAAACAGAATATGCTTTCTTATTGACATGGCACTCCCTGTAGACTGTAATGTATCTTTGAAGTAAAAGAGCCATGAAATTGAAATCTCAAAAATATGGCACATGAGGACATCGATAATTGCAATTGTAGTTGGAGCGCTCGGTGTGAGTGAAAAACCTTCCGGTAGACTCAATAAAGGGATCCCTGGTAGCCCATGCCTTAAAAAATATATAAAAAAATGTACTCACAAGTACAACTCATAGCTTATGGACTGTTTTGTCTATGTAAAATGAATGCGATCTTAGGGTTTTTGTTTGTTTGGTTGGTTGGTTTTTGTTTTATGAAAACGACATAATGCCATTTCTGACCAAAAATACAAAAAAAAAAAAATGTTCTCACGAGTACAGCCCACACTTTACGAAGGTTTTTATCTATGTAAAATGTTTCTTTATTTTTTAAATTGGTCAGTGGAAAATGACATGATGCCATTTCTAACATGAGGTCTCTGGACGGGACCCGGAACGAAATGTGTACACACCAGAAATCAAAGGAAATAATAATAACAATGACTTAGATTGAAGTTTGGATTAACACTTTCGTTATTTCCTTCTCGGTGCAAAATATTTGAATGTCTGTCCTGCATGACAGTCGATGACTGAGGAATCTTTTATAAATATTCTATTTAGCAAGGAATAAAGGGTATATCTTGTTTCCAAAGACGTAGTGTAGACTGAGTTCGGATCAGGAATTCTTTCGTGTTTTCGTCAGATTTGCACATTCTCAGACTTTTCAAAAGACATTTGGGTAGTTTTACTCACAATTTCAAACTTTCCACAGATTATTGAATAGCACTTATCGTTCATTCAAGTGATAGAGAAAAGCAGTGAAAGAAAATGTCTTTGATAAAAAGCAGATTTGAAATGAAAGAAGAATTCAGGTTTTTATATCGGATTTACGTGACCTTTTCATATCCGATAACACCCACATATCAAACAACAGGTCATGTATTCAGTCTCAGGTAATATTCAGGCGTCTGTGATTGATTCCAATACATTTGTAAACACACACATATATGTTTCCTTATATATATATATATATATATATATATATATATATATATATATATATTCTCCCCCCACTTTTTTTTTTCATGAAGCATGAAGGACCGTGGAGATGTTCTATGTCTCGTCTCTTTTTGTGTGTGTATATATGTATAAATATGTCTGGGTGCTTATATATTATAATCTGATTGTGTTTGTTTTACGCGTGAGTTTAGTACTCCATTCACACACTTGGGATTAAAATGTATACATATACGGATATAAAATTAGCTTCTAAAGTAACTTCAATGAAGAAATAAATTGAATTACATATATATTTCTTCTTTTCTCCTCAGTAATTTTATAGTTGTAAACTTAATAGCGATTAAATTTTGATTTTGAAATTAGCAATTTTTAATTTTAATATTAAATTTTATCATATAATTTAGTAATTATTGGTTAGAATAAATTCTTTTTTAATATTACACATATTTTAAACATCTGAACACATATTATAACATGACTTCGTTGTCAAGCTTTTTGAATTTTCCTATACTTGTATTTTGAGTGGTCAATCTAGCTTTTGTAACAATGTTTTCCCCTTGCGAAGGATTGTTAATTAATTTAAAACTTTTAAAACCATTTTTTTTACATTCAACATCATCACTTGATAAGACAGCGAGGGTGTTGAAACAAAATGGCTATTTTTGTAGTGATTTTATAACATATTTATGTTATAATTTTTTTTAAATAACTAATTATATATATATACATATATATATATATATATAATATATATATATATATATATATATATATATATATATATATGTTATAATTTTTATATAGATAAAAACACTTTACTCGCTACAAAGATGCAACAATGATTCGGTGCATTTAGTTGCACTTCGTCTGGTGAGAACCAAAAATGGTTATGAAAAATTCCGCTTTGTTGTCCTCATCTTCATTGCCATAGCCACGAAGGTTCGGCCGTTGTACACTCCGGCCTTTTTTCAGGTAAATGAAATTTCCCACTGTACCCTTTATTTCGTCAAGTGGGGTAGACTTTTCTAGTTTCACGCGCCATGTTTCTTCCGGATAACTCAACTCTCCAAGTTTCTCAACTGTCCAACTCAACTAAGTTTTTTTGTTCACCTCTGCTGCAACTCAGAAATATATATATATATATATATATATATATATATATATATATATATATATATATATATCCACAGATAGTCTGTTTTGCTGTTTCACAGCTCATCAATGCAGCTAGATATCCGATCGCTTCGAGTCGGATCGAAAGCTGACCGATGTGGTATTATTCGGAGTTTCTAACCCCTAGCGATTCCCGGCAGAGAGGAAGGCGAATCTTTGCGTATTTATTTTATCATAAACATGCCAGTGTTCTAGAGAACGCAATCCAGCTTAGAGAGTCTTGCATTGTCAGAAGTATATATATATATATATATATATATATATATATATATATATATATATATATATATATATATATAGTCGGCAAAAACTGAGAATTTTTCCTCTTGTCATTTTTAAACCTAGGTGTCATTATTTTCAGAATTTATTTCTGGGAAATCTAACTGCATTGTCGACATGGAAACAAAAAACAAACTCTTAGTAAAACGGAAGTTACCAATAGCAATATCCAGAAAGAGGCTTACGCAGCATCTCTTTTTGAAATTTTTGATTTGATGAAAGTATGGCTACAAAAGATTTATTTCATTAGTTAGCTTAAGAATAGTAATAGTTAGAAAACTAGAACTATTACAGTGGAGTAGTGCTGTTGGATGCTGCAGCGAATACTTTTTTGATTGTTGCGCTGTCAACGCGCAAACGCGCGGAACGTTTTTCTTTTTTGTTCGCTGAATATTTTCTGCACGCACGTATATACGTATGATAAATAGAAAAAAAAATATAGAAAAACGGCCTGCCGTTTTGCGCGTGGACAGAGCAACAATAAAAAAAAATATTCGCTAGACAATCCAACATTGAATACAGCAACCAAATACGTATGTATATACACAGCGACACATATACGTATATATACCAATATATACTAAGTCCCATACTGTTCACATATGTTTATGTTTGTGTGAGCTCCGGGGGGTGAGCGTGCGTGTGTGTGTGTCTGCGTACGTCACTGAATGTACGGGCGTGTATGTATGTTTGCGTAAGTATGAGTTACGTCCCGACGACAATTTTTCCTCACACTTCCATAAAAACACCAATATACGCAACCCTATATAAATCCAAAATTTAAAAATTATTCAGTTTGTCAATCGCAAAAGCGTGAAACCCAGGGTCACAAACTCACATCAATCCAACTATATATATATATATATATATATATATATATATATTTGGGTGTGTGTCTGTGTGATTTTACGTTTCCTTGAAAAAAGATATGATATGATGTAATTGTGGCTATTTGCATGTATGCTGAAATAACGAATCATAGTACCTTTTTTCCCCCCAAAGCTGGCATTTTTCGTGATTAGAAAAGCCGTTAATATTTATTTTGTATTTTTTCTTTACAATTTTAAATATTAACGATTTTTTTAAAAAAGTCGCTCATTTTTTTTCTTCGTCAACCGCGAATAACGCCAGCTCAGGGAAAAGGTACTATGAGTCATTATTACAGTATTTACATTATGCGGACCATTGTCCTCATCTTTGTCGCCGTATTTGTCACAACGTTTCGGCCGTTGTACGCTCCGGCCTTCTTCAGGTGGTTGGAATTTCGAATTGAACCCTTTATTTCGATCCCTGGGGTAGACTGTTCTAGTTCCACGTGCCATGTTTGATGGATGTCAGTTATCAGTTATCTCCTGCTAATTTTCCCTCTGAAAGTTCTCCACTGCCTTAACCGGGTATTGAACTCACACTCTTTGGGTTTGTCACTGGATCTAACCAACGCCTTTAGCCACTGTGACAGACTCTGAGTCATTATTAAGCACACATACAAAAACACACACACACACACACACACACACACACAGAGACTCACACACACACGTTTTTGATCATATGAAGCTTTGAAAGGTGAAACGCGTAATTAAATCAATTTTGAATGAAAGGTTTTCGATTTGTCAAATTTCTTAAAAGCTTTATCGGCATTCCATATCCTACTTTAAAAACATAATTATCTCTCTATAAGTTTATATATGAAGAAAAATATACGGAAAAAACAAACAAAAAATCCTTATATGCAATTATGCTGTTTTAATGTTAATATAATGTCAACGTCGGACGTTTCGGTCTAATAAACCATCTTCAGGACATATTCATAAAATACAATTAACATTATCAATTCAATATGACAAAGACGATGGACATAAGAACAAGACTTATCCAAACAGATAACTGAAAGTTTTATATGATCAGCGTTCCGTTTAATTATATTTTATGAATATGTTCTGAAGATGGTTTATTAGACCGAAACGTCCGATGTTGACATTATATTAACATTAACACAGCATAATTGCATATTAGGATTTTTGTTTGTTTTTTCCGTCTATTTTTCTTCATACTGTCGGATCTATATCCATATATTTGCTTACAAGTTTATATATATAATATATAATTTAATAGATACATACATACATACATATATATATATATATGTGTGTGTGTGTGCGTGTGTGTGTCATTGCGTGTGTGTGTCTTTGCGTGTGTGTATGTGTGTGTATATGTGTGTGTGTGTGTGTGTACATGATGGATAAGCTGAAATGGTCATGGTCTTAAATACCAAAATTGTATGAATGCTTATATGTTGAGTAATCTATGAGTGTGCAATTAATTTAATTGTGCATATTTCTATATGGTTGTTAGCAAGAGAAGCAGATTACATGCATTTGAGTTTAGTTGCACAGAAACCTAAGTACGCTATATATATATATATATATATATATATATATATATATATATATATATATATATATATATAATTGTAACAGAGAGAGACAGAGAGACTCCCCACCATGTGGGTTTAGTAGTCAACGGTTCTAAAGAATTGGGAAGAAGGTACTAATTAGTTGGTTAGAAGGGATTCCGGAGTAATTCCAGAAATAAGTTTTTCTTTTTACTTAGTTGTTTCTGGGATTGAATTATTAATTAACTAGGTGAATTAATTCCAGAGTAATTAATGGACCAGAGAACGCGAATGAAAACGTCTTGCGTGTTTGCAGCTTGAGCTCAAATTTCGA
Source organism: Acanthosepion lycidas (assembly GCA_963932145.1). Classification (NCBI taxonomy): domain Eukaryota; kingdom Metazoa; phylum Mollusca; class Cephalopoda; order Sepiida; family Sepiidae; genus Acanthosepion; species Acanthosepion lycidas. The sequence continues at coordinate 88,761,015 of OZ010588.1, read as the reverse complement.
AGTAATGTTTTGAGAACGTCGTCGAATCTATGATAAGAATTACATAAGCGCTGCTAAATTCGAAAATGCTCCAATCCTGTGTTAGAAGAGTTCACTTAATAAAGTTTAAGTTATGGGAGGCTTTCTTGTCTGCATATAATTGCGAAGTTAACTACTTTTGATGAAAAAAACATATCCTCTATGTGATACACTTCTTATTTTTGCGCATTCTATCCGCATGCAGCCTCTTTATTGTCAGAAGAAATTATAGATTATTTGATATGTTTTTTGCGAAACTTAAAGATTCCTAACCTCTCTAGATCTTAGTGGCATACATTATTGAATACTTTTATGCAGTCTATGTAGTATAGGTATCGATCTTTGTACATTGGTATTGTTCGCTTTGATAGTAATGAAAACTGCATTCCTTGGCTAGATATATTGAACAAATTTGCAGTGCTTTTGGTCTATTATCAATCTAATTCTGCTTTGAATTCTATTAGAATCTTAATTATTGTTTTATGTGGCCTATCTTGCTGATTGGTCGATAATTTTTGCTTTCGTTCTTATGTGATTTATTTAACTGCGTCATTCAGATTTGTCTACTTAGGGTTTTTTCCGGTATTTCACCGCTGTCGTATATTTCACCTACATATCGGTAAGCTTATTGAACGCCACATTTTCACAGATTACAATTCAATTTGGCTCTGCTACTTTGATAAATTTTATATTGTCTATTGCTGACAATTTGCTATTAAGTATTCTTTCAGGCTTTTGTGTAAACGTTTTCTCTTCTGTCGTAATGGAACAGTTTTCTTATGTATTCTTGAGGTACCTTTTTATTTTATAACCATTATTATTATTCCTTCTTCAGATTCTTTTTATACTAAAGAAAAGCGAATTTTCTCTACCTTCTTGTTTTGTCTTTTATTTCCATAACCGTTGAATGTGTGTTGGGAATTTTTTCGACTTCGGCACTAAACCATTCCTTTTGTGCTTGCCTACATATAATTTCCGAATTACTTGTCGTTATCTGATGTCTCTAATTAGGCCGAGAAATATCTCTGACTTTCATTGCATTTTTTTTTCTTTGAGATGTTTTGCAATGGACATTATTTCTGCCCTTCATCGCTTACACATTGAGCCCCTAAATTGATCCAAAATTAAACATTTGTTCTGAACAGCGATCGCAATTTTTTTTAAAGATTGTATCGTTGTCAAGTTGCAATTTCGACATTGTATCGGGATTCTTTAATATTTGCCTTTTTATACGAACTATGAAAAGGAAGAGATCATTCCTGCTTATTTTTTAATTATTTCACCTCAAGGAAGCCGATAAAAACACAAAGACGCGATGGATTACTGAATATGAAAGAAACAGAAAAAAACATTAAAGAGGAAAAAGAATAAAAAGAACAACAGGATTCAAAGAGACAGAAAATGACACTGCATCTAAATTTCGAAGGTTGTAGTTGACAGAAAAGGAAGAAGCCAGAAGAAAATTCCCCAGGTGAAAAATGCGAAAGAAGAAACTATTAGCATAGAACGTACGGTTGCACTTAGCAATCTCAACTGTAAAATGATGTGACCTAGCTGAAAATCTAATACCGTAGTGCTTAAATTCAGGAAGTGAGTTAACAAAGAGGAAATTTCACCAAAACAATTCCCATGAAAATATTTACAGAAAATCACAAAGAAGCTACGCTACGGTGATAGGAAAAGGAGTGTAATCGAGATGCCAAGTCAGAAACGATATCATAGCAGATTCTTCTTTGAATTTTGTCAAGAATGTCTAGGTACAGAGCAGAACTACCAGAACAGGTGTGAGAATAGGTCAGGTCGATTTTCGAATTTAAAAGTTGTGGTTTGGTATAATAAATAAGGCACAAGATATTTATTTTCCAAATTCTTACCGTTTTGTTTAGGTAACAACTTTAAAATTCAAAGTTCAAAATTTAAAGTTCAAAATTTCGCGTTGGAATTTCATTCCTGTGATCAGTGAAAACATTATAGCGCAATCTTATAAAATTTATAATTTTCTGAAGCTTTATAAATTGTACAAAAGAAGCAAGGCATAAGCTAATTATCAATAAATCATTTTGTCATCAGATTCCGATGTGCAAAAATTGTCTATCACGTCACACAGAACCAATTTTCTTAACAGTAGATATAGCAGTTGACGCGAAGTAATTGTCCCAATTACTATCAGTTAGTATTTGAATGTGTTATGGCAGGCAAAACTGACATTCTTGAATATTTGTCAAAAAGAGAAAATTGCCATCCGACAATTCATTATATAATTAATGATATCAGATGCCAAGAATTTACATATAATTACGCATGACTCAGTAACTGTTTAAATATTTCAAAAAAGCAAGGTTTCCTGTTTACATTCTTTAAATTGTTCGGACTGTTATTCTCATCTTTATTGCCATAATCACGACGTTTCAGCAGTTGTATGTTCCGTCCTTTTTCAGGTTATTGGAATGTTTGTTGTTTTATAAAGCGATGATTAGAAATTTAATGAAGCCTAAAGATATGAAATCGATTTTATACATTTTCTTTGAGATTTTGCGACAAAAATATCAAGTGAATAAGTCATCATTGAATTAATGCGAACGATTCTTTCCTTCGTTTCATAGTTTGTGCTTCGTCGGGGCGACATACAAACAAAAACATTATTTATATATTAGATTTTTTTTATTTATAAGAATAATTTTATATTTACATTCTAAAAATGCGAATCAGTTAAAACAATTATCATTTATCAAATTATAAAGAAATAAATATTTCTTTTATAATTCATTAATATATTTTATAAAATTATCAATGGTCATGAAAAAGAAATTATCAGATGAGCTGCAGCTGCAGTAAAAGGTCCCGCCAGAAATCATTTCAAAAGAACATGAAAGAGAAACATTCGCAAAGGATCAAGAAAATTGCCAAAAAACAATGGCGTATAGATACGATTAGATATTCACGTCAACCAATATCTTATATGAAAATAGAAAGAACACGTTTTAAAGTTGCTCTTACTTGATCTCTAGTACTCACTAACAGAATAAGCTTCTTGCTTTCCTGTCATTTACGATATACCAAATTTTAAATACAACCTCAATCGCCATCTTATATCACCCTGAAACCTGTCTTCTCTCTTTACTAACGTTTTCAAATCGTCTTCCGCTTCCTGTATCCCTTTTAATCATTAGTGGCATTATTATCTTGCTTTGTGCTGTAATAATTGAAATAAATTTTTTAAATTTTTTTTTTACATTTATCTTTCAATGTGTGATATTAGAGTATACTGTATGAAAGGTTTATTTTCCTAACAGTTTAATTAGCATTTTGAGTTGCCTATAAATTTGTTTGTGACATCGCTTTATAGTGTTTATAGCTCTGCCGTTGGGTATTCACATATTTCATAGACTATTTATGTTTATTTTATCCCCTAATGACATATTGTTCCATTTTAGGAGTGGCTTTTAAAGTTGGACATGCATCGCTACGAAACTGTGTCTCGCGTTTCAGAACATTTTTATGCTTGACGATGTGTTATTTTGGATGTGGCATGAAGAAAATTACATTTAAATTTAGTGGGGTTGGCAAGAAAATAAAAAGAAGACAGTTGATGTGAACACAAGATATGAAAAAGAAGAAGAAGTAGTAAAAAAGTTTAATGTTATTTAGAAGAAGAAGAAGCGATAAAAAGAAGAAAATGAAGAACAAGATTATGCAAAAAAGAAAAAAAAAGAAGACAAAGAAAAAGAAGCAGTAGAAAATAGGTAATGATTCTTAAAAGAAGAAAAGGAAAGGGAACAAGCGGTCAAAATGCGTAATGCTATTTAAAAGAAGAAGAAGAAGAAGAAGAAGAAGAAGAAAGCAATGGAAGAAAAAGCAGTAGAAAATGGGTAATGCTACTTAGAAGAAGAAAAAGGAGAGCAGGCTGTTAAATTGGGTAAAGAAATTTAGAAAAAGAAAAAGAAGAAAGATGTGCTAGAAAAAAGGTAAAGAAAAGAAAAAAAGAAGAAGAAGAGGCGGAACAACACACAGTAAAAAAAATGTATAATGCTATTTCGAAGAAGAAGAAGAAGAAGGGGGAAGGAGAATAAGAGGAAGAAGAAAACGAAGAAAAAGAAAATAAGAATCGGTAGAAAATGTGGAATGCTATTTAGAATAAGAAAAAAAGAAGAAAAAGAAGAAGGAAAAAGAAAAAAGAATAAGAAGGAAAAGAAGTAGTAGAAAATGGGTAATGATACGAAGAAGAAGAAGAAGAAGAAGCGGTAAAAAAGGGTAATTCAATTTAGAAGAAGAAAAAGAAGAAAAAAGAAGCAGTGCAAAAAGGCTACTGGTTTTTAGAAGAAGAAGATTGAGGAGGAGCGGTAGAAAAATGAGTAATTTCAAAGATAAAACGATGACGAATGATGAGAGTTCCCACCCAAAGAAAAGAAATGTTAAAAAAAACAAAACAATGAGAACAGAAAACAATTTGAGATGAGAAATTATTAGTATATACGGTGCTGTCTGACCAGCATAATTATTCCCGATGTTATGTGTCCAGCAAATACATGGCCTAATGGAATAAAGCCGTGGTTAACACATATCGGTTTTCCTCTGAATAGGACTGTTCATTACTGACACAGACTATCCCGACTAAGCATGTAAATAAATGATTCTGACAGACATATGAAGAAACTGAAAGGTACAACCTAATAACTGATAGATCATTTCTGAGTAGATTCGTC
>OZ010588.1:88683794-88753794 GCA_963932145.1 Acanthosepion lycidas | reverse complement strand
TTTTCTGTCTCTCATCTTCTGAATTTTAAGTTTAAATCGTATCGTGTTTTATTTTGCGTAGTGTCACCACAAATGTATACATACGTTCCTGGTGTCTGTTTTTTAATTTTAATTTAGGTCAGCGAATTGGTATCGAATTATGCATCGAAAAATAATTCATATTTATCTGTATCTCACTCATTTAAACCGTTATTTAACTCCTCTCTTTAAAACTTCTTTCTGTTAAATTTGAATCCCCACCTTCACCTTTAGGCCTTACTTCTCTTACCCCTCTCCGGAGCTTTTCCACACATACACTCTCACTAAAATTTTATTTTTTATACCCGGAGTTATATTTTCCGATTTCTTTCCCAATTTGTAGTTCTGATAAATTGGATCGTGATTACGATTCCAATGCAATAAATTATAACCATGGAATATTAGTGTTTTTTATTATATATATATATATATATATATATATATATATATACAATTATTTATTTAAAAACATTTATAACATAAATATGTTATAAAATCACTACAAAAATAGCCATTTTGTTTCAACACCCTCGGTGTCTCATCAAGTGATGATGTTGAATGTAAAATAAATGGTTTTAAAAGTTTCAAATTAATTAACAATCCATCCCAAGGAGAAAACGTTGTTACAAAAGCTAGATGGACCAATCAAAATACAAGTATAGGAAAATTCAAAAAGCTTGACAACGAAGTCATGTTATAATATCTATTCAGATGTTTAAAATATGGGTAGTATTAAAAAAGAATTTATTCCAACCAATAATTACTAAATTATATGATAAAATTTAATATTAAAATTAAAAACTGCTAATTTCAAAATCAAAATTTAATAGCTATTAAGTTTACAACTATAAAATTACTGAGGAGAAAAGAAGAAATATATATGTTATTCAATTGATTTCTTCCTTGAAGTTACTTTAGCTAATTTTATATCGGGTCCTTTGACAATGTATACATTTTAATCCTAAGAGTGTGTGAATGGGGTCTTAAACTCACGCGTAAAACAAACGCAATGAGATTATAATATATAAGCACCCAGACATATATATATATATATATATATATATATATATATATATATATATATATATATATATATATATATACACACAAAAAGAGACGAGACAGAGAACATCTCCACGGTCGTTCATGAAAAAAAAAATATATATAACCTTATATATATATATATATATATACATATATATATATATATATATATATATATATATATATATATATATATAAGGTTAATGGTTATAGCTGAATCAGACAATATATATAACCTTATATATATATATATATATATATATATATATATATATATATATATATATATATATATATATATATATATATAAGGTTAATGGTTATAGCTGAATCAGACCAGGAAACAATAATATTAAATAGTACTCAATACATTTTTAAAAAAAGCAAGAGTAAAAATAACATGTATAGCTTTTAAGATTAAAAATCAGGAGGTTAGTTGAATCCGCTACCTTGGTTTTAACCTTACGTTAACCTCAGGTGATTTTTTATTAAATGTCCTCCTAACGCTTTCCTTTCTTCTTTATTTATATTTTTTTTTAATGAAGAACTCTCCATTATTATTTTCAAAAGTAAATAAACAAGAGTTCGACGATGGAAATGAAGAAGGCTGAAGAGAAGAGAGCAAGCGTATTGTAAATGCATCCGTTAAATTAATTTTTCTTATCCAGCCTCATATGCACTTAAGAGAAATTTTCTGATATGTCCGCATATAAAATATATGTACCGTTATCTCATATATATATATATATATATATATATATATATATATATATATATATATACGTGTGTACACATACATATTACTTTAAACCTTGCGTATTAATATATATATATATATATATATATATATATATATATATATATATGTGTTAAAACGTTACATTTTAGGGGATATCCATAATCACTCTTTATAAGGAAAAACACAGGTTCAAACCACACATTCTTTTCTAATATTTTCGGGGGCACGGTACTTATGATAAAGATAAGAATAACCGAGCGTATATTCAAACACGTGTACGCACTGATATATAACGCTTGAATAGTTTGAAATAATGCCTTAATATAAAAATGATCCACTGATTACTTTATATTTATATATATACACACGCACACACATATATATATATATATATATATATATATATATATATATATATATATATATATATATATATATATATATATATCCCGCCCCACCACCAGGTCGACGTTTGGACATAAGGTAAGCCGTACATTCAGTTACCATCATGAGGAAGAAAACAGACAACCACCATTTTTTTTTCTTGGTTTTTAAATTTATCTATTTTTTCTCTCCCCCCACTCAAAGAAATTTTGCCCCAATATTCTCCCTTATTTGATAGTTTAGTAAGAAATCCCGGTTCGAAAGAAAAAAAAGCTGCAAAAATGGAAAATTAAATGTCTTTGGCTAGATGCGAAAGAGTCTCGTCAGTATTCTAATGATGCCGTGACAGTATCTTTTTGCTTGATATATTGTCTAAACTTGAAATTGTTCTAGCTGTTTCTTTCTCCTGTTCTAAATCTTATTGAAAGCATATCTCCCAAGCCCAGTACTTGGTGAGGGCGGAGGATTGGCCGTTGATTCCCCCCCCCACACCAGTTCGACTGTTGGACATAAGGTAAGCCGTACATTCAGTTACCATCATGAGGAAGAAAACAGACAACGACTTGCTGGCCCGTGTGAGTAGTTTTCTCTAGCAGAAACCCATTTACGTTTTTCTTTGTTTTTAAATTTATCTATTTTTCTCTCCCCCCACTGAAAGACCTTTTGTCCCAATGATTCTCCTTTATTTGATAGTTTAGTAAGAAATCCCGGTTCGAAAAAAAACAAAAAAAAAACAGGAAAAATGGAAAATTAAATGTCTTTGGCTAGATGCGATAATAAATCTGGGTAACCTTATTTTCAATTTCTTTCTAGAATAGACAATGGGACTTATACTAAGTTAAAACGTAATGTGATTAGTGGGATCCAGGTCTCCTCACCTGTTATCTCCCCCCCCCCTCACCAATCCTTCCCTCTGTTTGTGTCGTCCTTTTTTGTGTTATCTGTAATAGGAGTAGGTAGTCTCTTCTACCGCCCGGTCAACACTCCTCCCTCTTCTATTGGACATGAGTAGAGGCTTACACCTTGTTTCTTGTCTAGGAAGGGGTTCCCGGTACTCTTTCTCTCCCCGGCCTCTGTATTAGTGAAGCTCTGTTTCTCCCGTGATGTGTGCATCACCTCTTCATTCTGAGGGTACACGGTTGACAGTTCTCTGGTTGCTGTTTCCGACTGGTAGTTAGGAACCCTAACTCTTGCGTAGCGTTTTGAGCGGCCGCTCTGATCAACAGTTGTATAATAACGGGGTGTTTGTAGTGCCATGTCGCGCATGGAAAGGTGTCCCTGCAGTCACCTCCGATGGGCAGCACTGAGGCCACATAATGATGCAGATTTTGCCAACTCCTCTCTGCCCACGTCACGGTCGAAACTGTCTGTTTCTTTTACTTCGGGCCTCCTCATCTTACAAACAAAATTTAACATGAGGTACAAAAACCGAAAGATTAACCCTAAACCAGTCTCTCAAAAACCACCTAAACCCCTCAACATTTCGTTCTCCAACATCCGGGGCATTAGGACAAACTTCTGCAGTCTGGAATCTTTCCTCACTGCAAACGGGCCGGATATATTGGCTCGCTGTGAGACAAACCTTGTCTCGTCTATCCCCTCTTCTGATCTCTCGATCCCCGGCTATCTTCCTCTCCTCAGAAAAGACTCTCTAACCCACATGTACAGTATTGGCGTCTACATCAAGGAACATCTCCCTCTGGCCAGACAGTCCTCTCTCGAATCGCCAGACCAGTCATACATGTGTCTCCGACTCTCTCTCCTCAATGCGGTAAGCTATCTCTTCTTCCTTTACCGCTCTCCATCCTCTCAAGTCTGTGAGATACTCGATAGCATTTATGACAGCATAGACAAGGCTCTCTCCCTCCACCCGTTTTCTCACATTTTTGTGTTTGGTGACTTTAACGCCCATCACACCTTGTGGCTTAAGAATGCTACTACTGACCACGCAGGCATTCAAACGCTCAATTTTTCAATCTCCCATTCCCTCACACAGATAGTTAACTTCCCCACTCGTTTTGCCTTCAACCAGGAAGGTAAAGCCTCCCTTCTCGACCTGTGCTTTACCTCCATCCCAGAATCCTGCAACGCCTCGCAACTCTGCCCTCTTGGTAACTATTATGCAGTAGTATCAGTTAACATCTCCTTCAACTCCACCCCCTATAAAGAACCTCCTACCACTAGAACTTCGTTCTACTATCAACGAGCTGAGTTGGATGCGTTCCGTGATTTCCTCCGCGATGTCCCCTGGGATGGTGTCATTAGGCTCCCCGTCCAAGAATGTGCTTCTGAAGTACTCTTCCTGAGTTAAAGCTGGAATCGACGCTTTCATCCCATCAAGGAAATATAGGGTCAAGTCGCGCTCCTCCCCCTGTTTCTCCGCTGCTTGCTCAGCCGCCATCGCCCATAGGAACCACTACTTCGACCTATTCTGTAGCGACATGTCTGACTGCAATAGACGTCTCTTTGCCTCCCCCCGTAACGAATGTAAACGTGTCCTCAACGATGCTAAGTCACTATTTTCAGCTCGGATGAAGGAGCGTATTGCATCTCGCAAATTTGGCCCCAAAGTTTATTGACGTCTCTGCAAGAGCGTATTGAACAATTGCAAACCCTCTATACCTCCTTTATTCAACCAGTTCGAAGTCCCGACCTCCTCTACCGACAAGGCTGAATTGCTTTGCTCGGAAATTTTCATTCAACTCGACGCTCGACTCTTCCGGTGTACCCATACCCGACTTCCCTCTTAGAACTGAGGCGATATTGAGTGGGTTAAACATAACCCCATCTTTGGTACTGGGCGTTATCTCCAATTTAGACCCCAACAAGGCTAGTGGTAGAGACGGGATAGCAGCCACTGTCTTGAAGAAATGCACGCATGTACTGGCGCCCGCCCTTCCTAAATTATACCTCTACTGCCTCAAGGAATCTTGTTTTCCTGACTGCTGGAAGTCCTCTTCGATCGTTCCTGTCTTCAAGAACTCCGGCGACCCCTCTGACCCTTCCAACTACCGTCCTATCAGTCTCCTTCCCCTCTTCGGCAAAGTCTTCGAAGCCCTACTCAATACCGGGGTGGCTAACCACCTCACATCCCATAATCTGCTCTCATACAAGCAATATGGTTTCCGCTTTGCCCGATCTACAGCCGATGTGCTTACGGCCATCACTGAAACAGTCTACCGAGTCTACCGAGCTCTTCAAAATAATGGGGAAGCCCGAGCCGTGGCACTAGACATCTCCAAAGCATTTGATAGGGTTTGGCATGCCGGCCTTCTTCGCAAGCTCCAGGGTTATGACATTACGGGTCGATTATATAACCTAATACGATCATTCCTGTCAAACCGTAAATTGAAGGTCTTTCTCAATGGATTCTCCTCCAATTGCTATCCCACGAACGCAGGTGTTCCTCAAGGCTCCATCCTAGGCCCCACTCTATTTCTTATCTACATAAATGACCTTCCTGACGCAATAACTTCCCAAGTTGGCATCTACGCGGATGACACCACAATTTATTCCTGCCTCAAAAACAAATCTAGTCTCGCTGACAAAACTCTCTTGGCCGTGCGTCTCGAAAAAGACCTCCAGTCGATTGTGAACTGGGGCATGAATTGGCTGGTCAACTTCAACGCTTCTAAGACAAAACTGCTCTCTATCCTTCCCTTCCCTCCATTAGAATGTCTGACGCTCAACTTCTCGAGACCAACTCTCTGCGGCTTCTCGGTCTCACGTTGACTGCTCACCTGAGATGGAATAAATACATTGTCAATTGCCTCGTCCACTGCAAGGAAAGTCGGCTCCCTGAGCCGCGCCAGGAAGTTTTTCTCCCCGGAGTCGATCCTCCAGATCTACAAATCAACAATTCGCCCTTGCATGGAATATTGCTGCCATATATGGTCTGGTGCCCCTTCTGTTTGCCTCGGGGTTCTTGATAGGCTCCAGAGGCGGATATGCAATGTAGTTGGCCCTGCCCTGGCGTCTCGTCTACAGTCACGTTCTCACAGACGCGCCGTCGCCTCCCTCTGTCTGTTCTACAAATACTTTCATGGAAATTGCTCCGAGGAGCTGCATTCGCTGGTTCCCAGACGTCATGAGTTCAAGCGCCCTACGAGGCTGGCATCCCACTCTCACCCCTTCACTGTCGAAACTCCTAAATGTAGCCGTCTCTTCTACTCTAATAGCTTCATGTCTCGCACCTCTCGCCTGTGGAACTCCCTTCCCTTTTCCTGTTTACCTGTGAGCTATAATCTCCAGCTATTCAAGTGTAATGTCAATCGACATCTCCAGTTGCCTTGATCTATCCACTACCCTAATCCTTTCTTCTATCACTCGTATCTGATCTTGCTCTAAATTTTCTGTAACCTCTTGCGTCCTAGTGGCTTCCCGCCTTGCTTGGGTGAAATGCTTGAAAAAAAAAATATATTGTCATCCACAGACGAAGGTGAATTTAAGTTGAATTTAAACGTATTTATTTTTAGATAAACACAGAGTGACTGAAAGAACTCGATTCGATTTACCAAAAAGTCTTAGATTACTAGCCGTAATAGTCACTGTTTACAAACCCACATTTCCTCCCCTGAGAGGTCAAACGAAATATATTTTTCAGGAGCATATATATTGTCATTCAAGCAGGCTGTTTCGCTGTATCACAGTTCATCAGTGTGACTAAATATATATATATATATATATATAGCCATTTACATCAACCCCATATTCCGTTATATATATATATATATATATATATATATATATATATATATATATATATATATATATATATATAACCAAATACAAGGTTGGTATAGATGGAATAAAATTCCGATAACCAAAAACACTATTTTAAAAAAAATTTAGGGAACTTTTTTCTTTTCCTCTGTTTCGTTTTTCTTCATTTTTTTTCTTTTTGTTTTCTTCTTTTATTTCTGTGTCGTTCTTATATAATATGTTTCGTTATATTTATGTGTTTTCTGTATTAGAATGATGATGTGTTCGCCGTGTCATATGTCTAATCTGACTTAGTCGGGCCTCATATTTGTAGCGAGTATTGATACATTATATTTTCATTCATATATACATATATATATATATATATATATATATATATATATATATATATATATTATATTTTCATTCATATATACATATATATATATATATATATATATATATATTCATTCATATATTCATATATATATATTTTCATTCATATATATATATATATATATATATTATATTTTCATTCATATATCCATATATATATATATATATATATATATTATATTTTCATTCATATTTTCATATATGTATATATATTATTTTCATTCATATATTCATATATATATATATATAGATATATATAATATTTTCATTCATATCTCCATATATATATATATATATATATATATATATATATATATATATATATATATATATATATATATTCATGAATTATTCATACAAAAAATGTTATATTCAATTCAATTCAAGTAATATACAAAAACCCCGAACCTGTTTATGAATGAAAAGATCCTTGTTTTATAAATTTCAGTTGCATAAGGTCTTATTATTTTTACAAGCTTTCGTCTGTTCCTACAGACATCCTCAAGTATAGAATAGATTTTGTTCTTGTTTTTACTCTCAGTAAAAAGTGGACAACGAAAATAGAGATGTAATCCGAAAAATGCTATGAGAAATGTGTTATTGTTTTGGAACGTGCAGGTTCGGGGTTTTTGTATATTATTTGAATTGTTCGCGAAGATGGATTTCTCGCCAATCATTAACCTTTGTATTTGTTTTTTGTATGAATAATTCATGAATTTGTAAATTAATTGCACCTTTATTGAAATTAAATATATATATATATATATATATATATATATATATATATATATATATATATATATATATATAGGTATGTCCACTAGGTCACGTAAAAAAGCGGCATATCACGATTAAAAATGACTCATAAATCAACGAAAACAAAGTTTTGTTTAAATATGTTGTTATTTAATTGAAAGCTAAAGCATTAAATTTATTATTTACACTAAGTAAAATACTCTGAAGTCTTTTAGATAGAAATTATATAGATTGGAATGTCAAATATATGCTCGATTTTTGTTTAATTTTCTTAAAAGCGGACATTTTCTTAAATTTTAAGAAATTTGTAAACAAACAAAATTTTGAATTTAAACTTCTTCCTAAAATAAATTTATATATTTTTGACACGTTATTTGAGTAAAATTAGAAAATTTAAAGTTAAAATAATCTGATATGAAACAAACAGTACTTACTTATAGCTTAAAAAATTTGTATCCAAACATTTCTTAACGATGTGTCTGAAATTTTTGCATGTCTTTCATCGATTTCGCAATTGACGAGGGGATGACAGACAGCTATGGATGATCAAAATTGACAAATTTTTAAATTAGGCGAACGCCGTTTTTCGTTTTTAACTAGTACTTATTAAATATTAACATTTTTATTCAGCAATTATGTACTATTTTTTTTATTTTTTTATTTCATACTTTCTTAATTAGACAATTTTTTAAATCATTACATAATTGTTTAAACTTTTCTTATTAATTAGATAATTGTATATAAACTTTTCTTATTCAAACTTTTTCATTAGATAATAATTTTTTAACTTTTTTTTTTTTTAGATAATTGTTTGAAGTTTTTATTAGATACTAATTCTTTATTGTTTTAATTATATAATTGTTTAAATTTTTTAAATGCATAATTCTTTAAACTTTTTTATTATTTAGGTAATTCTTTAAACTTTTTTATTATTTAGGTAATTCTTTAAACTTTTTTATTATTTAGGTAATTCTTTAAACTTTTTTTTATTATTTAGGTAATTCTTTAAACCTTTTTTTATTATTTAGGTAATTCTTTAAACTTTTTTTTTATTATTCACGTGATTCTTTAAACTTTTTTTTTATTATTCACGTAATTCTTTAAACTTTTTTTTATTATTCAGGTAATGTTATTGTCTTGGTTTCCGTTTCTCTTACTTTCTCAATCTTATGTTAAATTAATTAATAAGAAAAAAATTATTTCAATGAAATATTATCCAAAATAAAAGAAAATACTTTAAAGAAAAATATTTAATAAAAAGTAATTAAAAATAATTACAACTTTTAAAATTTGAAAAGAATTTCTGCAAACACGTTAACGATGTGGATCTGAACTGGACAGAGAAGAGAAATAACTGCGGTGCCAGACGACACAAATCACGTGACATTTTTATGTCGCGTATACATTTTCATACATAGAAATTATGAACGTTTTTCAATAAAAATTTATTTTTAAAATTATTTTAAAATTATTTCTGCTTAAACGAGTGTTACGTGCTTTTCAAAGTTCGATTCGTAAATTTACATTTTCATTACCGTTACCATTACATTGCGTGCACGATTGAAATAAATAATTTTAAACGATTTTTGAAGTATTAAGACGTTAATGAATAAATTTTTAAAATCTGGAAAAAATTTGCAAAAAATACATTATACATCGAAAAATTTTTATTTCTTCACAAAATAATGTCCTTAGTATAACGTATCTACAAAAACAGGTGGAAGCTTTTCTAATTAATTAAATTAGATACTTTTTACATTTTTTTTTTACAATTCAAATCTGATTTTCTATAAAGTAGCAAATGTTTGACAAAAAAAAATTGGTGATTTACTTTCTACAATGATTGCTGTTTATAACTAATAAAAAAAATCCCGGGAACTCTGATTTAATTTCTCGAAATTTCATGAAAATATGTAAGTGGGTGGAAACATGTTAAAAAAAAAATCTCTTTTTAACAAGATTTTCTGAAAAAAAAATTTTTTAAATAATTTCATTCATTTCTGAATAAGTCCTGAAAGTTTCATTAAAATCCAACAATTATTTGATTTTTGCAAGAATTTCTTAATTAACGTGTGTTTTCCTCGGGAAAAGCGCAAAATAAAACAAACCTTTTTTTAGTCTTATCGCGCTGTAGTAAAAAAAAACATAATTTTTAACCAAAATTTTCTACGTGTTAGAAAGGAGTAAAAAATTTCAAAAAATATTTAAAAATACTTTGGTCTTTCCTCTTTCATAACAACATAAACATATTGAGACAAAACTTTGTTTTCGTTGATTTATGAGTCATTTTTGATCGTGATAGGCCGCTTTTTTACGTGACCTAGTAGAGGTACCTAATATATATATATATATATATATATATATATATATGAGCCTAAAATCTAAAATCTAATGAAAGGCATTTAAGGCGAAACAGAAAAGAAATATTGCTGTCAAAATGCATGAAAAAGAAATATGAACAGAACGAAAATAAGATGCATAAAATAATCAATGAAAAATGAAAGTTAAAACATAACGGAGAAAAAGAACGACAGATGACAAAGATGGATGGTAAAATTTGAAAAGAAAAAAAGAAGAAAAAAATGGAAGGAATTATTTTGAAAGGGAAAATGACTGAAAAAAGTTCAATTGTTGAAGAAATCGTGAGAATTAACAAAAAGCTAAAATGCAATCGTAATTAAACATATGAAGAATGTAAATTTGAAATAAACTGTTATATAATAAACATCGACAAAACAAGCGATGTCAAAGAGATCAAGGGAGGTAAGCCATGACGCCATCCAATAAATAAATAATAAAAACTATAATATAAAAAATAAAAATAATAAATAAAATAAATAATAACAAATTAAATAAATAATAAATAAAATAAAATATAATATATAATGCAAATAAATGAAATAATAATAATAAATGATGAATAAATAAATAGATAATAATAATAAATTCGTTAAGAAATAATAAAAATAACAAAATGGATTATAATCAATAATTAAATAATAATAAAATAATATTGATAAGACATAGATAAATCAATAGGACAAATAATAATAATAATAATAATAATAATAATAATAATAATAATAATAATCTCTTCAGAGAGTCCCCCGTACTCGCGGAGGTTAGGGTCCAGAACTGGCCCCGAATAGAGTCCGCGGATACTTGTAACCCCCTAAAAATGCTAATAAGTACCTATTTTGATTGTTAAAACCCCATATGCCTTAAACGTTCACTTAAAACACTTTAGAAACATTTCAGACTATTTTAAAAACATTTTTGAAAAATAGTATTGGTGACCATACACTTAGCGTAAATTTTCTTTCATACTTGCAATAACCGTTTTTAATTACACATAGAACGATATAACCATTGAAAATACTGTAAAATATATAAGAAGACATAAAATACAAAGTTTAAAATATTTTCTAAAAACAGAACTGTGATGATGCCCCCAGATTTAATATAAGGCACTTTTAAGACCCCAGATGCAGCCCATAACAAAGAAAAAAGCCCAAACACTACACAGGGTTTTTTTTTTAAATGAATATGTACATTTCTGCCAATTTGTACCATACAAATGAACTTGTTATATGTTTTAAGCCACTTAAATCACAGGAAAATCATACAAAAAATATTTTAAATATGTTCTATCGAAAAAAAAATACGCGAATCGAGGGAGTTATCAGCGAATAATTTGTACATAGAAAAACACGCGAATATTCGAGGTTTCCGTGAATAACAAGTACATATGTTGTAAAGAAAAATCCGCGAATGTGTGAAACCCCGAATACTGAAACGCGGATAGGCGGGGGCTCACTGTATTCAGTATTAATAAACTGTATAAATGTATATATAATAAGCTTTATAAATATAATAACCATTATATTGTAAATGTAAATACTTTATAAATAATAATAAATTCTATTCCGTAATAAAGGAAGCCAACAAATTCAAAAATGAATTTCAAGTGAATGAAGAAGAGCAAGTAAACCATTATAAACTGCAGCGATAAAAAAAAAAAAGAAGCTTTTTTTTTTAAGCGTTTCACCCCGAAGCAAGGCGGAAAGCCAGTAGAACGCAAGGGGTTACAACGAGAGCAAATAGGAGTGATAGAGGAAAGGATGAGAAGGATAGTGGATAGATCAAGGCAACTGGAGATGTCGATTGACATTACATTTGAATAGCTGGAGATTATAGCTCTCATGGAAACTGGAATAGGGAAGGGAGTTCCACAGGTGAGAGGTGCGAGATATGAAGCTATTGGAGTAGAAGAGACGGCTACATTTAACAGTTTCAACAGTGAAAGGGTGAGAGCATGATGCCAGCCTCGTAGGACTCCTGAATTTATGAACCAGAGTTATATCATGTGTTGAAGAGCTTTATCCTTAGCTTTCTTTTTCTGCAACAGTTGATTCTTTGCTTCTGTTCTGGTTTTCTACAGAATCTCAATTAGTCGGTTACGTGCCATATGTGATACACGCTTAGACGATCATGTATCTTTCGAAACATGACTGACGAGGCAGATTTTTTTCCGCTGTATGTTGCCATTTCTTTATACTTTAGACCAGAAATACTCCATGAAGAAAAAAAAAAAAAGAAAAAAAGAAAAAAATACAATGGGTCAAATGCAAAAACGTGCCAAGAAAAACCTCTTCATGGTCATTACTCTCTGCCAAACGAGATGATGTCGACAAATTCTTTACTCATTAGTGCAAAATTAAAAGCTGAAACCGAATGTATTATTCTTGCTGTATATGACCAATCCTTGCTAACTGGAAATTACGAAGCACGCATAGTGAAAGATTGTGTTGACAACGAAATACAAATTCTGTGATGAATATTCAGGGACAATTGTCCATCTTGTATCAGGTTACAGAGTGTTAGCACCAACTGAATATAAAACTCGATATGACAGAGTGTGCAATATCTGCACTGGAATATCTGCAACTTTTACGGCAAGAAAAATGCAAGAATTTGGTATGAACATCACACATATCCGTTTACAGACATAGGACCTGTAACAATTTTATGGGAATTACAATAAACACATACGAAACAATCAGCCAGGCCAAGTGATTAAAGATCACAAAAACGGAATATGATTTCTTATGGAAAGACATTTTCTGCAGACTGTAATGTATCTTTGAAGATCTTCAAAAAACTATCAAAATACAAGGATTTTGAAGTGGAAATCTAAACAGGAGGACATACATAATTCCAGTTGTAGTTGGCGTGGGGTGCTCGGGTTAGTTGGAAAAGGTACCCATAGACTAACTGAAGAGATCCCTTGCAGCCTATGTCTTAAATTCATACAAAGATTGTTCTCGCAATTACAGCGCAAACCTTACGAAGGGCTTTATTAATGTAGAATATATGTTCTTTTACGTTGTTTTATCTTTATTCTTTTTGCAAAAATGCTCAGTGTGAAATGTCTAGATGCCATTTCTGACCTTAGATCTCTGCTTGGGACCCGGAAGCAAATGTGTATACAACAGAAATTAAAGGAAATAATAATAATAATAATAATAATAATAATAATAATAATAATAATAATTGTTATGGTCCGGTTCCTTGTACCACGGTGATAGTCCAAGTTACAACCAATAAAGAAGAACTCGAACACAGGTATGGAATAACACCGATATATTACAAACAGGAATATATACAGATAAGTAGAAGTGTTAGTATGAACAATCAGGTTTAGTAGAGAGAACAATGTAGTCTCGACCAGTATCACTTTTCCTATGTCCTGCAGTAATTGACGTAAAATTCAAAAAGTACTGAACTGTTATGCATTTAGTTCTACAGAAGGATACTGAGAATATGATGGACCGAACATGTGAGCAACAACAAAGTTTTAGTGAAAATAGAAACAAAAAGGACACATATTTTACACTAGAAAGAGACAGATGAAGATTCTAGGGTGCATAATTGTTATGGTCCGGTTCCTTGTACCACGGTGATAGTCCAAGGTAGAACCAATAAAGAAGAACTCGAACACGTATATGGAACAACACAGATATATTACAAACAGGAATATATACAGAGAAGTAGAAGTGTTACTACGAACAATCAGGTTTAGTAGTAACTGTCTGAACGCGACTCTGTTTCGGACTGCCTCTGACTCGGCTGACTGACTCGCTCTGACTGACTGACAGACTCCTGAGGGACATCTGACGGACTTCTGACGGACCACACTCCAGACTTCAAATTGAACTCGCTCTGACTGACTGACAGACTGAACTCCCTGCTTCCTCTTGAGGCGCAGTATTTATTACGTATGGAATAGTCCATTATGTTATTATGGGTAAGGTCCCATTACAAAGGGTAAGGTCCCATAACAATAATAATAATCAAAGTCAACTGCCCAGACATTGTTAATAAAGACCACAAACAAAAAAAAAAGTGCCTCCTTATTGATATGGCAGTCCCTGCTGACTGTAATGTATATTTGAAGATATTCAAAAAGCTGTCAAAATACAAGGACATTGAAATAGAAATCTCGAAAATGTGGGATATGGGAACATCAACAATCCCTGTTGTAGTTGGAGCCCTAGGACTGGTTGGAAAAGATTGCAGTAGACTAATTGAAGGGATTCCTGGAAGTCCATGCCTAAAGGAGATACAAAAAAATTTTCTGACAAGTACAGCCCACACTTTACGAAGGACTTTATCTATGTAATTTTTTTGTCAATGGAAAGTGTCATGATGGCATTTTTAACCTTAGGTCCCTGGACGGGACCCGGAAAGAAATATGTAAACGCCAGAAATCAAAGGAAATAAAAATGATAATAATAATAATAATAATAAATAAATAAATAAATACATTCGATGAGAAAGAAAAAGAACTAAAGACTCTTACAGATGGAAAGACCATTTACTAATTAATAGGATGATTTTAGAAAAGTATTTCAATGCAAAGAAAATTCTAAGTACTGTCTAGATAAATTATGGTAAGGCATTCGATAGTGTACCCCTTCTCTGGATCTTAAGTATTTACATATGTACATGGTATCATCCGTCGCCATCAATTTCAAAGAACAAACTATGTCAATATGGAAAATAAAACTTCATCTCGATCATATAAATGGGGTCTGGTGAAATAAACATCAGCAGAGGAATATTTCAATGTGATTCTATGTCTTCCTTAATATTTGTATATATATATATATATATATCCCTAATAATATTAACCAGCGAACTTAACAGGACGGTATATAGCTATAAGATATCTCAAAAGAAAATAAGCCGTCGATTTTGCATTGATGAGTTGATGTTGTAAGCTCGGAATAACACTAAGCTGGCAGATCTGAAAACAATAAAATGTATCAGTGATGATATTGGAAAGCGATCCGGTTTGGATAAATGTGTTAAAGCCATAATTTTACGAAGGTCACTGCAACAAACCTCCTCTATTAGTTTAGACCTTACGTTAAGGATCAAAGATTTACAGCAAGAAGAAGCTTATAAATACCTTGGTGTAAATGAGAGGGAAGGAATTCACCATAAAAAAATGAAAGAAATATGGCGAAAAGAATATTGTAGAAGAGTGCGACTGATGTTAAGATCTGAATTGAATTCTCAGACTATTAATAGCCTTGGCATCCCAGTTGCTCAATATAGTGATTTTCCAAGCGTAGGTTAGATGTGGCACAAGACCGAAAGTATAGGGCAGCGAGTGAGGATCGAACTCACTAATCAATCGTAATTCTTCTAGCGAGGTAAGCTTGACAAAAATTACACTGCCTCGAGGTGTTCAATCGTTCAATATAGCTTAAACATCTTGAACTGCGTTTTCAATGATATGAGACGAATGTAGTCTAAGACAAGAAAGCTTCTTTCAAAGCATAATATGCATCATCCAAAGGTTGATGTAGAACGTCAATACATACCCCATAAAGAAGGTGGAAGAGGTCTTATTCAGTTAGATTTTCATACAAGACAACAACTATTGGCTTACTAAGATACATTGAAACAAACAAGGACTTGGTGACACAATTAGTCAAAATGCACGAAAAGAGAAAGAAAACAATATTCAATCATGAAAGAAGGGTGTAAATACAAATAAGGTTTACATCCAGTCGAATCCATTACATTAACTTACGTACCTTGGGAAGAGTATGAGTCCTCTTCTCCCGCCAGCTCTGGGTAAGTAGCAGGGCAGACCGGTTTCTATAGCCTTGGGTGGCAACTGGTCTACCGCAGAAAGAAATGGCAATCTACTGAGAAAAAAACCTGCCTCGTCAGTCATGTATCGAAAGATACATGATCGCCTAAGCGTGTATCACGCGTGGCATATAACTGACTGACATACTAATACTCTTGGGAATGGTATAAATCTTCCTCTCTCGCCAGTTGTGGGTAAGTAGCAAGACAGACAGGGTTCTGTAGTCTAGGATGGCAACTGGTCTACCGCAGAAAGAAATGGGAACCTACTGCGGAAAAATCTGCCTCGTCAGTCATGTTTCGAAAGATACATGATCGTCTAAGCGTGTATCACATATGGCACGTAACCGACTGATTGAGATTCTGTAGAAAAACAAAACAGAAGAAAAGAACCAACTGTTGCAGAAAAAGAAAGCTAAGGATAAAGCTCTTCAACACATGATATAACTCTGGTTCATAAATTCAGGAGTCCTACGAGGCTGGCATCACGCTCTCACCCTTTCACTGTTGAAACTGTTAAATGTAGCCGTCTCTTCTACTCCAATAGCTTCATATCCCGCACCTCTTGCCTATGGAACTCCCTTCCCTTTTCCTGTTTTCCTGATAGCTATAATCTCCAACTATTCAAATTTAATGTCAATTCACATCTCCAGTTGCCTTGATCTATCCACTATCCTTCTCCTCATCTTTTCCTCTATCACTCCTATTTGCTCTCGCTGTAAACCCTTGTGTGCTAGTGGCTTTCCGCCTTGCTTGGGGTGAAACGCTTAAAAATAAAGAGAATCCTCTACCTGGCCAACATCCAGAACGAGGCTAAAAAAGCCGATGTCGATAAGGTTAAAACTCATCGATGGTTACGAGCATCTGGATTAAAGGCTGACACGCAAGGTTTTATTCTTGCAGCGCAAGACCAGAGTCCTTTACATTAGAAACTTTCAGGCAAATATCATACAAAATAGTTTGGATCCAAAATGCTGGTTCTGTGACAAAGGTCAGGAAACCATAAACCATTTAATCCCAGGATATTCTCTACTTGCGCGAAATGAATACAAGTCAGAATATCGTCGCTCAATACTCACACGGATGAATATATTAGGTTGGTGCAAAAATAATGACGTAATAATGTCGTTTTTTGACGTTAAAAATAGTCAAAAAACGACGTTATTACGTCATTATCTTTGTACCAACCTAATACAAACACTTTGGAAAATATGTTAATAAACACTGGCATGAACATCACCCAGCAGCAGTTACAGAAACAGAAGACATCACAATTCTGTGGGATTCCACCGTATTTACATACAAGAAAATTGTAGTAAATAAGTCCGGACATAACAGTCAAAAACAGAAAAAAAAAACAAAAAAACAAATTTGCCTACTAACTTGGCCAGCGGACTGAAAAATAGCAACTTTGAAAAACTATTGAAAGATAAAATCGAAATAGAATAAATGTAGAAATTGAAACCAAGAATACTACCAGTCATCGTAGGTGCGCTTGGAATGGTAAAATATGGAACACAGTAATACATTGAAAAAAAAAATCCTTAAAAATCTCAGATTAAGAGAAATCAAAAAATTAACTTGATAAATACCGACCACACAATACGAAAAAAAAAAAAATGTAACGCATGATGTTATGTGACTTGGAAAACCAAATCATGAAATATAGCCATAATAACACACCTTAGGTCTTCCCGCAGACTTGATAAGTAGTGTAGCCATAGCAAAAATCAAAATATAATTACGCTGATGATAAGTAAATGAATGAATTCAATGTGAAAGAAAAACAATTAACGTATATCTACAAGGAAAGGAGATGAATTTTAGGAATTTTTTGGCTATTCCTCACGAAGAATTTGGAAAAGTGTCAATTTCTTGTTTATTAAGACTGGTTTAATATTCTCTGCTTTCTAAAATATGTGACATGAAATTTAGGTTGGCATTTAGGAATATCAATTAAATATAAAACTATTTGTGTGACTGCAAATTTAGGCTTCTTCGTTACGGAGGTATCAGCAGGTATGTTGTTTTTCGATAACTTAAAATAGATTGATACAAATTCCTCTTATATGAAACATCTAAAACACTAATTTATTCTGGTCAGTCCTTTTCCGGCTTCTTTCTTTTCTTTTATTCTTGGCCTACAAGTAAAATCTTGTGGGTTGAAATAGCTATTCAGAATGATGTGAATTGGGATTTCCATTCTATGTAATATATATGTGCATATATATATCTATATCTATCTGTCTCTCTATATATATATATGTATGTGTGTTTTTGTATATATATATATATATATATATATATATATATATATATATATATATATATATATATATATACATATATATATACACACATACATACAGTAACGGCCATAATATAAGGAACGGAAACAACAAACACATAAATATGTGTATTACTTAAAATGTAATGCATGATTAGCAATGAAATTTTTACCGAATAAAGATTTGGGTGTAATGCATAAGTATTATACAAAGTTACAAAAATTTACATAATAGTTGTTTTTTAAAATAAAGTTTAAATGGAACAAACGAAATAAGATACTGGACAAAAGTTAATATATATATTCTTTTTGGATTTGTAGGTCTGATGAATTGGATCGTGATTACGATTCCAATGTAATAAATTAAACCATGGAATATTAGTGTTTAAGCCTTTTTATTATATTCTTACTCTGTCATGGACATTGAGTTCTACCTGGATTCTATCCTCTTGGGAATTTATATATTGACCGCTAATATTATCTCTCTCTCTCTCTCTCTCTCTATATATATATATATATATATATATATATATATATATATATATATATATATATATATATATATATATATATATATTAATGGGTATCACCTCAAGTAAGGGAGTACAACCAGTAACACGTAAGTGGTTAAAGGGTGTGGAAGAATTAGGAACAGAAACATTAGTAATGAGGAGAAAGTGAAAAGAGCAATGAGGAGAGAAGTAATTTAGACACTTTCATCTCCTATTTTTTCTTTCTTTCAAGTATTTGCAGGAAACGTCAAACACTTCCATCCTCATTCTTTCTTTCTTTCTGGCTATCTTTCTTTCTCTCTTTCTTTCTTTCTTTCTCTTTTCTTTCTTTCTTTCTTTCTTTCTTTCTTTCAGTTATTGGCAGGAAACGTTAAACAATTCTATCCTCCACTCTTTCTTTCTTTTTCTTTCTTTGTTTCTTTTTTTGTTTGTTTCTTTCTTTCAGTTATTGGCATGAAACATTAAACAATTCTATCCTCCACTCTTTCTTTCTTTTTCTTTTTCTTTCTTTCTTTTTTTTTTCTTTTTCTTTCTTTCTTTCAGATATTGGCAGAAGACTCTAAACAATTCTATCTCTGTTTTTTTCATTCAGATAGTGACAGGAGATGTCAAACGTTTTTTTAACTCCATTCTTTCTTTCTTTTTTCAGGTATTTGAAGGAGACACTTCTATCTTCATTTCTTTCTTTCAGTTATTGGCAGGAGACGTTACATATTTCCATCTTCCATTCTTTCTTTCTTTCATTCATGTACTGACAGAAGACATTAAACACTTCTATCTTTCATTCTTTCTTTCCTTCAGACATTGGCAGTGGGGTGTTAAACATCTTCCATTCTTTCTTTCTTTCTTTCTTTCTTTCTTTCTTTCTTTCTTTCTTTCTGTTATTGGCAGGAGACGTTAAACAATTCTATCTTCTATTCTTTCTTTCTATCGTTTTTAGGGTATTGTCAGGAGACGTTAAACATTAATATCTACCCTTCTTTCTTTCTTTGGAATATTGGCAAGAAATTTAGACACTTCCGTCTTCCATTCTTTCTTTCTTTAAGGTATTGGCAGGAGACGTTAAAAACTTCTATCTTCCGTTCTTTCTTTCTTTTTTTCCTTTTTTTCAGGTGTTGGCAGAAGACGTTAAACACTTCTTTCTTTCTTTCATGTATTGGCAAGAGACGTTAAACACTTCTATCTTCCATTCTTTCTTTCTTTCTTTCTTTTTTTCATGTTCTGGCAAGAGACGCTAAACACTTCTATCTTACATTCTTTCTTTCTTTCTTTCTTTCTTTCTTTCTTTCAGATATTGTCAGGAAATGTTAAACACTTCTATTTTCTATTCTTTCTTTCTTTCTTTCTTTCTTTCTTTCTTTCTTTTATTGGCAGGAGACGTTATGCACTCTACCTTCCATTATTTCGTTCTTTCAAGTATTGGCCGGTGACTTTAAACAATTCTATTTTACCCCTCTTTCTTTCTTTGGAGTATTAGTGGGCTACGTTAAACACTACTATCTTCCCTTTCTTTCTTTCTTTCTTTCTTTCTTTCTTTCTTTCTTTCTTTCGTTCTTTCTTTCTTTCATTGGCAGGAGACGCTAAACACTTCTATCCTCCATTCTTTCTTTCTTAGTATTATCGGTACGGTCGTTAAACGCTTCTGTACATACTTATTTCTTTCTTTGAAGCATTAGTAAGGGACGTTAAACGCTTTATCTTCCCATCTTTCTTTATTTGCTGCATTAGTAAGAAACATTAGACACTTCTTTCTTTGAAGCATTGGCAGGTGATGTTAAAAAATTCTATCTATCACACTTTCTTTCTTTGTCAGTATACGTTATACACTTGTATCTCCTCCCGCCACTTTCCTTCTTGCTTTCTTTCATTTTCTCGACTAAAGCGTGTAGTCCCTTTTCCACTCTTTCCATGCGATCAAGATGAAATTTATGAGGTATTGACAAGGCGTAGCGGTCGTGTGAAGTCAAGAAGACAGGGACAAGCGTAATTATAAAAGGATAAATCAGAATAAGCGTACTGGATTTAGTCCAAAACCCAACTTTAAGCCAGGGGGATAATCATCCCTAGTGTTATCAATGGCACGCATGCGCGGAAGTGAATCTGATGGTTAATTATGACCAAATTGACATAGTGAAATTATTAAAAGTTTAATCAATTACACCCGCACGGAACTGAAAAAAAAAATCAATTACACCCGGACGGAACTGCAAAAAATGGCGAAGCCACAGATAGAAAAAATCTATAACTCATTAAAAGCATCGATAAGTTTTTGCTGCATATACAAATAAGATGTTGCTATCGATTATATTTCATTAGATATAGCTTGAGCAATGAGAACGATAGACAAAAAACAAATTAATTATAAATTATTCAATAAAACATCACAGTCAGTGCATCGGGGTCTGTATAATTTGTCTCTCCGAGGTTTTGAAAATCGAATAAAAGTTACATTCATCTTTATGGAGGAAAATATTCGACATCCAATTAAATGAAAAATAAGTGGCTATAGATAATGGACTTTTAGAAACTAGAGAAAAAGATTTTTTTTTTGTTTTTTTTTTTACAGTGTGGTTCACCCTGTGCATGGCTCGGTAGTCACTCAAGGTAGAGAGTTACAGAATAAGAAGTACAATTTATGCGTATAGATGGGGAAGATTACGATTAACCCGAGGCATGAACAAATTTTGTAATGATCGGTGAAACATCCTCTTGGGTGTCGGTTCCACAGAAGAGTGGTTCTGGGAATGAAGCTGACTGAGTGGAACTTAATTCTCACCAATGGAATATGGAGGGAATGAGGATGGTTTGTTAAAATGTGCGTAACATTGCGGGTCCTAGACGTAAAGTTAGAACTGGAGGAAATAAAGAATGTAGTTCGTCTGAGCACTTTCCTCGGAAGTACCAATAGAGCAGTGAGTGGCTTGCTACATTTCCTCTGTCAAAGAAGGGTTGCAAGATGGAAAACAGTTTGCCACTCACAAGGACGGGAAGACGATTTTGGACAGTATCGAGATTGAAAAGTCAGTACTGGGAAGCTCCTATTCAAATATGATCCCAGTAGCTCCATTTTAGGCTTGGACTGCCTCTTTTAAAGGTACAGGATAGAACGTGGAGTCTTGGTACTTACTAGAGCAGTATAGGGAGCCGAATATTTTTTCAAGATCATACAGGATCTCATACCACCCCAATATATGTTACCTTACAATCTACGAAACGCGGCCCCCACTAAACTGCATCTCAATTTTCATAAGGTAGTATCCATATAAAATACAAATTTTATTGTAATATATTTATGTACAGTAATACATCATGTGCAATAGAAGTCGAATTGAATTTAAAAAAATCAAAATGGATACAAACACAGATTAGAGAAATGTCATAATAGATCCTTACATGTTAACTAAGTCATGCTTTGCGGCAATTTTAAACAAAATTATATTTTTCTGATTAAAAAGTTGAATAATTTTAACACATTCGGCATTATGGCTAACATATAGTGAATTTTTTGTGACCCTATCAAGAGCAAAACTAATTCACGGATTTACGGAAAACAAAACAAAATGACTTTACAATCTGCAAAACATTTTCCATCTTTTAATAATCAGATGTGCATAGTTTAATTCGTGAC
This sequence comes from Acanthosepion lycidas, assembly GCA_963932145.1. Classification (NCBI taxonomy): domain Eukaryota; kingdom Metazoa; phylum Mollusca; class Cephalopoda; order Sepiida; family Sepiidae; genus Acanthosepion; species Acanthosepion lycidas. The sequence goes on along the minus strand of OZ010588.1, from coordinate 88,731,163 downwards.
ATATAAAAACTTCGGTTGGCACCTCGACATGGTGTAATGGTTAGAAAGCTTGTCTTGCTAGATCAATTACAACTGAGTTCGATCCTCACTGAATTTGGACATTACAAAGCACTGTCTGGAGCTACCAATCAGGTTTGCCCCCACCCTCTCTGTGAGTTAGGGGCCATATATATTATCAGCAAGCGGAATTTTATTGGGTAACGTTAGAGGCATTTTCATTTAAATGCGAACAAGAACGACGAAAGTTTGAGTTAAAATAAAGGTTTTAAATAAATTCACACGTACTGTGTTTAAATAGAAATTCATTTATACTCAATAAGTAAAGTACCGCAAAAAACACTGAGCTAGTAGGTCTCATCAGTAATAAATGCTTGAAAAAAATTCACCGCCACAAAAAAAAGTCCAATTGTATTTTTCCTTTACTTGTTGCTTTCTTATCTCTCGAATTATATATATATATATATATATATATATATATGCATGCAATTTTTTTTATATATTATATATGCGCGGCGTTTATGGGAAAGCGCTCAATATCAATGATAAAGGTAACTAACATCAATCCAACCATATATATATGGTCTTCCCTGACTATCCGCGTAGGTGAAACCTAGATAGGTTTGTCTGGCTCTTTAGGTTTACTTTGCTTTATTTGCTCTACTTAGCGTATTGAGCACTTTAGTTATTTTACTTATTCATATCGGAGTTTTTTTTCTTTGGACCCTGAACGTAGATTCGAGACGATTATTTTCGCCGGGAATATATGTTATTAGTTCTTTCTTTTTTACACTTTTTTTTCTTGGGTATTGGTATTACAGTCTTAAACACTTAAGATTTTGCCGGACGAGTACAACTGCATATATTTATAAGATTATTAGTGTTATATATATATATATATATATATATATAATATGCGGAAGATCTACGATCGTCGGTATTCCGGCAGACGTCCTCAGTGGACATCAGATCACCCCTTCAGTGGTCATTTCAATAATAAATGTTATATACAGTGTAACCCGGATATAAGAGTTGTCGGGACCGGATAATAAGTCTCTTATATCCGGGTTTCTCTTATATCCGGGTTTGTTCTATTTCGTTTAGGTAAGTATAGCTCTAATTTGGGAACAGAAAAAATCTCTCATATCCGGTTTTCTCTTATATCCAGGTCTCTTATATCCGGGTCTCTTATATCCGGGTTACACTGTATTTATGTACGAAGGCTTGCTTGGTAATATTTTTCTTTCAAAAATATATTGCTGGTAATAATTTTTCCAAAAACGTATTTCTGGTATTAAAACATATTTTTACACTTTCATAGTGTTTTGACCCAAGTTTTGTGGGGTTAACTATTTGGGCATAACAATTGTTATAATCCTGGGTCTGTGTGGACCTGGGAACACTATCAATTAAGAGGTAGTTCCACGATCCTCAAAAAAATGATCAGAGCCTTGCTGTTGGTCGTAGTTTATCGCCCTATCCAGGACGCTGTAGTTTATCGTCATACCAAGGACTGGTTATATATATATATATATATATATATATATATATATATATATATATATATATATATATATATATATATAAGATGTGTGTGTGTTATAGAAAGATGCATTTTAAGTTGATTGTTCACATTAGCTGGCACCAGTGTCTGGTGGATGAGTGCACATTACTGACACCTAGAGGGTGCATTCACGGACCAGGGATATTTATTATGCGGACGTTGATAATGGAGGACTGGCCGAGTAGTCCAGAAACCATTGTCACAATGACCTTCATATATACTTTGTATCACGAATGCGATAGATGGCACTGGAGATGATGTCCATTCTTAAGAAGAAAGTAGCCGATAACATCGGAGACGACGACGAAGACATCTACCACAGTCTACACTGATAACATTGCTCAGGAAACTGTATATTTGAAACTAACAAAAAAAAGGGGTAAAATAAAATATGCTTAATATATATGTAAATAAAAAAAAATACCCAACATAAATCAAATAAAATGTGTGTTAAGGATTCAAACTCTTAGATATTCATTAATTAAATTTTCTGTCATACTGTCGAATATATTAGCACACGTGACCGGAAAAAGGTTACTGCTTTCTTCTCATGTATAATACATACCCCTATATTTAGAATTAATACATCTCAAAAACAGTCAGTGTTATAGCGGAATAATTAATGCACTCCTTATTACTGGTTCCCATAATCCTTTGAAATGCATACAGATGCATTTCAAAGGATTATGGGAACCAGTAATAAGGAGTGCCAGAGAAAAGCGATAATAACAAAAATTGCAATATGAGCTCTGGTAAAAACATGAATGATAACAGCAAAAATTGCAATATGAACACTGGAAAAAATGTTACTGAGACATTAGGTTTATAACACCCAGAAATTAATACACATATATCCTCAAGGCACAATGGATAAAGGCGTTGGTTAGATCCAGTGACAAAACCCAAAGAGTGTGAGTTCAATATCCGCTTAAGGCAATGGAAAACTTGGACAGGGGGATTAACAGGAGATAACTGACATCCATTAAAACATGGCACGTGGAACTAGAACAGTCTAAATAAAGGGTTCAGTTCCACATTCCAACCACCTGAAGAAGGCCGGAGCGTACAACGGCCGAAACGTTGTAATAAATATGGCAACAAAGATGAGGACAATAGTCCGAATAATGTAAATAGTGATTATGGTTTAGTTAAGTTGTTATTGTTTAACGCCATATGCACATGTATGGGTTATTATTTAATGCTGAGTCTAAATATGAAAATTCAATCTGTATAATTCATTCAAGAGAATGACATTATTTCATGTTTAAATTTTTTTACCATTACGAAATCTTCATATAAAATCAAACGTCGATTAAAACTTATTCCTCCTAAAAAGAAATATAATTAATCATAGCAAATTAAAAAAAGAAAAGAAAAGAATTTTGTCAAAATATACCATGCCTTCAATTTTCCTATAAGATGCATTGATTTTCATTTCACTATAGTTTTCCTATAAAATGCAATTTTAGAAAATTCTGCTATAAAATGTATTTTTTGGTCATTTTGTTATAAATAACATTGCTGTTTATTTTGCTATATCTTATATATATTGCTGATCATTGCTCGTAAATTTCTAAAAATATATTATTGGTCATTTTTTATAAAAATGTAACACAGATAATTTCACTATAAAATGGATTGTTGGTCATATTACTATAAAAAACTAATGCTGGTAATTTTGCTATAAATATTATTTTTGATAATTTTACTATAAAAATGTATTGATGGGAATTTTAATAATTAAATGCATTGTTGGGAATTTTCCTGTATTGCTCGTAATTTTACTAAAATATTACTTTTGGTAATTTTACTAAAAATATATATTGCTGCTAATTTAAAAAAAAATATATATTGTTGGTAATTATTTATTATTTTTGCACCAACCTAATATATATATATATATATATATATATATATATATATATATATATATATATATATACATATTACAATGGTGAATCCTAGGTTGGTTGTTCCTGGCTCTTTATTCCATTTACCACGCTCTTCTTACCGTATTGAGCAATATACCTTTTAGCTTTATTATTCGCTTGTGGGCTTTCTTTGGGCTAAAACTTAAGGGACTGGACGATTTGTTTCGCCCTGTTCGCACGTTTCTAGTTCTTTCCTTTTTCCATTTTTTTCCTCGGGTACCGATTTGCTTTAATAGAATTACAAGTTGTGCCATCCGAGGTTTTTTCCAACCGAGTATTATTAGTAGTTTAATATACAAACATACATACATACATACATACATACATACATATATATATATATATATATATATATATATATATATATATATATATATATATATGTGTGTGTGTGTGTGTATATATGTATATATATATATATATATATATATATATATATATATATATATATATATATATATATATATATATATATACTACCAGTAATAATATATATATATATATATTAAACTACTAGTAATAATAATAATAATATATATATATATATATATATATATATATATATATATATATATATATATATATATATATATATACACGTCGGCAATTCAAGGGTCAGCTGAAAAAGACCTTGCTGGGGACAGAAATTGATCCGGTTTCTGGGAAGAGAGAAGCTGCAGAAAGATCTAATTGGAGAAGAGCAATCCATGAAAATCAACACCCTTAGAAACACCAGAAGATAAATAGAAGAGACGAAGGGAGTCCAAAGAAAAATCAAATTTCTCCGTCCCTTGAAACCTCCTACCCACAATGCAGTGTCTACGGAGATCCTTTTAGATCCTACATGGCACTCATTTCACACAGAATGAAATGTCGATAAGTACCTCCGAAATTCGGTAAAATAAAAACAGAGAGGACCACACACAGAAGTATACAGGATGCGTCAGCAATACCTCCTATATATACCTCACAGAAATTGTGCACTTCGTCGTGGTGTAATGGTTAGCGACCTAACCCGCGAATCCTGTGAAATCATTTACGACTGAGTAGCGAGTTTGATCCTCACAGGTTGCCCCACATATTCGGCCTTTTATCACAAACAAGTTACGCTTAATAAATCACTATATCTCTCAGAAAGACATTAGTGGCAATGGTGTCTTCATCTAGCTTATGTCTTACTATCAAGAAGGAGTTTTTTCTGCCGCAACCCTTTGTATATAATGAGTGAGTGTGGAAGCTCCTCAATGAATGACGCCTATTTGAGAAACGCCCAACTTCCATATCGCTGAAAAATTGATACTTAAATGTTAAATTTCAAACAGTTAGTCTCAGGCATTCATGACATTTCATATTTTCTTGAAATGTCGAAATAATTGAACACTCCCTTTTGTTGAACTACAAATCTCGTAATTGATTGCCGCTGTTCTCGTCAATTAAGAGAAAACAATTTCTGGAAAAAAAATGACGCGGCACATAGTCCATTTTATATTTAATCGGATGAAAATATATTTTTTTTACGGGTTAGGCGTGCAGATTAAAGACATTTTGATTCCCCAATGTGGTTGACGGTCATTTGAAATAAAAAATTCTTTAATAGCAAAACCGGAATATTAGTTCATAATTAATAGAGGAAGGGCACTTGAATGTGGAATAACTGTTAACAAGTTTGTCTCGCTAGATAAATTACGACTGAAAAGTGGGTTCGATCCTTACTGGGTTCTCCACACTTTCAGCTTTGCGCCACATAAAAAAAGCATGTCTCGCTAGATGAATTACGAGTAGCGGTCTTTACTTTTCGTCTTGTGCCCATCTTAGAAAATCTCCATATTACATATTATTAAATCTAATATTACATATTATTAAATCTCCATATTGTCATGATTAGCAAGGTTGTCTTGCTAGATCAATCACGAAGGAATAAGAGACTTCAGTACTCACTGGGTTTTCCATACGTTCGGCCTTGTGCCACATGTAAGCTAAGTTTTATAATAAACACAGGAGAATGAATCCACGGCGCTTTCTTCATCCTCAAGAGGGTATATATATATATATATATATATATATATATCGTAATTTTCCCTATGAAAGTTCTCCACACTCACACTCTTTGAGTTCTGTCACTGGATCTAACCAACGCCTTTATCCACTGTGCCATGTGTCCTTGAGGACATCTGGGTATGAATTTCTGGGTATTATAAATGTTATAATGTTTTCAGCAACCATTTTTTTACCAGTGCTCATATTGCCATTTTTGCTGTTATCATTTCATTTTTTTACCAGAGCTCATATTGCAACTTTGTTGTTATTATCGCTTTTCTCTGGCACTCCTAATTACTGGTTCCCACATTGTATTTATTTCTATGCTTGGTCGGCTACGCTTGGCCTAGTATATGTGTTGATTCCTTAAGTTTCCGAATTTTCCAGTGGTGTTCCTTGTCTATGATCTCAACATGATCCCACAGAGGGCGGTGATCTCCCTTCTCTCTCCTTCTCTCTTTAATCGAAAAATATCCGCTGTATTACTGCTCTCTTATCGTCAAAATTTTCCATTTGCATATCTCATGTTGTTAAAGTTGTGGCCGCCAACACTGGCATTCTACGAATCATCACGCCAGAGCAAGCTCGCTCTCCCAGGAACTGCAATTAATGTCTACTCTATCACATTATACACAGTAACGTGTAACAAACTTCACAAAATTTGGCGCTTGAACTTTCCATCCTCCTTAAAAGTCCAAACCTTTCGAACATTGATTGACCTAGCCATACTGTATGGATCAGAAAGTTAGACATTCCCTATTCGTCTTGCAGGTCAAATGGATGGAAAATATGAAATCGAGAACGACAGATGGAGAAACTATGCAGCGCTTAACGCAATTTATGAAGAATTGAGACGACTATCTCTGCCACGGAGCGGACAGAGAAATCGTCTCATCCTTACTACTATAGCATCCTTCTGGAAGTAAATTCTCAAGAATATTAACATTCCCAGAGAGAATAGATAGGGACCCAGGGTTGGACATTGGGGATCTGGGACAAGAATAGCAGGACCTAGCAGTGTGGAAAGGGATTGTTAATAGAGTTCCGACCAAACATAGGGAGGTCGAATGATGATGATGATGATACACAGTAGGTATTGACAGAAAACAAATATGCCTGAGGAGACGTCTGCAACAGGGAATAACTAACCATCCTACTAAATAAGATTCCAAGCGATGTCTACGAAACACATTACGAGGGTCGGCTGAAACGTTCATAGACAGACAATGAAGGAGTGATGCTAGAACTGTGATATCTTGCATGTATGAATGTATGTATGAATTTTTGACATATGGACGGCAAAAGGTTTTAAGAGATTTCACTTGTTTATTAGTAGCAATTAATCTTCATATAAATTCATCCAGTTGACAAATAACATTAAATAAGTTTCCCTAATGTAAAATATTAATAATTAAAGGGCGATTTGACCTTATACTTACGAAGAAATTTCTATCGTATTTATATGAACGTACGCCAGTTTTTGCAACAGTATTTGACCCATGCTACCATTCAGAAATAAATGCTTAATCTTTCTCTCCTCTCTCCCTATATAGCTGTTTGCGTTTGCATGCATCTAAATATATATATCTATATCTATATATATATATATATATATATATATATATATATATATATATATATATATGTATAGTTTATGCAAACTTAGGTAATCCGTATGGGTAGACCCGAGGAGGATGATATCCGGAGAGCTCAATGTAAAATTCAGAGCAGATATGTTTGAATAAAAACAGACCACGTTAAGGTTCCATGTAATAAATTATTTCACCATAACCCCTTTAACAGGGCTCTGGACCATCAGAATAAAAATGGAAATGCGCAAAACTTATCACTAATCAAAACAACCACATCAAATATAAACTAGCGATGGTCAATATAGTGTAAAAATTCCCTGCCTTGTACAAGACTGTGTTTCTTGTCATAAATCAATTACCTATATCGGACGTACCACCACCTCTTTGAGTAGACGACTTACGTGCAACTTATCTGATCAAAGTGCTTTAAAAAAGTACTTACCCACCCACAGTTTACAGGAATCCTTTAGGAACATTCTGTTCGGCAACACTAGCATTTTATATAAAAACACATTAACGAAAACATCTCGCTGAGATAGAGGCCCTGTCTCTAAAGCATATCCCTCCCTGTATAAATATCATCTTATATAACAATGAAAATTGTGTGTTGAAAGTTTTTTTTTTGTTAAATAGAATGGTGTTCACTCGAATTCCATCCGCGCTCAACTCGCTCAACTCGCAAAGCTATAAATAAAGACGCATATTAGTATTCAGAAAACAACGCAAACACAAATACGCCTTAAACATTCAAACAGGACAAGAAATTAAAAACACCTAAAAACACCTCCACCTCCTTGAAAATGGCTAAAAAAGTGTCGGAAAGGGAATGGGATAATAGACAATACAGACAATTTTTGTATGTCTTACTTCCACTAAATGAAAAGAATATCGGAAAAACTAAATTAAAAATTAATAAGATTTTCCTTGTCTATCATATTCACCGAAATATGTTTAAAAGAAAGGTTACTGTTCAAATAACCATTAATATATATAAGAGTTCTCATGTTTCAAAACAAGAGCCGAAAAACACGAGAACTCTTATGTGGGGTGTTGGAAACATATTTTTAAATAAATAATTATATTTATGCTTTACTTTTGTATCGAGCACTATTTTATAAAAATAATAACAAAAATACTAAAGAACTTTGGATTTTCTACCTAACCAATTATTTCCTATTTTCTATATATTTTCACACACACACACACACACACACACACACACACACACACACACACACACACACATACACACATGTATATATATATATATATATATATATATATATATATAGATAGATAGATAGATAGATAGATAGATCATTTTTCTTATATTTACATTCTGTTTTTGTTTACTAGTTATATCTCCCTAATTTGTATTTCATTCATGCATTTTTTATCAATTAATATTTTAGATGGAATATAAAAATTGTGTTTATGAAAAGGCTGTTTCACCGACAACTAAGAGGGACAATTACGTGTAGGAACGACCCTAGAGTCGCTGTCGCCGGTGGCGTAAAGAACTTCGCCGCTCTTACAAGTATAATTTTTTAAAAAAAATTCACAATGAGAAAAAACTGAAAATGTAGAATGAAGAGTTTATTACAATATGTTGCTTCAAGCAAAATAAAATAATTCATTATCCTACCTAAAACATTTTTTTTAGTCTTTAGATCTGAAAATCATTTCATGGCTATTTCTACACCTATGTTCTTTGCAATACCATTTCCTATTGATAAAATAGCAAAGGAATTTAATCTGTCTTGATTCATGAAAAACTGCAAGTATGATCCCAGATATGGCCTGACGGTCTAGTTGCACACCGGCCGACTGCCCGAGTTGCCAAAAGCTTAAACCGGCTCTGATTATGAGCGATATAAAAGTAGTTAAGAGGTTTCAGCTGTGCGCAATTTATTTTCATAATAATTAGAAATCCTTCCCACAAATAACATTGAATAAATTTTCCTAACTTAAAATATAAATTAATATAATTAAAGGATGCCGCCATTTTATAAGTTACTTACCCATCGAGATGATTGTCACAATTAAATTCTGTGCTTCTATGGAAGCTTCTAAAATATCACTGATAATAATTTAATTTCAAACACGTTTATTTATATTTTCTTTTAATATGTCTTCGTCATAGATTATTATAACCTTACGGTCGATGTCGAAACAAACCCAGACACTTAGAAATTAACACATGCACGGGCATATAGATATGGACCTCTCTATTTTTGCATACATGAGTGCATTCCGTAACGCGTCTTTGCGTCGTGAGAACACCACATGAATTGGCATCTCAGCAGCTGTAGTGGGTGTGTCTAGGGTATGATGACCTACCATAAATCTCTCTCTCTCTGTTTGTTTTGAATTAGCTATTTTAAGGTTCATACATTGCTTGCTATGTCAAGTGAAAAGAGCACAGTCTGATATATTATTTCATCTTCAGCTGAGATTGGCATGAGTGATTCAGGGTTTCTTCGAGGGCGTTAGGTAAAGAATTGAACCCAAAGAACCTCGGTCAGAATATTGGACAGTGCTTATTGGTTTCATTTCCTACAGAATTATGCATTACGTCAACCGCATCTCAACCATTGCCTTGGTCGATATCTACATATAAATCCATCCCATATCCCACTAATAAAAATGCTACTGCTCTTAAATCCATATTCTTTCGATTCTGCATTCAGATTCTTTAAAATTCTTCAAAATGGTACGCAGGTCGTTCAAATATTTCTAAGCATGACCCAGAAAGAAGAGCCATAGCTAAATTTTTTTTTGTGGCATCACACGACCAATTCTTATAAAGCAACAAAAATGCAGATTTCTGAGTTAATTTCTATGCAGGTGAGACATAAATGTGAGATGTGGGCGAAAAAATCTAAAAATGGACAAAACAGTGGCCCGAGCAGTCGTCATGTATATGCAAACAAAGATGACACACAAGGAAATCGACGAGGACATGGTACAGACACATGCCGAGGACTCTCCTTCCTGTGCAACTGTGATGGAATGGACTGCGGAAGTCAAACAGGACAGAAACAGCACAGAAGATGACCCTCAGTCAGGTCGTCCAAAAAACATTAACCACTGATGAACAAGTTGATGCCATTCACCGTAAGGCTTTTGATGACAGAGGTTTTACTGTCCTGCGCGCAGGAATAAATCCATACTGTTTTAATTAAGATCTTGGGGATGAGAAATCTGTCTACAAGATGGGTTTCCAAGAATGCTAACACCAGAGAGGAAGATAAAAAGTGTTAAAACTTTCAGGACACTTCTAACTCGTTTCATGCTGACCCTGAGAATTTCCCCCACAGATTAGTAACTCAAGATGAAACCTGGGTTCACCGCTTCGAAAGTCTATCAAAGGTTCAAAGCAAACATTGGAAAGACACTGGTTTTCCACCCCAAGAGACGTTCAAGTAGGCAGAATCTGTTGGCAAGGTGATTGCTTCTATTTTTTTAGGATCCTGAATGCATAATCGTGATAGACTACCTGGAAAATGGAAAGTCTATTAATGGACAGTACGACGCATCAGAATTAAAACAACTGAAGGATGAAATCAACTAAGAAACACAAAAGTGGCATTGAATTTCTACCTCATTTACTCAATAGACGTAGCTCTACCTGACTTATTCCTGTTTCCTAAACTCAAATCCTACCTTCGTGGTAACCATTTTGGAAACAATGATGAGGTATTATGTGTTGTGGTGGAGTTTTAGGAGGGCCAGAACACCGCCTTTCACCGTGATACGACTGCAATGGCTTAAGCCTCATTGAACCAGTTGCACTGATGTTAAGGTGGACCTATTGAACAATAGTGAAAAAAGATTTTTTGTCTAAACCTTCATCGTTGCTCACATGTTCGTCCATGGTATCATAAGCATTATATATATATATATATATATATATATATATATATATATATATATATAGTTGTATATTTAGGCAGCAATCCTTCCTTTATGCATGTTTCATTAAAAACGACAGACAAGGTACCACGGTTAATCTTTTTATTTAATTTTTATTGTGTTCGAACAAGTGCTTTCTTTTCTGGACAAAGGGTGTGTAAGAACTGTCCAAATATTTTATATTTTCGAGCGCTTTCGGCTATACCTTTAGCCATTGTCAAAGATGATTTGATTTTTCAGCTTAATTGAGTGTGTGCGTTATATGTATGTCTTAGTATGTGGTAGGGATGTTTTTAATTTCCGAATACGGTCAGCACACTGTGGCTTTGTTCTTAGTTAATATTGTTAAGAGTTGTTTTTTCTTTTTTATTATTAAAGCTTCCATTATTTTTAGTCTTTTTTTGCAGGTGGATGCAGTTAATATATTTGTGTTTCTACTAGTATGTTCCTAATTGAATCGGGTAAATCTGTGTGTGTGTGTGTGTGTGTTTAATGGGTTCTAATAGAGCTGTGATCAGATAGGTGTAACGTAAGACGTCTGGATAAGCATGTAGTTGTGTAACCGATGTAATTATTTATGAGTCCGGTTTGATCAGGAACACAGTTCCTTAAGGGGCATTTGAACTCATAGATAATGTTCGTTCTTTGCAACTTTGACTTAGTAGGTGTGTTGTTATTTTTGAGGATAAGGTTGGCTGTCTTAAATATTTTATAATAGATAATAAGTTTGATTTTTTTTATTCGGATCAATTGGAGTAGTATATTTCTTTATAATATGCCTTAGAGAAGATTCGTCTTGTTTGTAATTAATATACATTTGGTTTTTGTAATAACTGCGTATGTGATTTTTGCCTGTGTGTTCGCTATCGTTATTACTTGCTTTGGGGTGGAATAATCTAATTTGGTGATCTATAAGGTGGTTAGGGAAGCCGTTGTTGATTAGTGTTTGTTTAACGTTACTAAGTTCTTTGAGAAAGAGTAGTCGAGAAGATGAGTTCTGGTGTGCTCTATTTAGAAGGTATAGCCGAAAGCGCTCGTAAATATAAAACATTTGGACAGTTTTTACACACCCTTTGTACAGAAAAGAAAGGTCTTGTCAGAACACAAGAAAAATTAAATAAAAAGCTTAACCTTGTCTGTCGTTTTTAATGAAACATGGATATATATATATATATATATATATATATATATATATATATATATATATATATATATATATATGAGGTATCAATTAACCTTGGGAGATAAAACAGCTTTATACATACCGGCCTCCTTGACTTGGGGTTCGGTAACTCCAATGGTTAGGCCCTATTCCATCAGCTGCCATTTTGCCCTTTGAGGGCAGTTGACAGCAGCAAAGTATTTTGATGATAATGTCATTTATTAAATACAGCCTTATATTTATCCATTCAGGATAGTAAGTATGTATTATTTTCAAAAATGGAACGTTCTGGTGTAGCTCATTTGGCGTCTCTGATTCGGCGTGTCCGATTCGGCGTAGCTGAGTCGACATGGGAATTTTCTGCAGAGGACGATTCGGCGTCTGAAACTTGTCGTTAACTTGTCGTTATACTCAAATTCTTTCTTTCTTTCTTTCTTTCTTTCTTTCTTTCTTTCTTTCTTTCTTTAGTAGTCAAATTAAATTAGTACTTCATTTAAGAAAAAGAAAAGTTTGAAGCATTTTTATATTTAAGAAAAGGAATAATTGGAGGCACTTTTAAATTTAAAAATGAGGTAGTTGGAGGTATTTTTATATTTAAGAAAAAAGTATTAGGCTGGTGCAAAAATAATGTCGTTTTCTCACATAGTAACACATGTGAGAAAACGACATTATTTTTGCACCAACCTAATAGTTGGAGGTATTTTTATATTATATTTCCTTCAGTACAGCTTCAGATTTTTCATATAATTTTTTTTAAAATACAATATGTTCAATTTAACTTTTTAATTTGAATTCTTGCATTATTGCTTTAATAGAATCCTTAATTTCCGAAATGAATAAAACGTTATATTGAAAGTCTTGTGTTTTCAATGCTTTTATCTCTTTTTTTGTTGTTGTTGCGGGTTGCCTCTGGTCAAAGACAGTGACGTCAAAACTGTCTAACGTTGAAACAGCTGTGCTGAACAACCCATTTATTTTTCTGACGCCGAATCAGCCACGTCAAATGGGCTACGCCAAAATGTACCAAAGCCATTCTTTTGTGGTGTTAGGCTCTATTTTAGCCTTTGCATTGCATTTTTAGTCACTTTAATTTTTGTATTAAACGGATTGAGAATCGGAGAGCCTAGTTCATGCCCATTGTATCCACTTACGTGCTAAAAAAACGTGCCTTTAAAAAAAGTATGAATCTATCTCTTATCCACCCAGCTATGGGTTGAATAACAAGAGAAACTGGCTCCTAGAGCCTTGCTTGGCAACAAGTCTACCACACAAAGCAATGGCAAACTGACTGCGGGAAAATCTTTTCCCAAATCATTGTTGAATCGAAAGAGACAGGATCACCAAAGTATGTATCACGTATGACACTGGATCTATCATTGCTAACACAGCAATATATAAAGTGCTGTGCAAAAGAAAGTGAATCCCTATTTTAAAAATAATTCTCATTTTTCCAGAGGATCAACAAATCAAAGCACTCACTACAGCCAGTAATTTCTTAAAGATTATAGAAAAAGGCTGGTTGACATTGTAACCTCAAAAGGAGCAGTCGCCAAATATTAAATGTAAGGGTTCATTTATTTTTGCACATCATAATTTTTAATTGATATTTTTTTTTTATTCCAGCTTGATAAAAATCTTTGAAAGTGGTTGTAATTGATTTAATAGAGGTTTTTCTTAATGAATATATAGTTTGATTAAGATTTGTTGGATATATGGGAAAAAGACACAATTATTTTAAATATTATCTTAGGGGTTCCCTTACATTTGCACAGCAATGTATGTGTAATTACTAGGTAAGATTATGTTTACGTAAGTTGTTTTACGAGTGCGTATTGCCATCAGATATTTGTTGTTATCCAGGACTGACCTTGTCCCAACGCTACCGGATTGAAAATATCGGATTATAAATATATATATATATATATGTGTGTGTGTGTGTGTGTGTGTATGTATGTATGAATGTATATGCGTTTGTGTGTGTGGTTGAAATAATATCTTTGCTCGAAGGATTATTATAACTAGTTTTAATTCTGAAGCAAGTTAATCATCATTTTCTTTGATTTACTCGTCCACAGGATGAATAAACAATTGTTCATGACATGCAGATTAATTTCGATTATAAATAAATAACCTCAAGCCAAGTGAATAAAACATTCTGCGAGTTCATTATCTGATATTTCAATTTAATATTTCCCTGTCTTGTTATTATTGCTCCCTCATAATAATCACAGGCAGCGAGATTTTGAATTAACGCCCCTGACGATAATTACAGCAGCGCGAGATTTGAAAGAATCAATCTCTTTCTCGGTAACTTTTCATAGTGAAGAGACGTATTCTTTTCGCTCCCGTAAAAAAAAATGAATGTAAGTACACAATTTCATTTCTCATTTTCCCTTTTCTAAAATGTCCCGTAAATATATTTGTTAATATTTCCTTGTTCCAATTCGGTGTCTTATTTTTCTTTTCGACTTACACGAGTCCACCTAAAATTGTTTGCGGGTCAGATGTGGCAGGAGCTTATAAACTATCATCCATAGATTTTGAAGCTTGCAATCCCTGAAATATCTGATACTGTAAAAGAAATAACAGATGGGTTCATGAAAAGACTACGCTAAATCAGCGTTGGTTTCCAAAAGTGTGCTCCCAGAAAAGGTTTAATAAATTGTGCCCGAAATATTTGGAGACAATAATCTTATTTAAAATCTATTTTAATCTCTCCCATCTCACATGATTAAACAATTATATTCCCCCCACCCCAATGTTCGTATTTCTAAAGGAAAATACAGGAAGTGCCTGGGGTTTTCATACTACGAATTTTTGTTGGGTGGCAAGAGATAAAAGTTACTATGACAGCTTGAAAATGGAATGGAGCCGAAATTTTCGTTGACGCATGTGTTGACTGCCTGTCTGATTGTGAGAATGACACGAGTTTCTGTGTAGAGGAGAAATGTTCGGTCGATTCTCATTGGTTTAGGAAAAGTGAATTAACGATAATTATAATCGTTATAATTATTTTATTATAATTATTTTTGACATTATAATTAATTTTTATTTATTTATTTTTATGGACATGACACTGTGACAGTAACATAAAGATTTTTTTACGGACTGCTTTATGGAAACGAGGCATAATAAAATGTTAGGCACTGATTACGAGCTTTTCTTTCATTTTCTTTCATTTTTCTACAGCAATAGTTAATCTAATTTAATCTCATTGAAAGATGTTTGTGTATCACATTTTCATTTTAGAATGAAAACCTGACTATACAAGATAGTAATTTTTTGACGATATTTTTAAGTAAATAAAATTAATTTAATTGTATAAGGGAGATAACCTCGAACATTTTTAGAAACATTTTTTTAATTAAAGGGAGGTAATAATAATTCTTGCAAGTAGCTATCGGAAGATGTGTTTTAGAAAAAATATGTAATACTTGAGATGGTTACTAATTGTAATTATAATTCCAACAAATTACTCACTAATGGAATAAAAAAAAAATTAAAAATTAGAAACCAATTATTTCAGTTTGGTTTAGATCGAAGAATTTAAATATATATATATATATATATATATATATATATATATATATATATATATATATATATATATATATATATATATACTTGTATTTATAAGTAAACGATAGTCGGTTTTATATTTGATATTGTAAATAAATAACGGTAGGGTTTAGACTTGATATTTTACCTAATGATTGGATAACTTTGTACTTGATTCTACGGGTAAAGCTTGGTGGGGTTTGTAGAGATTAACCTCTACATGCCAGTGATCCGAACCAATGACTGAGGTCACTACGTCCTCATTGGACAATAATTATTAAAACATTTCTAATTTGCATTTTCATGTGTTAGTGGTAGATTTTTGTGCAAGCTAAACACAATCCAGGCTCCAGACGCAAGTTTTACAATAATTGTTTCTGATTAGTCAATATCTCAAAGTCGTAACAACGCCTACGCACACAAAATACTACCAAAATCTTGAAACGTGTTCGCGAGCCTCACACGTGACTAAGAATGCAAATAAATACAATGCACGAACACAAATTTACCAGTGAGCTTCGTTACGGATAACCAATCGCTAAACTACTCCGCGTCACTTATACTTTTGAAGTTGCAAAGTTAAAATTTATTAACACGAAACAACTCCAATGCACTCACTCATCAATCACTGGACTCAATCACCATAAACAGTGGAAGTTCTCAACCATAGAACTTATATTCATCCAGCAAACATTTCAGTTGATTCTCTAACAAAAATTATTACGGTCAAAGAGGGACAACTTCTTAAGCAAATTTAAAATTCATATCAGAAAAATATTACTACACAAACTGTTTAATATTACGTAAGTTTACAAACCACAATCATACTTTGTATGCCTTGCTTTGTTCCTTTGTATGACTTACTATATATAAAATTCTATTGTTTGTTATTCAAAAAAAAGAGATTTATTATTATTTCTCATGTTGTTCTAATTCTATGTGTGAATATTGAAATTTTGATGTTAGTGGAAATTGTTAATTTATCACGCAGCCTATTTCTCAACAATTATTTACCCATATGATTAACACATCCACTACAGGTTTATACTTTATTAGATTAGAAGGCATTTGAAAGTTTTATAGCTTATTCCGCTGCTAAACTTCGATCGAGGTTATTCTGAGTTTAGAGGTAGGCATTGTCCCGGTTTCTATTTGAATCTGGAGCTAAAGTATAATGGGGTTTTTACATGAGACTATAAGTAAGTAATTGTTAATTTTATACATGAGTCAAATATCTGTTGAGTTTACACTTGATATTTTAGGTAAACATGATTTGGATTTATACTTAAGTCCATGCTTGATCATGAGAACGGTTATACCTGAGTCTCTTGGTAAATGTTAATAAGGTTTATAGTTGATAACGTTGATTGGTATTATAGTTGAGTCTGTAGGTGAAAAGTTGTCTGGTTTAATACTCAGTCTGTAGGTAAGGCTCGGTTGAGTTGTAGAGACATTATTATTATAAATAATTAAAAATAAAATATGAAATAATAATAGAAATTATAAATAAAAAAAATAATATTTGAACGGCGTTTAAAATAAATTAAAATTAAAAATAATAAAACTCTCCCAGCATGCAACAAAAACCGTTTCTGTCGAAAATACGGACATCCCGCCAAAAGACGTTAAATTCAATCTCTTCGTCACGAACCTTGGCACGGGCAACACGTGGCGAAATTCTCTTTGTGATATGGCATTTAATAATACGGATCAACTTCTCACTTTTATCACATATACCATAAAACTATTATAAAACTATTATAACCTAAAAGGTACACACACCAATGTACACAAACATATAAATAAATTTGCATGAAATTAATATACAATTTGCCATGCTTTTATTATCTCCGTATGTTTTATTTCTGCGACGTATGATTTTTTATCTCCTCAAACACGAGGTTAATTTTGTTGTTATGATGTGAGTCTTTATACTTGAGTCTATAGTTAAATGCAGGTTGGGCTTGTACATTTTAATATAGCTAAACATTCATCATATTTGTAATTGGGTTCATAACTGAAGATTTGTCTCGTATAACGTTCAGGATATAGGCAAACATTAGTTCTTTTTATACTTGAGGCCATAGGTAAACATTGTTGCAGTTTTTTGGGGCATATGTATGTAACTAGTGAGCCAGTTCGAATGACACGACTCACTTTATAGTCTACCAATAGAAGGTTAACCAATCAGAAGCCGCAGAACATGTTATCCGTCGTGTATAAAGGCGGCCATTTTTGTTTACCCTATCCGAAGGACCAGTGCCAATTTGTCAGGCGAAGATGACAGAAGGAAGTACTACGCTCTGCTACTTTGCCACGATAACCTGAACTACGCTTTCCTACTGTCTCCGAAATATTCACTGCTGACCTCTGGATTCCATACTCGAAGACGACCGTCATAAAATGTCTAACAAACATTGGCCAGGTTTTCACTTTTTCCTATAGGCAAACTTTCGTCAGGTTTATATTTGAGTCTTTTGATGAACATTTTATGTGATTTATTCTAGAGACTATTATTCCATCTTTGTTGTTGCGGCAGGAATCAAACCATGGATAAAAACGATCAGTAGTCAAGACATGGATAGGAGCAGCAGGAATCAAAACATGGATAGGAGCAGCAGGAATCAAAACACGGATAGGAGCGGTGGCAGTGAAAACATGGATGAGAGCAGAAGCAGTCAAAACATGGGTAGTAGCAGCAGTCAAAACATTGATAGGATCGGCGGCAGTCAAAATACGGATAGCATTGGTGGCAATGAAAACATGGTTTAGCGTTTTTTAGTTCAGTGTAGAAAATCTTTTTTGTGGATGGACTTGCTTTGGACTCATTCCTAGGAGAATGAACCAATAGACAACCTGATGGAGATGCTGACTTCCTGTACATAAACTACACACTTCGGAGTGTAATTATACATATATCGACAGGATGCTGGCGTTGCCATGGGCTCACCATTATCTTCAGCAATAGCAATGGCAAACATATACATGGAATACTTCGAAAAATGCCATTAGAATTCACATCACTAAAGCCAACCCTATAGCTGAAATAAGTAAATGACACATCCATACACTGGCCACACCAGGAAAAGGTCCAGATACTACTGGGCCATGTGAACACGATGCAGTTCTAAATGGCGAGATAAACCAACAAATTCGTACTCCTGAGTGTACTAATATCTAGAGCAGAGGAGGGGTTGAAGGTATCCGTATACCACAAGCTAACATTCACTGGACAATGCCTCAACTTCAACTCCTACCATCCATACAGTGTAAAGAAAGGGATCGCCCGCTGCTTACAACATCGATCAAAAGTCATAAGATATATAAACTCAGAGACATATAAACAGGTAATTGTCAGTATACGCAGTATTCTATAACGTAACAACTACCCTGGGTGCATGGTAGCTGCTCCAACAAACTAGGATAGAAGGGTACAAGAGGAAAACAAAAGACAGAAAGCAGTTTCGGTCTGCCCACCCTATGCGAAGGGATTATCGGAGAACATCAGGACGACCTTCGCAGACATTATCTAAGACCTCCCGCCCTAAAAGAGAACATGACCAAGGACTGTGTGTATGCTATCCCTTACAGCTATAGAAAGAAACATGAGGCCTCCTTTATGTAAGACTGCAAGAATATAGTAAAGCCCTAACAAGACGGAAATAAAAAAAAATCTGGCGTAGCTGACCACATATTGATTGAAAATTGAGATCACTACACCCTTTTTGGAAGAAGTTGAAATAACAGACAGAGAAGATCAGTGTAAAATACGAAAACTTAAGAAATCACCATATATGCTCGGTGACAAAAATCTCATAAGCCGGACAAACATAGAAATGAATGCAATAATCTAACTACTTACAATACCTCATTTGAATATATATATATATATATATATATATATATATATATATATATATATATATATATATAATTAGAGGGTTTTGAAGAATCATAAATTAGTAATTCATCGAGTCTGGAAAAATCCTGAACAGAATTCAGAAAGCTCTTCAAAAATTCCGTTGTTTGACTCATCCAAGAAGAAGAAGAGCAGGCGCCATATCGGATCTATTAGGTTGGTGCAAAAATAATGACGTAATAATGTCGTTTTTGACGTTAAAAATACATCAAAAAACGACATTATTACGTCATTATTTTTGCACCAACCTAATAGTTTATTACCCGTTGGTTTAGTGGGTATGACTCTTGCGTCATATCGTGACGGTCTGGTTTCGCTTCTCGGTAGAGGATGCGCAATGCTGATGAGTCCCGAAATAGGTCGAAACGTCCGTCTAGTGCTTTCACTTCTCGATGGATTATTTATTTATGACAATTACAATCCCCCTAATAATTCTTTCTTTTTATATATATATATGGCTTTCATCAGTGTGTGTATGTGTGTGTGTGTGGTGTGTATATATATGTGTGTGTATGTATGTGTGTATATATATATATATATATATATATATATATATATGCATGCTGATGAAAGACATTTGAGAGATAAGAACCAAAAACAAAACATAAGAATATTGGCAATAATAGAAGTAATATTTATTGCTTATATTTTGATCAAATAGATTCATGATAAGAAAAGATATTAAATATTCTTTTTCAACGCGACCAGAAATAAAAAAATGAAGTGGTACTTTTTTCTGGGGGGAATTTTTTTTTTTTTTTTTTTTTTTGACGTTAAATTACTGAAGAGATCTAGTAGTTTTGGGTTAGGGGTTTGCCACAATACCGATTGTAGATTGCTTTTAGAAGGCTTTTTTTTTGTTGAAATGGTATTCACAGAGTATGATGAATTTCCTGTTAAATTTCTTTAACATAGCGCCACACCCTAGCATAAATTTACCAAGACCTAATAGCCTACTTATTAATTATGCATTAATTACAGTGACTCATTTGCCAACAACTATTTCATAGTGACCCATATTTACTGAACACGAAGTCAGATTTAGAAAACTGGTGTTTATTTTTTTAATTTTTTTTTTTTTTTAAAGTAACGTTCGCCTTAGAAAGGCCCGGGGACTTTTCGAGGTAGACTGTTACGTTAAGGATAAGTTTATCCCGGTTGTTGGGGAAGATAACGGTTAACTGTAGAATTGAACTCGCTTAGATTGTAGTGATTAGGAAAACATCCTTTTAGAAGTCTATTCCACAGAGCAGCCGTTCGCGGGAAAAAGCTGTTCGAGTGGAACTTATTTCTCACTAATCAGGCGGGGAATGATGATGGTTTGCTAGAATATAAGTGGCATGGCGGGTCCTAGCCTTGAAGGTTAGACCTGGTGGAACTAAGGAATATAGTTTGTCTGAGCAATTTTCGTAAAAAGAGACCAGTAGAGGCCTGCCACTTAACGCCTGTGAGAGAGAGATTGGAGACAGGAAAATAATTCGTCACCTACAAGAACAAGCTTTTAGAATCTATCGCTACTGGAAAGTGAGGAAATGGCAGCTGCCACCAGAATATGACAACAGTACTCTATTTTCGGCCTGATCTGACTCTTGTATTTTCGGTTGGTCAGTCTAAAATGCGTATCAAGTGCCGTTACATGCATCTGTGTGAGCGGGGAATCCATTGGTTTGGTTTAGTTTGGTTTACGGCATATCAATGTGAATGGAGGATTTAATACCGACAAAATTTTCATTGTTGGCAATATTTTTTTTCGAAAAATCTATTTTTGGTAATATTTTTTCCTTCAAAATAATCTATTTTTGGTAATATTTTTTCCTTCAAAATAATCTATTTTTGGTAATATTTTTTCCTTCAAAATAATCTATTTTTGGTAATATTTTTTCCTTCAAAAAATCTATTTTTCGTAACATTTTTTCCTTCAAAAAATCTATTTTTGGTAATAATTTTACTTCGTTGGTAATATTTTTTTCAAGAAAATGTTTAGCCGGTAATGTTTTCTGTCTTTTTTTCAAAAATGTATAGCTGGTAATATTTGTTTTTTTAAATGCATTGCTGGCAATAATTTTCTTACAACGTATTTCTGGTATTAAAACCTATTTTTACGCTTTCATAGAATTTTTTACCCCAGTTTGGGGGTTAAATATTTGTCCATAGGTGGGACCCTAACAGATGATACCAACCCGTGTCAGGGTGGACCTGGGAACAACAGAAATTAAGTTCTACGCTCTTCAAAACCTCATGATAAGAGGCCTTACTGTTGGATGTAGTTTATCGTCTTACCCAGGACGCGGGGATTCCATTAAGGAATGAATAGGAAAGTTCTCATTTCATTCAAATGAAAGGCATGATGTCTTTCAGTGATGAATATAGAAAATGAAAAAAAAAGTTATTATTGAAGCACTGCAGGATTTCTATAGGTTGTATATTAATCATTTGGTTTATAACGTCAAATCAAGCAAACAAAAATCAACATTCAGAGAATTGTCAAAGGCTTAGATCGTCAACAAAAGAACCTCGGACGCATGTTAAACTATCATTTCAGAGGAATCCTTATTTTGCCATTTTCTCATCAGAGGATGTCTGCTGGCCACGACCAATCATATCCGTTCGTAGCTGGTAGGAACAGGTATTTGAAACTACACGTTTGGCTGGTCATAAATAGCAACCCCCCCCCCCAAAAAAAAAAACAACAAAAAACCAAACAAATGCAATGTGACACAGCATTAGAATTTATCTATCTTCTTCCTCTTTTAGATGTATCAATATTTCTTAACATGATAGGTTCCAATGTGATGCATTATAAAGCAATGGGTATAGTTTGTCATAAATAAATCCGTAACATTTAAATAACTATAAATCTAATTCATTTTTGACATGTACTTTTCTTTTTAACAATTTTAGTTTTTCTGCATGCACATAAGTATCTATCTATCTATCTATCTATCTATCTATCTATCTATCTATCTATCTATCTATCTATCTATCTGTATCTTTTTTCAAGCGTCGCGTTTATCTGTTAACACTTTAGGTCCCTTAACCCTCTTTATCTACATAACTCCCTCTCCTATTATAAGCCAACTCTTACTCCCTCTCATTTTATTCTTTCCTTTTTCTCTTTTTTTTCTTTTCTTCCGTTGCCTTTCAAATTTTCTGTGAAGAAACGGTTTATTCATTTTAGTAATTGGATTTGCATTGATAAGTCCAAGGAAAAACTACTTTCCCAATGATCGAAGTGATCATCTGTATGAAGTATTCGTTTGGATCTCATTAATTGTAATTCACACACACACACATACAACTATATATACATACATACATACATACATACATATATATATATATATATATATATATATATATATATATATATATATATATATATATATATATATAATTAATACATTGGTAATCAGTATGGATATTTCCCAAAGGCTAGAGATCCAGAGAGAGCTCTATGTCAGAGACAGAGCAATAGTTATTATCGTACAAAAATGAACACTTAAAATGCCATACATTCGTAATACAAATGAAATAGATATACACCATTTTCCTTCCCCTTTCACAAATGTAGATCTGCATATTTACATATTTTTCTTTAATCCTGGAGAAATCTTTTTCATTTATATTTGTATTACGGGATCTGGAAAATTGAGGTCAATTTCCCAACTTTAATGAAATAAATATCACCTCATGGTATTTTAAAGGTTCGTGATTTTATAATATATATATATATATATATATATATATATATATATATATTTCTGTATTTAGGCAGCAATCCTTCTTTCATGCACATTTCAATGAAAACGACAGAAAAAGGTGCTTTTATTTATTTTTTCATACAATTTCTCATGCGATCTAATATTTTTTTGTTTTCGGATAATAAATTATATAAAAACTGTCCGAATGTTCTTTTTATCCGGGCACTTTTGGCTATACATTTAGCCATTTTCAAGGCTACACTACAACATGCTTGACACGCAGACTAACTCTACACCTTTCTGATAATAGCTCAATTAGATGTTATTTAAATATTCATAGAGACTACCGGACACTATTCGGAACATACTTGTCGACAACACTAATATAATAGCATCATCTACATGCAAAAAAAAAAAAAAAAAATAAGGCTAAAAATAATGGAAGCATTATTAATAAAAACAAAGAAACTAACACTTAATAATATTAACTTTGAACATGGACATAATATCTTGACAGTGTTTTGAAAAAAGAATGAAAATATTTTATAAAACATATAAACTATTTCTTATTTTAAAAGATTAAAATGTGAAAATGGCTAAATGTATAGCCGAAAGTGCTCGGATAAAAATAACATTCGGACAGTTTTTATATGACTTATCATCAGAAAAGGGAAAAAATTATATCGCAATTAGAAATTGTATAAAAGAATAAATAAAAGCACCTTGTCTGTTGTTTTCAATGAAATGTGCATATATATATATATATATATATATATATATATATATATATATATATATATATATATATATATATATATATATATTTGATTGGATAGATGTGAGTTTGTGACCCTGGCTTTCACGCTTTAGCGATCGTCAGACAAAATCTGACGATCGGTGAAGCGTGAAACCTAGGGAAACAAACTCACATCTATCCAATCAAATATGTCAGCTCTATCTCTGATATTGAGCGCTTTCTAATAAGTACCGCGCATATAATATAATATATAAATAATTATACATATATATATTTATTTATATTTATATACACACACTTTTCACACACACACACACACACACACACACACACACACACACACACACACACACACACATACCCTGACTTGACATCTATGAATGTAACTCTATACTGAAACAAATTATTAACACGCAACACACCTCCCTATTTAAACAATCGCCCTGGCTGTTACCATGGAAATTTTGATTTCAATTATGAATATGCTATTAAAACACGTAAATTTCAGAAATAAGTTATTCCAAAAAAAATTTCGCTTGAAGATGGAACAGAGCTTACTTTAATTCAATTTAATTCAAATATATATATTGAAGTTTTAAGCTCTTGTTTTGAAACATGAGACCTCTTATGTAGCGTGTTGGAATTATATTTTTAAATAAATAATCATATATATATATATATATATATATATATATATAAGTATAGGATTGGTATATAAGGAATAGATTCCAATAACCAACAAATACTATTCTTAAAAGAGTGATCAATACAGAATAGATAATTATTTATTCGAAAATTATAACATAAATATTAGGTTGGTACAAATTAATGTCGTTATCTCCCATATGTTATTATGTGAGAAAACGACATTATTTTTGCACCAACCTAATATTTCCTGTCTCGTCCCTTTTTTTGCGTGATTATATATCTAAATATATCTGAAGCTTTGTGTATTATAATCTGATTGTGTACGCATTGTCTTTTGCAAGATGTCATCCTCCTTTGTCCAATTTTTGCTTCAAATGTATCGAAGTTGTTGCAGAGTTCAGAACAGCATTAGATCTTAACGTTTATTGATTTAATTTCAGTAAAAACATATGTATTTTTTCTTCAGTTTCTTTAAATAATTTTATAATTTTAAACTTAATATAGATTAAATTTAAAATTGGTGATTTTTAATTTTATAGTATCAATTAATATTAGTTAGAATGAATTCTATTTTAGTCTAACCTTAACATTAAAGCATTAAATAATTATTATAACCAAAGTCCGTTGTCAAGTTTTTTGAATTCTCATATACTTGTATTTTGATTGATCATTTCAGCTTATGTAACCCTAGCGAAGGATGTTTGATTGATCTGAACCTTTTAAAACCTTTTATTCTATATTCAACACCATCACTTGATGACACACCAGAAGAGTTGAAACAAAATAGCTATTTTTGTAATGATTTTATAACATATTTATGCTATAGTTTTCGAATAAATAATTATATATATATATATATATATATATATATATATATATATATATATATATATATATATATATAAGTTTTTTTATTACATTTGTTTTAAATTTCCGAATTGGTTATGTAATGATATCAGTAAACTTGACAAAGTACATATTTATTTTTAATTTATATTATATTTTTCCGAGTACTTCTGAATATTGTTACATTCGTTTTTACGGATTGTTCTGTGTATGTCTACGCAAATATTTCCCCATAACAAAACCAATTTCAACTTACTCAAGGAAATGGAACCGATTAAAACTCACTCAAGGTGATCTCATTTAGATGGCCAAACTGAAAATCCTTTTTTTTTTTTCAAACCTTTATTAAACACACTTAAATATAAGCTTCACTATAGAAAACATATAAGAGGGACTATGGAATAAAAGATAGCGGCTCGGCTTGAGGAATCGGGGATCCGAGTTCTAATTCTATTCGAATTCATTATATTCACTTACGTGTTATAACTCTTGGGAACTGTATGAATCTATTTCTTCTAAGTAGCTGGGCGGATTCACTTTTATGGGCTTAGGGGCAACCGCTCTAGGAGAAGGAAAACTCTGAATTCAAACCAGAATCCAAAATCTTCACTGTCGTATAATACGTGAACTTTTATGCAAGTCAATATGTACAGTAAAAAAAAAAAAAAAATGATGATTCTATCAAATACGCATACGTCGAAATCGGCAAGACAGTCCATTTTTTTAACATACATACACACACACTCATATATATATATATATATATATATATATATATATATATATATATATATATTAACAACAAGTTTGAAAGAAAAGCCGTATGAGAAGCTGGAAAATGTTTTTGTGACGAGTTTCAGCCGTTACAACTTCATCGAACTGTGTTTGTTGTGTAATCGGAAAGCCAAGTTCGAACTCCACTCGAATCCATTAACATTCACTTACCTGCTAATACAATTGAAAAACGTATGAATCCTCTTCTTCTCCCTCCTAGCTATGCGTAAATAATAGGACAGACTGGGTTCTATAGCCTTGGATGGCAACTATTCTAGGAGAAGGACAACTCTGGATTCAAAACCTGTGGAGGTTTGTTTGAAGACCTTGTGGCACGTAGTGCACCAGGTCTCTGTAATCGGCCCTTCAATAAGTTGTTTCTGCAGAAAGCCTTCTCTACTATAATCGAATCATATATGCTAGTGTCTGACTGTCGATTCCTCGGAAGTGATCTACTTGAACCTCATACGTCGAATAAGACAGGAAAGTCAACAATAACGGGTAAAGTTTTCCAAATCTTGTTACGGCATATTTGTCTATCCCACAAAATGTTCATTATTTAAAAAAAAACAAAACAAAAAAAACACTAAACTAATTGAGTTTCTTATTCTAGATTTTCAGATAAGACGTTTAGCCATCTTGACACTATTTGTCAGAAGAATAAGGTATTCAGCTAGAAAAAGAACTGGTTAAAATCGTTTTGTGTCAGCCCCACTGTCCCCCAGCTGAGCAATGGTAAGAGGAAAATATCATTTAGGCTATCAGTTATGGTATCAATATTTATACTCTGGCTTCAATCTTCAAAGCCAATTAAAGAACCATCGAGAGAGCGGTAAATAAGTTTTAAAAAGAAGGAACGGTCGAGAGGAAGCTGGATCAAATGATGACAACAGGTTGAGGGATCATTATTGAAACTTATAAATAAATAGATCAATTACAAAAGATCCAACTCAATCCATAAAAAAGTTTGACACGTGCGAGTGGTGTTTCAGCTATGACAGTTCAAAGAACAGTAAAAAAAAAAAAAAAGAGCTGAAAATGTAATCATCCATGAATCGTGTAAGGCGCCTTGTTACTACAGGACAGAAAGTTAGTGGGCGAAAATCATCATGACTAAGTTGGAAAATCATCCTGGAATAATATATTAGGTTGGTGCAAAAATAATGACGTAATAATGTCGTTTTTTGACGTTAAAAATACGTCGAAAATCGACATTATTACGTCATTATTTTTGCACCAACCTAATATATATATATATATATATATATATATATATATATATATATATATATGACTTATTCGTTTCTGATCGAATTCATCATGATTCTTCTGTTAAGTTTGGAGAGTAATTATATATTCTTATTGTTCAAAGTAGAGTCCAATAGTGTTATAAAAAGCTCGGAGAATTTTAGTAAGATATATTTAATCATTTCTTAGATGCAACTGTTCAAAACTTAATCTATTAATTGGACAATTTTGCTGTTATACCCCTGCATATGAGATATTTCTTCCTTTGTACGTTTTAACGAAATGATAGCTTTTGACTATGAAAAGTACTAAACGGAATAGTCAGCGCTGATGGAGGATTTTTTTGAGTTTTACGAAAATTTACGGAGTTATGATAAAAAACCAAAAGTCAAATAGATCGTAGTTTCAGCAACAACCATTCATTGGCTCATTTAATGAACGATATATTCAGGCCTGCATATGTGGAACAATGTCTAATTGAGTGAATGCGTGTGTCTCTAAATACACAGAAGCGATTTTGTTACGAACGTCTTCCTCGCCGTTCGAGATGGACGTCTTTGTGAAACACTACATTTATTCTGTCTTTAAGATGTTCGCATTCCCGCCTTTATTTTTGTTGTTGATACAAAGCACAGGTAATTGAATAAGAATGCAAAATTATTCTGATTTTAGAATAAACCTTTTGAGTTCTATATTATTTTAATAATTGCACAAAAATATATTACTCATTCCTAATGATTAAAGCGTCGACTTTGTCTATTTTATATCGATCTCTCTCAGAATGTAACTCAAAGCATTACATACCGTTAATCTTGAATATGAAAAAAACAGAGATGGGTTTACTTTTTTTTTTGCATGTGTTCCAGCCTGTTTATAAGCTCCTCAAATTGCTACCAACATTACCTGACTATTGGCGGTGGTAGATTGGTGGGGGATGAATGATCCACTTTCGATCGGATAATACGTCTCTGTTTTCTGAATTTCTTCGGTCGAGATACGGTTCTTTAAAGATCAAAGTGATACAGGACGCTCGTCTGTGATTGACAATCAACACCTGAAAAGATTAGTCGAACAAAACCCACGTCAAACTGTCAGAGGAATATCTCAGATAATGGCTGTCAGAATTTCAACAAATCTATCTCAAAACAATTGGCAAGGTGAAGAAACTCGATAATTGGGTTCCACTTGAACTCAGTAAAAGTCACATAACTCGACGTTTTGAAAGGTGTTCGATGCCGCATCTGCTGAATTTGAATTATCCGTTTCTTGATGGAATAGTGACTTGGAATGAGAAATGGATCCTTTACGAAAGTCGTAAGCGATCGGCTCAATGTCTTGACCATCCAAACACTTTCCAAAACCGAAATTTATCATGATGACTGTCTTGTGGTCCGCCATTATCGTTATCCATTACAGTCTTTTGGATTCTGACCAAAGTATCATTACCGAAGTTTACTGCCAAAATCTGGATGAAAATGCACATTCAATTAAACAAATTGCAACCAGCACTGGTTAATCGACGTGGTCCAAATCTGCCTCATGACAATATTCGGCTACATGTCGCCAGGATCAAACTGCAGAAGCTCACCGACTTGAGAATTTTGTCACATTCATAATATTGCACTAATCTCATGTCCACTGACTATTATTTTTTTAAAAATATCTTGATAATTTTTAAAAGGCATTGCATTGCAAAGAAGATGTAGTAACTGCATTTAATATTTTTTTCAAGTTAGTGTTTTATCGTAAAAGAATAAATAAATATGTAACTAGATGACAGATGTGTATAGACGTTCTAGTTTACAATTTAAACTGATTTAAACACTGTTTAAATACTCTGATTTAAAAAATATATAAATATTGATTCTAAAATCTGATCTTTTTTCCGAGAAACTTAATATTTATTGTATTGTGTAATTATGAATTACTGAAACGGAAAGACTGCAATTATAATAAATTTATCATCATAATAAAAATTTGTCTGTCAGACTCATAACACGTTTGGGTCATAGTGTTGCTATGCAGCTGAATACTTGACCAGTTTCGAGCACATATCTGGAATGAAAGCCCGAGAGATGTTCACTCAACCCTAGCATGTCTTGGATAACTAGGCCTGAGCCGAGTCCATCCATCTCCAGGTGAAACCACAGCAGTGTCCTCCAATTTAAAGGTTTGCCTTAATGATGGACACGCCTCCCTGGCCACAGGCTTTGTTTTAGAAGGCCTTTCGTTAAGCAATGCCGTATCAGAATAGCACTGGTTGCATAAATAGCGATGGAGACCAGTGAACCCCATTATGCAAGAATCAATGATGATGATTCAAGTTTCTGAATGCAGGGTGGGCGTCCTTGGTATAACGATAAACTATATCCGGCAGCAAAGCATCTGATCGGGAAGTTTTGGGGAGCGTGGGACCACCTTTTAATTGTTGTCTTCAGGTCCGCCTTGACACGCAGTGGTAGCACCTGTTAGGGTCCTAGCAATAGGCAAATAGTGAACAACAAAACACTAGGGAAGCATAAAAAAAAAGGATTTTTATAGTAAAAAATATTAGCAATACATTTTGAAAAAAAAAACAAAACAAAAACAATACAAATTACTAAAGCTGCATTCGACGACCTGCAAAAAACCTCTTTTACAAAAATACGCCAATGAAACCTGATCTACAAACTGATTTCTTACAAAGAATATATATTTTATTCATACGAACCTATCCTAAAAATCTTGTCGGCATTAAATATTAGGTTGGTGCAAAAATAATATCGTTTTTTGACGTTAAAAACTACGTCAAAAAACGATATTATTTTTGCACCAACCTAATAATTTGAGGTTGATATGCCATAAAACCAAATAAACCAATCCAGAGTGTGTTTGTGTGTTTATGTGTTCCCGTTGTAAAGGTTTGAATTGGTGGAAGTAAAGAATAAGAGTTAGCTGAACATTAGACTCATTTATATAAACGTCCATCGCATATTTCTTTCATGACAGACATATACAGGAAGTTAGAACGTAAAAAGAAATCAGAAGACAAAACAGTAACGGTTTTACAATTGCAAAAAAAGAATCTATTAGGTTGGTGCAAAAATAATGACGTCATAATGTAGTTGTTTTACTTATTTTTTTACGTCAAAAAACGACATTATTACGTCATTATTTTTGCACCAAACTAATAATAAAGTATATTGACTTATCGAAATCCGAATGGTGCTAAAATGACCGAGAAAATTACGCTAAAAAAATCGCCAGATCTCGAACCGAAATATTTTCTCACAGATGAAGAGAAGTCAGAAATGTGGTTCTTCAAAGAATGTCATCGACGGAACATGATGAGCAAGGAAGACGTTTTAATGAATATTAAAACAATAAGGCGCACTTAAAACCCAGAATCAGAAAGATACATCTGAAAATCTTGGCCCATATACTGCGGAAAGAGGGCTTACAAAATTTGATACTCATTGGGCTGATCGAATGCAAAGGGGGCCAGGGGTTATCAGCGGGCCACAAATCTGACGAGCTTATTTGAATGAATGGCAGAACGAGTTGGAGGGATGGTAAAAAGGCAAAGGTTTCTAAGAGCTACAAAAAATAGGAGGTTGTAGAGGGCCATAATTGTCCACATCCTGAAGGGACACATACACAAAACAGAATGATATTTTTGATTGATCCCTTAGCTTCATAGTTTATGACGATAAACTACATCCGGTAGCAAGACCTATGAACGAGAGATTGGAGAATCGTTGAGACATCTCTTAAATGCTGTTGTTTTCATGTCTAACCTGGCCCTGGGTGGTAGAACATGTTAGGGTCCCAGATAAGAAGCCCAAACAAAAACCAAAAGACTAGGAAAGTATAAATATAAATGTTTATAGTAAAAATACCAGCGATACATTTTTTTATAAAAAATTACCAACAATATATTAGGTTGGTGCAAAAATAATGACGTAATAATGTCGTTTTTTGACGTTAAAAATACGTCAAAAAACGACATTATTACGTCATTATTTTTGCACCAACCTAATATTTTTGTATTGAAATTACCAGCAATACATTTTTATAGTAAAATGACCAACCATATATTTTATCATCAAATTGAAGACATGTTATTCTTCTTCTTTTATCTGTCATGTCTTTACAAGATGTAGGCGAACGTGGCCCTCCACATTTTCCTATCAACTCTTAATAATTTTTGTTATTTCTCTCTTTTGCTCAAAGACATCAGGTATTTTACATGCTGCTTTTCTCTCTCCATTTTTCTATCTTTCCTGTGACTATCAGATTTTCTAAGCCCCTCTTCGTAATTACGTTTAGCCCAAAAATTCAACTGCCTCTTCTTGATGTAAAGTATGTTATACAATGTCAAAAATAAAAATAAATAATTTGCTATGGTTAATCTCATTTCTTGTAAGGAGAAACAACTTTACACTCCTCTTTCGAAGATTGTTTGCTAAAAAAAACGCATTTAAATAATTAAAATTTAATCATGATATAATGGCATGCACTCGAATTATAAAGTTTGAATTTTCATACTTAGATTTCCATCTTCAATAGTCCATATCGGTACATACGTCGCTAATCAAAAACAGCAAGACCAAACGAAAAATATAATAGTAAAAAAAATGGCCATTTCGCCAATAGATCGTTACAAATTGGTCTCTTTCTATCAGATTGCGACGTAAATCTAATGGACAGTTTCACAAATTTGAATTTTATTTTGTGAGTTACAATTTCTATGTAATAACAGAACGTAGGAGATTGCTTTCTTGCTGTTGAAATATGAAAACAGTTAATCAATATTTTCATTGCTTTTAACGCGTCTCCATTATTAATCATAATAATTCTAGAAAGAAGAGGCAATATGTACTATCGTGATAGTACAGATATGCGTTTATTTATCTGGGAAAATTAGAGCTTCCATGCAGTAAACGTTTGTTATTGGATTGCAGAAATTATGAGTTAGCAAAACTCAATTGTGTCCACCGAAAATATTTCAAATCATTATGAACTTGAATAACAATCCTATTTTTCTCTGAGATCTCGTGTTGTATAACATCTCACATAAAGCCGAGAGAAAGAATTGAAAATGAATGAGAGTCGATGAAACATAATTAAAGAAAAAGGTTATTAATGGAAAGAAAGGCGTGAGAATGGAGAATAACGAATACAAGAATGGAATGAAGGAAGAAGTTAATAAAAGCGACGAATAGAGAAAAAGGAAAACAGAAAAAATAAAATGATGAGAAAAAAAGTAAAAGAGAATGATTGAAAATTAAACGAAAACATTTTTAAAATGTCTGAAAAGGAAAGAAAAAATAAAACTTGTATCAAATAAAAAATAAATGAAAATGAAGATATGAAAGAAATACGAAAAGATATTTAATGAATTGAAAATGTCGGTTGGAGATTTTACAAATTATAATAACAAAAAAAAAGAGAAATGAACGATATTAGAAAGAAAGAAAGGTGAAAAGAAAGAAAGGTGAAAAGAAAGAAAGGGGAAAAGAAAGAAAGAAAGAAAGAAAGAAAGAAAGAAAGAAAGAAAGAAAGGGAAAAAGAAAGAAAGAAAGAAAGAAAGAAAGAAAGAAAGGAAGAAAGAAAGAAAGAAAGAAAGAAAGAAAGAAAGGAAGAAAGAAAGAAAGAAAAGGAAAAGAAAGAAAGAAAGAAAGAAAGAAAGAAGAAAGAAAGGGAAAAGAAAGAAAGAAAGAAAGAAGAAAGAAAGAGAAAAGAAAGAAAGAAAGAAAGAAAGAAAGAAAGGAAGGAAGGAAGGAAGGAAGGGAGGAAGGAAGGAAGGAAGGAAGGAAGGGGAAAAGAAAGAAAGGGGAAAAGAAAGAAAGAAAGACAGGAAGAAAGGAAGAAAGAAAGGGAAAAGAAAGAAAGAAAGAAAGAAAGAAAGAAAGGGAAAAGAAAGAAAGATAGAAAGAAAGGGAAAAGAAAGAAAGAAAGAAAAAAGAAAGAAAGAAAAAAGAAAGAAAAT
Organism: Acanthosepion lycidas; assembly: GCA_963932145.1. Classification (NCBI taxonomy): domain Eukaryota; kingdom Metazoa; phylum Mollusca; class Cephalopoda; order Sepiida; family Sepiidae; genus Acanthosepion; species Acanthosepion lycidas. Next base: position 88,697,543 of record OZ010588.1, on the reverse strand, counting down.
CATCAAATAAGAAGACAAAAATAAATGAAGATAGAAACAAAAGAAAGTGGGTAGAAGGAAATAAAAAAAAAAATAAAAAAAACAGAAACAAAGAAGTAAAGGAATAAAAAGGAAGAGTAATTTTTTTTTTTTAAAGTCTCCATTATAAACCAGAAAATGATTAAAAACGCTCAAACGATTACAAGTCGATTTGAAAGGTAATTACAGGGCCATGGAAGTCAAAGTTGTAAAAGTCGTGTCACGGGGAATTTAGAGCGAAAAAGATTTTTACTAAATTATCTCCCTTGTAAAAACGTAAACATTCATTTTCGTTTATTGCGTTTCTCTTCTTCTTGGATCATTTGCTCACATAAGGTAGTAAAACCTATACTTTTTAGATTCTAGTAAGTTTGGTACCGGAATTAATTCGATAAAAATAACTTATTCTTTATTTAGGCAAAAACATCCCGGGGTTAAAACAGAGTGGTATGTATGCAACATTGAATATGAAATTGTTATTGTCTTTGCAATCGAAAGAAATAATCGAATTTTTTGGTTCATTGTTTTTATTGTCTGTGATTTTGTAAAACGTCGAAAAACGTTTGATGCTTTAATTACAGATTTGAAGTAAAGAATGTTCAACATATTCAAATGTAGCTTAGCAAACAAACACGATTGAGGTAAGCCTGCAAGAACATCGTATAGCCGTAACACGAGGGGAAATAGAAAAACCAGGCGTAGCTGACCACATATGGAGAGAAAAGGGTGATCAGCGCCCCCTGTGGTATGAGGTTGAAATAATAGATCAAAAACATCACTGGGAAATGTGAAATTTAAGTAATCAACACATATTGTAGGTCATCTTAAGGAATTAGTATATATTGTAGGCCATCTCCTAAGCCGGCCACGCGGAGAAATGAATACAGTATGAGAACTAGTAATACGGTGTTCTAGAGAAAAGCAATAACAGCAACAATTGCAATATGAGATCTGTTAAAAAAAATAAAATAAATACTGAGACATTATACGTCCAAAAAATGCATTCACTGATATCCTCGAGAACACATGGCTCATGATAAAAGCGTTGGTTAGATCCAGTGACTTAAACCAAAGAGTTGCGAGTTCAATACCCGGCTACTGCAGTAGTGAACAAAATCTTGGAGAGATGAGTTAAATAAAAGGAGGTAACTAAGACATTCGCAAAAGGCAGGGCACCTGGAACTAGAACAATCTTCCCCGGTGGACTAAATAAAGGGTCCAGTTCGAAATTACAATCACTTGAAGAAGGCCGAAACGTCGGGAATATGAAAATAACTATGAGGAAAAATGTAAATAATGTAAATAAACATGATTAATAGTATTAATAAAACAAGACAAACATTATATTAACCGTAAGTATACTAAGAAAATATGAAACCCAGTTTCCGAGAATGAATGATAAAACAAAATTTTATACATGTTAAATAACAATACTAAACATTTATATCTGACGAGCTATTTATGAATTTATGCGTGCTACTAAATTGGCATCACGGTCCCACTGGTCAGCTGGTTGGAATGTCGAACTGAACCCTATATTTCCCTCACTGGGGTAGACTGTTCTATTTTAATAAATTGAAATCTTATAAATTTCAATTGACAATGAATATTTACTATTCCTATATGAAAACGACTAATTTTGCCATTAACAATATTTAGTAATTTTCAGTTGTCCGTTATCCCCTGCTTAATTTCCCTCTGAAAGTTCTCCACTGCCTTAATCGGGTATTGAGCTCACACTCTTCGGGTCCTGTCACTGGATCTAAGTAACGCCTTTATCCACTGTGCCATGTATCCTTGAGGATATCTGTATATGAATTTCTAGGTATTATAAACCTAATGTCTTTAGCAACCATATAACAGGAGATAACTGACAACTGACATCCATTAAACATGGCACGTGGGGCTAGAACAGTCTACCCCAGTGAGCGAAATTAAGAGTTCACTTCGACATTCCAGCCACCTGAAGAAGGCCGGATCGTACAACAGCTGAAACGTTATAATAAATATGGCAACAAAGATGAGGACAATAGTCTGAATAATGTAAATAGTGTAAATAACATTTAATGTTAATGGCAAAATTAGTCGTTTTCATACAGGAATAGTAAATATTCATTCTGTGAACATTGTCAATTGAAATTTATAAGATTTCAGTTTATTAAAACAGTTTTCCGGAAATTAGATTTCGCAAACCCAATAATTGTTATAGCACTTTGTAATATTAACGGACTTTTCCTTACACAAATATTGTTTATAGTAGTGTATAAAGTTAACAGGTTGATTATTTAATTATTCCCTTTCTAATTTCATTTAAAACCCATTTTTGCTTTTAGTGCTCGAAGTTTTCAAATCATTTTTTGTTATTTGGTAAATATATTTGTTCTTTTGTAGTAACAATCTACAAGGTTTGATAAAGTATCGTTTTCTTTAATATTAATCGTACTTATTCGTTTGGAGTCATTCTAACCATTGATCTGAGAAAACGGCCGCCTATAGTTGATTGCTTGGACATTTCTGAACACGTTGGACGTCAGGCATGTATCCATATGAAAGTCTCGTTCGTACGACGCTATTTAAGAGCATGACACGAGTTTTCAGATCAATACAAGAATTCTAAAAGTCTGCTTTTGTGGCAAGAAAGCGCAGAAAGTTTTGCAGACGTCTAATAGAATTTATTGTCCTCTTCACATACAACTATTTCTGGAGTTTCTAGACGCATATCTCGCGAAAATGATACAACACACCTGATTTGTAAATCGAAAAGTTACCCGCGCCCAAATTTATATCTGACCACCAAAAACAGACCACTTCCGCAGAAAATTGATACGTTACTGCCAAAACTTTAGCAATAGGGATAGTGAAAACCTCTCAAACAAAAAATTTTCCAACTGCTGTAATCTTATGTTCTGTCAGTGAAATACTGATTTTGGGAAGTAGGTCTGCTGACAACTTTTTAACACCTCATGGCATGCGAAAGAAACAGCAGTACGACTGTAGAATATTGCCACGAAAACTTTTCATATTCCACTTGCTTCTTTTATGTGTTATGTCCTTTACGGATGTGTGTGATCATGGTTCTCTTCGGCGTTCTCTCCTTTGTTCATCGAAGTAACATTTCCCGCGTTTACCTTTCTTTTCTGTCCTTGTTTAGCCATCCAGTCAAACAAATTCGTTAAATAACTTTCCCCCAAAATAGTTTCACTTGATGATCTAGCATACTTCCTTTGCCTTCACTGTACTCCAGTGAACTTTTGTCTGATTATTTTGGATAAGGAGTTATCATTATTTACACTACGTGTATGCAGACTACGGCCTCATCTTTGTCGTTATCACAGCTTTTCAGCTGTTTTGCTATCTGTCCTCCCTCAGGTGTATATCGATCTGGGTAGCATACAGGGGATTTTAAACTGAACACTTTATTTATTGTACGGGGTAAACTGTTCTCGTTTCATTGCTAGGGATAACGTCTAGTTTTTTTTTTTTTTTTAGTACTGTTCAGTAATTGCTCGGGTGTTTCCACTGAGTGTAAGTACACACTGACCGACCGAGGGATTGAACTCACAACGAATATATCACCAAATTCATAAACCATCAGTATTATACACTAGTATATTGAATGGGCAGTGTGTAGTTCCACTCAGTGGAAACGGGCTAACAAGATCGAGAGAATATCGCTAGACATGAGCAGTGATACGAGAAGAGTGTACACCTGTAGATTGAATAAAGTGTTCACTAGAGAATGCTTTGTAGCTTAACCAGATCAATATATACCAGAAGAAGGCCGCAAGTCCCAACAGGCGAAATTGTGTGATAAAAACAATAATGATGAAGAAAATAACGCGAATAAATAGTGTAATTGCGAATGGTAGATTTTTCAAGCCATCTATCCGTATTATGTGCCAAGAATTTAACGGATATTTTTTCATTGTAGGTATCAGTTTCCGGGTAGTTTGTATTTCATTAAAACATTTTCCCCTGCAAACATGTTCTGTCCAAGATGTTTTTTATCATGCCTAGGTGTAATCCGATCTCTTTCGCTCAAAATACCTTCGTCATCTGTGAGGAGATTGTCCAGCATTCACGACCCTATAGGAGATTACTTGTTATTAGAACCGCATCCTCGTCACTTGAATCCTCTTCATCATCTGTAAGGAGATTGCTCAGAATACTACGTCATATAGGAGGTCAGATATTTTACTATTCATTACAATTAAATCCTATTTGCTTGAAGTCTTTTCTGCATCAGAGAGAAGGTTGTCCAGCATTCACCGCTATGTAAGAGATTAGATATTGCATTGGTCATTAAAACCATATTCCTGTTACTTAAAATCTCTTCTTCAATTGCGATAGATCGTCCGGCATTCATTGGCATATAGGAGAATAAGTGTTGTATTGGTCATTATATCCGCATCCTCATCCCCTGAGGTCTCTTTAACTGTGAGGCGATTATCCAATATTCACTGTAATATAGATTAGATATCCCCTTGGTCATAAGAACCACATCCTTGTGGCTTGAAGTCTCCTATTCAAGTGTGAGGTGATTGTCCAGCATTCACTGCTATAAGGTAGATTAGATATTCCGTTGGTCATTAGAACCTTATCCTCGTCGCTTCAAGTCTCCTCTAACTGTGATGTGTTTGTTCAGCATTCTTTGTGTTGTAACCTAGGGAAGATTACTGAATAGAATAATGACAGGAAGGCTGGTAATGAACGATAATACTTAGGACAAGAACAACACATATAAGGATCGCCAGCGGCGTGTAGAAGTAGTAGTCAACTGCTAGAAGTGAGCCGTGAATACCACAATACCTCTCTAACTGCAGACCCACATACAGTATTCACTACTGCATTTATGTGAATGGGGACATACCCATTATCGTCCATAGGTATTCTACAATAAATTGTTATATGGGAGATTATATTAGGTTGGTGCAAAAAATAATGTCGTTTTCTCACATAGTAACATATGTGAGAAAACGACATTATTTTTGCACTAATCTAATATATTGTATTGGTCATTAGAACCGGGTCCTAGTTGCTTGAAGTTTTCTCTTCAACTGTGAGGAAGTTTGTCCAGCATCCGCTGTCATATGGGAGATTAGATGTTGCATTGATCATTTGAACCACATCCTCGTCAAATTCGAAGAGAATTTCCAGCATCCATTGTCATATAAGAGATGAGATATTTCACTGCATATTAACTCTTATTGTTGTGAAACGAAATTTTACTATAACATTTCATACTTTGCTTTCGTTCTGGATGTTATATTTTGTTATTCTTCTTCATTTTCGGGTTCTGAGTCGCATTTTCCGTCACCAGCTAATTTATTTTAATTTAGATTTGGGATAAAACTCTATGCATATTATTGGATGAAAGAATTCAAAATTTAAAGAGAGTCTTTCAAGTCGCTCATTGATGCGTATAAGTGAGACTAGAATAACCTTAATTTAAGACTAAATACAATTTGTACCCCGGGTGGAATAGATTCATTCATAAGGTGTTTCATACTAAACCATCTTTGCTTAGTGTAACGGATATCGACAATAAGCCTGGTTCAAATTCCAGGCTACTCTTTTGCGTTCAGCTTTGCTCTGTTGTACTTGGGTAAAGTCTGAATCCACGCTTGTCCACCTATCTATATGCTAAATATTTGGTTGGTGCAAAAATAATGACGTTTTTGACGTTAAAAAAATACGTCAAAAACGTCATTATTTTTGCACCAACCTAATAACAGGCGAGGAGGAACTATCTAACCTTGGGTGACAACCAACCCAAAGACGAACAAAACACGGAATTCCAAAATGTAGACAATGAAACTGGAAAACACTGTCGTGTATTTCTCAAGAATGCTTGTTAGTTCACAGGTAACCTTCTTATTTTTGTATCTTCCTTGGTCCTTTAGAACGTGAGCAATCATGGTTCTTCAAAATATTCTAGCCCTCCTAGCTCTAAGCAATGTTTAACCCCTTACTATTCTTCGCTGTCTTTATTCTGCCAGTCATTTGCATAATATTGGTATGTAAGTTGGTCATTGTTTTCGTCCTTCAATACGTCCTGTCAGTGCCCAATTCTCCAAGCATTCTTTTTTCATAATGTGTTTCCTTAAAAGTACTTCATTGTTCAAATATTATTCTTGGCACACTTCTGTAGAATTACATCTCAGTTGCCACAAGACTTCCCTTGATCTGTAACGGAATTGCCAATTATTGCCAATTATTCACTGCCATATAAGTGGATTGATATTAAAACATTACATCGAAGTTCAGTACAATTTTCTTTGTTTCTAATGGCACATTTCTACCTCATAATCCCTTGCTTTTAGTTTTTGGATAGCATCTTTCTGTATTCCAGTTATCAAATTTATGTACATAATTGATTCAGACGTCTCCAATTGGCTTCTGAAATTTTATGCTGTCTCTTGAATTCCATCAGAAATTCTAAACTTTTAACAATCGATTGCTAATCTTATTTTTTAGGTTTTTTTTCCCTTCAATACTTTTTCCACGTTGAGTTATGGTTGCTTGAGCTCTGAAAGGATGTGGCATTTTAAAAAATAATTAAAACAAATAACATACGTAAAACATTTGAGTTTTTTTTTAATCGGTATCACAAGAGAGCAAAGCCAGTAAGACACAAAGGGTTACTGGGTGTAGAAGAATTAGGACTGGAAACATTAAAAATGAGCGGGAAGAGAAAAGAGCGCAGTAGATAGCGATTGACATTGCACTTAAATTTTTGCAGATTAAAGTTAGCTGGAAAGCATGGAGCCGGAAGGTAGTTCCATAAGCGAGAAATGCGAGAAAAAGAAACTGTTAGCATAGAACTTACATCTAGCTAATTCTACTGGAAAGTGATGAGATCTCGACACCAGTCTACTACTGCGCTTAAATTCAAAAAGTCTAAGTACCATAGCAAAGAGCTCATCCGAACAATTATCATGAAAACCATGGCGAACTATATAAATTGAGTTGTTATTTAGAAAATTATTGATTTTCTGAAATTAAATTCTTCATTTTAAATCGGAAACCACAGCTGAAATATAAACTCATATATTCTTACGTATGATATTTCATGTTTGTATAAACAAAATGAAATACCAAATTGCCAATACTTTTCCTGCTGAGATGACTGGAAAATTATTTTTCTTCGATATAAATAAATGTGAATATCACACTTTTTCAATTATACTCCTAGTAGCTGTAGCCCAAAATATCATACCATTTCGGAATCAGGCCGACTCCATGAGCAAAGTAAAAATATTCCTGGTCAGATCCAAACCCACAATTCTGAAAATTTGGATTCCCAAGTTTTCATTACTTCGATTGTTTTTGATGATTTTTACGAGATTTTTATACGACGAATTTTTTTGTGCGTTAACAATTTTTAGAATTGGAAATAAATTTGGGAATAATCGAAATTTATTGCGAAACTTCCAGTGAAAGTCGCCAATGCAATAAAAATAATTATTTATACGGAAAGTAAGGAACTACGTACAATTGTTTTTAAATTAAATGGTAGCTGAATTATTATCGTTGAACTTTTAAAAGGTAAGCTTAAATATTAATGCAATACTTAAAGGCAGCGGCCAATTAAGAATGTTTCTGTAGTTTATTATTGCCTAACCCATACGGCATCAGTATGTCTCTCAAAAAGAAATCTCCTTCATCAGAGGACTAGATTGCAATCAAAAGAGCCAAGTCTGCAGCAAGGAAAAGAAAGTCCAGTGCAAATGAAAACCCAGATGAAAGAGCAACCAGGAGATCTTCCATTGCTGAGAATGTGCAAAGACTAAGGGATTCTCGAACTTCTGAACAAGCCGATGACTTAATCAAGAGCCCTCTGCAGGAGTTAGCGTAAATGCCGGCTGATAGGGCGGCTTTTTGAGCTAGTTTAATATATTAGGTTGGCGCAAAAATAATGACGTAATAATTTCGTTTTTTGACGAATTTTTTAACGTCAAAAAACGACATTATTACGTCATTTACCAATAAAATACGGTTTGAATATTTTCGTTTTATTAACACTCGTGTTATTTGTTAAATTCTTTCTGCTTACGGCCACATCACCTCGTACGTGTGTGGGTGGTGTAATAGATAATAGGTCGGATTTGGAAAACAGACGGACGAGTTTCAGTTCCCGTCGGCTCCGTTGTATCCACTTACGCGTAAATAGATTTGAGAAAGGTAGCAATCCGCCTAATTTCCCTCCAGCTATGAGTTTATTGGTAGAACATGTATTACTAAAATCCTTATTATCTATGAGTTTATTAGTAGAACATGTCCCACAAAAATCCTTATTGTCTATAAGTTTTTTTTTAAGCGTTTCACCCCAAGCAAGGAGAGAAGCCACTAGCAGGCAAGGGGTTACAGAAAATTTGGAGCAAGATCAGATAGGAGTGATAGAAAAAAGGATGAGGAGAGGGATAGTGGATAGATCAAGGTAACTGGAGATGTCGATTACATTTAAATAGTTGGAGATTATAGCTCTCAGGGAAACTTGAATAAGAAAGGGAGTTCCACAGACGAGAGGTGCGAGACATGAATCTATTGGAGTAGAAGATACGGCTATATTTAGGAGTTTCGACAGTGAAAGGGTGAGAGCGGGATGCCAGCCTCGTAGGGCGCTTGAACTCATGAAGTCTAGGAACCAGCGAATGCAGCTCCTCGGAGCAATTGCCATGAAAGTATCTGTAAAACAGACAGAGAGATGCGACGGCTCGTCTGTGAGAAAGTGACTGTAGACAGAGCAGGGCCAATTATAGTGCATATCCGCCTCTTGAGCCTATCAAGAACCCCGAGGTAAACAGAAGGGGCTCCAGACCATATATGGCAGCAATACTCCATGCAAGGGCGAATTGTTGATTTGTAGATGTGGAGGATCGATTCCGGGGAGAAAAATTTCCTGGCGGGGTACAGGGAGCCAACTTTCCTTGCGGTGGAGGAAGTAATTGACTCAATGTATTTGTTGCATCTCAGGTCAGCCGTCATCGTGAGACCGAGCAGACGCAGAGAGGTACTCTCGAAAAGTTGAGCCTCAGACATTCTAATGGAGGACAGGGAAGGATCTCTGTGGTGATTAATAGAGAGCAATTTTGTTTTTGAAGCATTAAACTTGACCAGCCAATTCCTGCCCCAGTTCACAACCGATTGGAGGTCCTTTTCGAGACGCACGGCCAGGTTAGTTTTGTCAGTGACACTAGATTTTTTTTGAGGCAGGAATAAATTGTGGTGTCATCCGCGTAGATACCAACTTGGGAATTTATGGCGTCAGGAAGGTCATTTATGTAAATAAGGAATAGAGTGGGGCCTCGGATGGAGCGTTGAGGAACACCTGCGTTCGTGGGATAGGAACTGGGGGAGAATCCGTTGAAAACCACCTTCAATTCACGGTTTGACAAGAGTGATTGTATTAGGTCAAACAATCGACCCGTAATGCCATAACCCTGGAGCTTGCGAAGAAGGCCGGTATGCCAAACCCTATCAAACGCTTTGGAGATGTCTAGGGCCACGGCACGATCTTCCCCGTTATTTTGAAGAGCTTGGTAGACAGTTTCAGTGATGGCCATAAGCACATCAGCTGTAGATCGGACAAAGTGGCAGCCATATTGCTTGTCTGAGAGCAGATCATGGGATGTGAGGTAGTTAACCACTTCGGTATTGATTAGGGCTTCGAAGACTTTGCTGAAGAGGGGTAGGAGACTGATAGGACCGTAATTAGAAGGGTCAGAGTGATCGCCAGAACCCACTCAATACGGCCTCAGTTCTAAGAGGGAAGTCGGTTATGTGTACACCGGAAGAGTCGATCGTTCAGTTGAATGAACATTTCCGAGCAAAGCATTCAGCCTTGTCGACAGAGGAGATCAGGACTTCGAACTGGTTGAGCAAAGGAGGTATAGAGGGTTTGCAATTGTTCAATACAGTCTTGCCATGACGCCAATAATCTTTGGAACCAAATTTGCGAGATGCAATACGCTCCTTCATCCAAGCAGCAAATAGCATCGTTGAGGACACCCTTACACTCATTACGGGCGGAGGGAAAGAGACGTCTATTGCAGTCAGACATGTCGCTACGAAATAGGTGAAAGAATTGGTTCCTATGGGCGATGGCGGCTGAGCAAGCAGCGGAGAATCAGGGGGAGTAGCGCGACTTGACCCTATATTTCCTTGAGGGGATGAAAGCGTCGATTCCAGCTTTAACCCAGGATGAGACCTCAGAAGCACATTCTTGGACGGGGAGCGTAATGACACCATCCCAGAGGAAATCACGGAACGCGTCCCAGTCAGCTCGTTGATAGTAGAACGAAATTCTAGTGGTAGGAGGTTCTTTGCAGTGTGTTGAGTTGAAGGAGATGTTAACAGATACTACCGCATGATCAGAGTTACCAAGAGGGCAGAGTTGGGTGGCGCTACAGGACTCGGGGATGGAGGTAAAACACAGATCGAGAAGAGAGGCTTTACCTTCCCGGTTGAAGTCAAAACGAGTTGGGAAGTTAACTATCTCCGTGAGGGATTGAGAGACTGAAAAATTGAGCGTTTGTATGCCTGCATAGTCAGTAGTAGCATTCTTAAGCCACATGCTATGATGGGCGTTAAAGTCGCCAAACACAAATATGTGGGCAAACGGGTGGAGGGAGCGAGTCTTGTCTATGCTGTCAGAAATGCTATCGAGTATCCCACCGTCTTGAGATGATGGAGAGCAGTAAAGGAAGAAGAGATAGCTTACCGCATTGAGAAGAGATAGTCGGAGACACATGTACGACTGGCCTGGCGATACAAGAGATAACTCTCTGTCCAGAGGGACATGGTCCTTAACGTAGACACCAAGACCGTGCATGTGGGTTAGAGAGTCTTTTCTGAGGAGAAGAAGGTAGCCTGGATCGAGATATCAGAGGAAGGGATAGACAAGACAAGGTTGGTCTCACACAGAGCCAGTATATCCGGGCAGTTTGCAGTGAGGAAAGATTCCATACTACAGAAGTTTGTTCTAATGCCACGGATGTTGTAGAACGAAATGTTGAGGGGTTTAGGTGATTTTTGAACGGCTGGTTTAGGATTACTTTTTCGGTCTTTGTAAGTCATGTGGAATTTTGGTTGGAAGATGAGAAGGCCCGAAGTAAAAGAAGGAGACAGTTATCGACCGTGACGTGGGCAGAGAGGAGTTGGCACAACCTGCATCTTATTGTGGCGTCAGGTTTGTCCACCGGAGGTGACTGCAAGGACACCTTTCCATGCGCGACATGGCACTACAAACACCCCGGTATTATACAATTGTTGATCAGAGCTGCCGCTCAAGACGCTACGCAAGAGTTAGGCTCCTAACTACCAGTCGGAAACAGCAACCAGAGAACTGTCAACCGTGTACCCTCAGAATAAAGAGGTGATGCCACAGACTGCACACATTACGGGAGAAACGGAGCTGCACTAATACAGAGGCTAGAGAGAGAGAGAGAGAGAGAGAGAGTACCAGGAACCCCTTCCTAAACAAGAAACAAGGCGTAAGCCTCTACTCATGTCCAAGAGAAGGTGGAGGAGTGTTGACCGGGCAGTAGGAAAACCTACCTACTCCTATTACATATAACGCATACAAGAACGATAAAAACAGAGGGAAGGATAAGAGTGGGGGGGTAATTGGCACAGAGTCCTGGCTGACAATTGGATATTACCATTTCAAGTCCCGTTGTCTATTCTAAAAAGAAATTGAAGAAAATAAGGTTATCCGGATTTATTGCTATGTCATAATAAATGCCCCAACATACATGGCAGCAAGTGTTAGTCCGCTTTCTTCCCAATGATAATAAGTGAATGTACGGCTTACCTTAAGTCCAAGCATCGACCCGGTGGTGGTTGGGGATCAATGGCTAATCCTCCACCCTCATCAAATAGTGGGCTTGGGAGGCATGCTTTCAATAAAATTAAGAACAACAGGAGAAAGAAACGGCGAAAACAATTCCAAGTTCAGACAATTTATCAAGCAAGAAGATACGGCCACTACATCAGGAGAATACTGACGAGACACTTTCGCGTCTAGCCAGACATTCAATTTTCCCTTTTTTTCTGATTTTTGTTTCGAATCAGGATTTCTAACTAAACCATCAAATAGGTTAGAATGATTAGGACAAAATGTGTTACTATGGTAAAACACACTGACGAGTAGGGGGAGAAAAAATAAAAATTTAAAGATTAAATTTTATTTTATTTTATTTATTTTTTTTAGTAGAATATGTACCACAAAAATCCTTATTTTCTATATGTTCTACTAATAAACTTATAGACAATATCCTTATTGTCTATAAGTTTATTAGTAAACATGTACCACTAAAACCATTATTATCTCCCAAAACATTCTTACAAAGTAAAAATATTTTCTGGCTTTAAATCACCTGAAAATGCTTGATAAGGTGCCAAAAAATTAAAATGTAAAAAAAAAAAAATAAAAAAAAATTTCAATACGGGAATCGTGTGTGATTTCGAAGTTGTAAAATAAATTTTCTGGGAACAATATAACAAAAAAAAAAAAAATAAATAAATAAAAAAATTAAACAATATAAAACAAAAGACATTATAAGAAACTTAACCGCGCTAATTGAGTTTCCAATGTTCTTAAATTCTGCCTTCTATTAGTCATTGTTTGAATGGAGTCTGCATCTAAGCGAGGAGCAAGTTAAACCTCATTACTTCACGATTTTCTATCAATACATCAGGCACACTCGAGTGGCCAGAACCATTTCATGTCTGGACGGAGACAAAATTCGATACCTTCATTTCCTCCGTGTTAAAAGAAACCGACAAGTCACTACCCCCCCGGTAAACTGTACGATATCATTTATAGCGACAAATCCGTTTTGACATATCTGCGAACTGTTAAAAGGAGAATGGCTATGAAGTTGTTTATGAAGCAAAATGTTTGCATCTTCCACTTATCCTGATAGAGGCAGAGGACTTGGTATCAAATTATTCAGTGGGAATAACATTCCGAAGCAGACCATGTTAATGTAATTGTCTTATAAAGTTGCCAAAATATGTATGTATATATGTGCACTAATATATATCGTTTCAAAATCAATAAATTTATAAAAGATTGCTCAGTATTGTTTTTAGATATAATCAGTGTGGACGCAGGATCAACACTGCATGCTAATTAACAGTTTTATAATTCAGTGCAAGCTTTCGGCCAAATCACGTTGAAACATTGGTTCCTGTATGATCACCGGAGTTAACCAACGCCAAGTCTGGTTAATATCTTGCTGGGTGACCGCTTGGGGATACCAAGAGCTGCAATCTTGAATGTGCGGCAAGTTTAATGGATAATGAACACTAATTCTTAATCGGAGAGCAGGGTTCCAATTCCCGTTGAATTTGTTATATTCACTTACGCAGAAATACCATTGGGAAAGATATCAATTGACTTCTTTTTCCCCAGCTATGGGTTAATTAGTAAGACAATTACCATTAAAACTATCACTATCTCCCCCGGCAAATTTTTGCAATGCAACTACTCTTATGTATATATATATATATATATATATATATATATATATATATATATATATATATATAAGCTTTGTGCAGAACCAAACACACTTTTTGAAGGGCCAAATACAGAGACCTGGTGTACTACGTGCCACAAACGAACCTACACGGGTTTTGAATTCAGAATTGACTTTCTCCCAGACCAGTAAACATCCAAGGCTATAGAACCCAGTCTGTCCTGCTATTTACCCAAAGCTGGAG
>OZ010588.1:88661294-88681294 GCA_963932145.1 Acanthosepion lycidas | reverse complement strand
ATATGCTAAATTTAGCTAGCTCATTGTGTCGAATAAACAAACTCGGTGGTAGAAACTCTGTCTGATATCAAATCGGTTGGGTCTCAATTCTGGCTTCAGCCCTTCAGATGTCTAGTTGCACTGAGGAGCTGTGATACTACGAAATAGTACTGTTTGCAGATGATATATATATATATATATATATATATATATATATATATATATATATGTGTGTATATGTAAATAAAAAAACAGTATAAAGTTTACTAAATCAGAGGAATGAATTAGCTACTTTTGCCGTAATTGTCATAAATTTTATTTAAATAATATTTAAATATAAAATTAAAAAAATCGCAATATACATATTTATACTTGATATGGAAAAATAATTTTACTTACTGTAAGTAATTCTAATACATTTACTTCTTTTAAAAAGAAATATAGTCTATTAAAACTAACAGTGAAAATATTTTAAATTTGTATTTAAAATTGTAGTTAAATAAAACGAATTCTAACCTAAACATCTTTTAAAATTGTAATTAAATAAAATGTATTCTAACCTATAGACCTCCCTCTAAGTATTACAAACACTTAAAGGAATCCAATAAAACACCTACAGAAAAATGAAATTAATATGAAAAGCTAGATGTAAGCCATTGAATGACCCATGTCCTTTGTACTTATATGAGAAACGATATATTACTAGGTTTATATAAAAACTAAAGGTTAACTAAGTCAGTGAAATTAATTAGATATTTTTGTCGTCATTGTCATAAATTTTACTTAAATAATATTTAAATTAAATTAAAAAAAAATGTTACCTAATAATATACATACTTATACTTGCTGTGAAAATAATTCTATATACTGTAAGGGATTCAATACATTTACTTGTTCTTAAAAGAAATATAGTATATTAAAAATTAAAAGTGTAAATATTTTTCAAATCGTAGTTAAATAAAACATATTCTAACCGAAACACCACACAAAAATCTTTAAATATACAAATAGAAAAAAATGCCGTAATAATTTTTGCCATTAACAATAACATTTTTTTAAAAATCCAAACGATATGCATTTAACGGATGTCAGATTTCATTGAAAAATACTTCCCTACCCATACCAAAACGTAACTAATAACTGATACATCAAAATACAGACATAATGAACACGCAAACACCCCTTGTCTGGTTGAATTGGATTTCCCTGTATCCTTGGAAACGTGAATTATGATTTTTGCTGTGTCTTTAAAACCCTGTAATTTTAAAAGTTACTCCAAAATTCGCTTGAGGATGAAATTGAACTAATGACTTTAATTTAATTACAAAATAAAATTCGGAGCTTTCAGCTTCCATTTTTGAAACATAGTTAGAACTGTGTAGCGAAAAAACATATTTTAAATCAATTAATTTATAATATATATATATATATATATATATATATATATATATATATATATATATATATATATATATATCAGGTCATCTAATGTTCTGTCCGAATTTTAACTTTTTGTTAAAATGAACGAAATCTAAAGAGTATTTTATAATGTCTAATGGAGCTGAACATTATTTTTATGTTTAGATGCATTTAAACTGATCAAATTTTATTTCAGAGAACAATAAGATTAAATTTTCTTTGATTAAAACCCTGCTAACATGGAAGTACCCAAGAATCATTTGAGGCACATAATGCTTTATGAGTTCAAGAAAGAAAAATTAGCAGCCGAAGCGGCTAGAAACATTCACTCAGTTTATGAAGAGGAATGTGTGAATGAAAGAACATGCAGAAGATGGTTTGCAAAATTCAGAGGTGGAGATTTCACCCTTGAAGATGAAGATCGAACCGGACGTCCAGTTGAGTTTGATGAAAAGCTTCTTGAAGCAGCCCTTGAAGAAAATCCTGCTTTATCAGTTGAGGAATTTGCAGTGGTTCTCAGTTCGAACCATACAACAGTCCATTGTCATCTTCAACAACTTGGCAAAGTTCCTAAACTTAGAAAATGGGTGCCTCATGAATTGTCTAAAAACAACCTCAAATCCCGAGTTGACATCTGCTCTCCTCTCCATTCTTGCCAACTTGTTTCACCTTTTTTGGATAGACTTGTGACTGGCGACGAAAAATGGATCGTTTATCAAAATGTTAAACGTCGTAGACAGTGGCTTGGTAAAGGGGAATGACCCCAGCCACAGCCGAGAAAGGAACTTCATGGGCAAAAGGTTCTTCTTTCAATCTGTTTTGTGGATGAATTAGTTTCTGCACAATATATTAGATTCTTTATAATTGCTATTTTGTAGTAATATGGGCATTCGCTCTTGTAGTTAAGTGTACATGAATTTATGCTTGTAGTTTTTTTGTATAGCAAAATAGTAAATTTATTATTATTTGCGTTTATCAATATGTCAAGGAAGAGGATTTTATTAGTAGTATTGAGTTCATATGTGAATTTAAGGACATAATTATTTTGGAAATGTCTTTGAATTTGAATTATTTAAGATTTTTTACAGTGAACTAAAGGATATAAAACAGACACTTATTAATAATAGATTTCCAAACTATATAGTTGATGAACAAATAAGATGCTTTCTTAGAAATCTCAATACTAAGCAAATTGTACATAATACTGCTTCTGCTGAAAATATACTAAAAAATTTAGTATATTCTAATATATCAACTACAGATCCTAGCAAAAAATTAAATTAATCATATAATACACTAAATCTAGTATATCCAACTTAATTCTTCGCAATGATTCTTCTCCCCCGGTTAGCGATTTGCAAAAAACCAACATAGTTTATAAATTCTAAGTGCCCGTTGGAAGAGTGTATCTCCAACGAATTAAATAATATTTATATTGATCACACCACAAACTCGCTTTCACGACGCTTGACACTACATTTGAATGAAAACTCTAACATTTTTAGGCATTTAAAACAACATGCCTGCCCGCACACACAATTCCGTAAAATACAATTATACGTCGACATGAAAACAATACACAAAAACTAAAAATCCTTGAAGCATTATACATCAAACAGTTGAAACCCAACCTACACAAAATCAATTATGGCATCTCTGCAAATATTCTTAAATGTCTATAATTTAATGATGATCACTCTTCCTGTTGTGGCCTCCTAATCCAGTTTTCCTCTCTACTGTTCTTTTTTTTAAAACTGATTCACTGTTTTATTGATGATTCTTGAGTGGACATTGAAAATGAAGGGCAGAGTATGAACGGCTTTCCATACTTCTCCAATTCCCACTCGTGTGGTCATGTGTGACGTCATGAGATGCGGTGCGATTTTCGCTTCTAGCGTCTTATATGCACGTGTTTACCGTTGCTTAGAAATCATCTATGTAAACAATGACAGACTATCATCAATGTCGTGTCCGTATATTGCTTAATATGTTGTAATTGATATATTTGATAATGGCTTATGTAAGCCGAAAGCTTAGATTATATTAAAAAAATATGGATCAATATTGTGAATTTCTTTCTTCTTTCAACGATAATGTTATTAAACTTATCAGACGTTACGAAAAAAATTTACATAAAATAAATAGACAACACTTGTCTATATTATTTAATGAAACGTGCATAAATGAATATATATATATATATATATATATATATATATATATATATATATATATATATATATTCACTAGAGAAACAACGATTATTTTCAGTGATACTTACGACACATGGTGTCAAGATGGTTAAAAGTCTTATCTGAAAACCTGGAAAAAAATTATTTTAATTTATGTTTTTTTTTTACAAATTTCCAAAGAGACCAATGATAGTCGAAGAGAAAGCCCTGAACTATCTTGGTAGCAAAGTCAACTACAGTGGAACTTTAGATCATGAAATCCCGCATCGGATTGCTAAGTCTACCAGTACTTTCAGCATTATATATATCAATATATATATATATATATATATATATATATATATATATATATATATATATATATATATATATATATATAAAATGAATAAAGACAAGAGGAAAACATATTTTAGCCAATGCATTTCAATCTCCGAGGGACTTTATCAAGGTAAATGCAAGGATTTTATATTGTTAGAAATATTTATAGACAAAAGCATAAATGTTTCTCTTGTTTATAAATACTAGATACAAATAAATATATAGATACTAGATACAAAACAAAATCTTTGCATCCTTCAGGACAAAATATGTCAGCTAAGATAAGTTTTCCTTTTTTCCTTATTCATATATTCTAGCTGAAATTGTGTATGTATGTATATATATATATATATATATATATATATATATATATATATATATATATATATATATATACAAAATTTCATAATTGAATAAATTAAACTGCCCGATCCTCATAAGTTCAAACCGACAGGACAGTCCATTTTATCTATCTATCTATCTATCTATCTATCTATCTATCTATCTATCTATCTATCTATCTATCTATCTCTCTCTCTCTCTCTATATATATATATATATATGTATATATATATATATATATATATATATATATATATATATATATATATATATATATATATATATACATCCGGCTCAGAGGGCCATTATATGAAATGTGTGTGTGTGTGCGCACGCGTGTGTGTGTGCGCACGCGTGTGTGTGTGTGTGGATGTGTGTAATATTTCAGATAGAGTATATCTGCAAATGCATAATCTGAATACTGTGGATTAATGGCTAACGGCTCGGATTAAGAAATGGGAGAGCCGAGTTCGAATTCCATTAGAATCCATTACATTGACTTATGTGCTCATATGAATCATATTTTCTCCCCCCAGTTATGGGTAAACAGCAGAAAAGACCGCGTTTTATAGCTTTGGATGGCAACTTGTCGACGGCAGAAAGAAATGGCAACCTAATACGGGGAAAAAAAGCTGCCTCGTCAGGTCATGTATCGAAAGCGCCTAAGTGTGTATCACGCATGACACATAACTGATGAACACTGATCTGCATATTTTGTGGCAAGATTTTGGTTGCCAGTAATGAATCTTGGTAGAACGTCCAGTTCTCACAGAATCGACCTGTTGTATAGGTTGAATAAGTCCGGTGAGAAGACACATCCCTGTCTTACACCCCTTTCTGTTTTTGTATATCTTTTGAACACATTTTGGGTATAAATACTGCATTTCTTGTTCCAGTGTGTGTGACGAACCCGCACTGTTCCTGCCCTATGGACGGTCTGATTCTGCTGAAATCTGATGATAATTTCCGTTAAGCATAGAGGGATTTTTTTCAGACAAATATAAGGAATTTATTTCGTGACAAGTATTTATATACAAGATTATATACCAAAAATATTTGAAAAACTACTAACATTATTGCTCTTCTATATAAATGATTCATATATACTTACTTATATGCATACATATATACACAGACAGATGTACATATATTTCAACATCCTGGGTATGACGATAAACTACATTCGGCAGCCAGACCACCTTTCGGGAAGATTTGGGGACCGTGGATCGACTTCTTATTTGTTGTTCCCAGGTTCACCCTGAACCAGGCTTGGGATCATCTGTTAGGGCTTCAGCTGTTGACAAATAGTTAACCTGCCCAAAACTGGGGTCAAAACAAAATGAAGGTAAAAAAATAGATTTTCATAGTAAACATACCAGCAATACATTTTTAAAAAAAAAGTGTCACCAGCAATGCATTTTTGAAAAAAAGTATCACCAGCAATACATTTTTTTTTTAAATTATTACTAGGAATATATTTTTTGAAAAACCAATACATATTTGGAAAAAAAACAGCCATACATTTGACTCTCGACAAAAAACCTCTCGACAAAAAAACGTCAATGAAATCGGATCGAAAAACTGATTTCTTACAGAGAATACATATACTAGTCATGGGAAAGTATTCTAAAATCATTATCGGCATTAAATGATCCACTAAGGTTGATATGCAACAAAGCAAAATAAACCAAACCATATATTGTAGCTTTTTATATACTTGTACATATATGTACACACATACATATCCACTGATATATAACTCTGCACACACATATACATACACACACACACACACAAATGACCATATAGCCTTTTTACGTATATTTGTACACATGTATACATACAGCTATTATATATATATATATATATATATATATATGTGTGTAAATATATATATATATATATATATATATATATATATATGTATGTATATATATATATATATATATATATATATGTGTATATATATATATATTTACTATAAGAGATTATAATAAAACATTTTGAAATCTCTACACAAAAGCTTTCATGTTTCAATACTATGATTGTACTTCTTCAGATGATGGTAAGTAACTTACTATCGCCGGAAGAAGTACATTCAAGGTATTGAAATATGAAAGGTTTTGTGTAGCGATTTCAAAATGTTTTATAATAATCTGTCATAATAAAAATATTTTATTACGCTACTTTTTATCGAGCACATTTTTAAAGTAAATGCTACGAACATAGAATTTTTACGCCGTCTGTTCTTTTTCTCATATATATATATTGAATTTGTAGGTCTGATGAATTGGATCTTAAATACGATTCCAATATAATAAATTATAACCATGGAATATTAGTGTTTAAGCATTTTTATTATATTCTTATTCTGTCCTGGACATTGCAAATCAGACTCTAAGAAGCGCCGCTCACTCCCACATTCCGTGGTGGAACTCAACTGAAATTCTCTCTGACCATAGGACTGAGCCTCCTGGAGCCACGACTACTCTCACCAAGCCGCTCCAACTGGAGCATTAGAAGCTGGTTCAAGCGAAGATAAACACACATAGTAATGAGGAGGATTTGATAATTATATTAATTGATTCATCGAGTCTGATAGAAACCTCAGGAAGCACTGGACGGCCGTTTCGTCCTATACCAACTGCTCCACTCATCAGCAGTGCGCATCCACTACCGAGGGAATCGAAACCCCGACAGTTAGGTTGGCAAGCGAACACTATACCAACTGCTGTGTGTTTATCTTCGCTTGAAACAGCTTCTAATGCTCCAGTTGGAGCGGCTTGGTGAGAGTAGTCGTGGCTCCAGCAGGCTCAGTCCTATGGTCAGAGATAATTTCAGTTGAGTTCCACCACGGAATGTGGGAGTGAGCGGCGCTTCTTAGAGTCTGATTTGCAATCTCTTCGTCACCGAAGTTGGTATAGTTTTCGCTTGCCAACCTAACTGTCGGGGTTTCGATTCCCTCAGTAGTGGATGCGCACTGCTGATGAGTCCCAAATATAGGACGAAACGGCCGTCCAGTGGTTTCTATCAGGCTCGATGAATCAATTAATATAATTATCAAATCCTCCTCATTACTATATATATATATATATATATATTTATATATATATATGTGTTCACCACTGATATTATCTATCTATCTATCTATATATATATATATATATATATATATATCTGTGTGTTTGTATCATCTTCTCGACATCATCACTTTTGTTCTGGCTACTAATTATACATTCTACACACACACACACACACATGTATGTATGTATGCATTTATGTATGTGTGTGTGTGTGAATATTCCAAAATTAATTGATCCTATTTTAATATGTTAGCTCCCGAGATTTAGAGTTGAACGTTGGTGGTAGCATATAATTGCTTTGTTACAGATAGTAACCTGAGAAATTGGCTTTCATTAATGCTTGATATATTCTTACAAAGACGAAAGAGTGGAGGTCGACACGCATAGGCACTGGGCAATACATTATTCGGTAGCAACAGTGATATATATGGCAAGCCACACTTTTGGTCGACCTTTTCAAGCCACATAATAAAAGTCGACTTGTAAATATATAAATAGTATTAGGTTTGTGCAAAAATAATGACGTAATAATGTCGTTTTTTGACGTTACGTCAAAAAACGACATTATTACGTCATTATCTTTGCACAATAGTAATGACTATGTAGATAATATAGCGTTTTTTTTTTTAATCTTAAAAGTTGTTACTCCAAACGTTTTCATTCTGTACGCTTGTTTTCGTTGAAATAATCAAAAAACATTACTTATATATTCCACAATTTGTATAATAGTTTTCTTCATTAGGGTTTAATAATAATTAATACTTCTTAGTTTAATACTTATTTAAGTAAGTTTAAGTTTAATAATAAGTAAGAATCCTTCTTTTTTTATTTAAGTAATAATAATTCATATTTCTTAGTTTAATTATTCTTTGAAAATTATGCGCAGCATTCATGAAAAGTTTTATTTAAGTTTAGAAATATTTGCTTAAATCTAATCCTAAACAACGAATTGAAAGTTTCATGTGAATATATTTTTCTATATAGTTTTATTGTTTTTTTGGTGTGAGGTGCTTTCAATTATTACTTTATTCAAATAGTTTTTATAGCTCAGTAGCTTGTTGTGTATTTAAGGGTTCAGTAGTTTTCTTTTTAGGAAGTTTTTTTGAAAAAGTGGTCCAAGGAAGTGAGATTTATATATAAATAAAGAGAGAATAAAAGTAATGAACAGAAAAGGAGAAAAGAACCACACAATGGGAGATTTAGATAGATAGATGGATCGATCGATCGATCGATAGATAGATAGATAGATAGATAGATAGATAGATAGATAGATAGATAGATAGAGCAGGAAGAGAGCTAAAGCGAGGACATGGAGAGATTTTACAAAATAAAAAGACGTTCTTACGAAATAAAACGTTAGGCCATAGCACACTAGATTGCAATGGCCGCCAGGAATTGCGAACAAGATGACGGAAAAAGCCAACGAACGCAGCAGTTATGTTAAAGCGAAGAGGATGCGGTTGGAAACAAACAAATGTAGTTGTAGGGTTGGCCTGAATGTTTCTTTTTGTTCGAGAAGTTTGAAGGTCAGAAGCGTTTCTTTTTTTCTTACCGAAGTTTCGTAGCGCCTCCAGTAAACCTGACAATGTTCGTCTTTTTTGTCATTCGTCAAAATCACGAACCCATGTTCTTAAAGTCTAAAGAAGCCTCGTCATCCTGAAAATAAACTATTCATGTTCAACCACACTCCTACAGGATGGCATTACAATTCATGTATCTTGCCTGCATTACAGAGAGCGTGTGTATTCACGCACCTATATACTTTCAGAAGAACCGTAGTTCAGACATGAAACTACAGATAATTATAAGACTTGCGTTAAGCCAAAGCAGGCAACGTTACAATACAGACAGAAGCGCTAGCAAATTGTTGGTTCCAAATAAAGAAGCAGGTTTCAAATTTATTTGGTTTGATTTATTTTGTTTTACGGCATATCAACCTCAATGGGTTATTTAATGCCGACGACATTTTTAGGATAGATTCGTATAGATAGAATATGTATTCTTTGGTTTAGATTGGTTTGGTTTATTTTGTTTTACGGCATATCAACCTCAATGGGTCATTTAATGCCGACAACATTTTTAGGATAGATTCGTATGAATAGAAGATGTATTCTTTGGTTTAGATTTGTTTGGTTTATTTTGTTTAACGGCATATTAACCTCAATGGTTTATTTAATGCCGACAACATTTTTAGAATAGGTTCGTATGAATAGAATATGTATTCTTTGGTTTAGATTGGTTTGGTTTATTTTGTTTAACGGCATATCAACCTCAATGGGTTATTTAATGCCGACGACATTTTTAGGATAGATTCGTATAGATAGAATATGTATTCTTTGGTTTAGATTGGTTTCATTTATTTTGTTTAACGGCATATCAATCTCAATGGGTTATTTTATGCCGACAACATTTTTAGGATAAATTCGTATGAATAGAATATGTATTCTTTGGTTTAGATTGGTTTGGTTTATTTTTTTTATGGCATATCGATCTCAATGGGTTATTTAATGCCGACAATATTTTTAGGATAGATTCGTATGAATAGAAAATGTATTCTTTGGTTTAGATTGGTTTGGTTTATTTTGTTTAACGGCAAATTAACCTCAATGGTTTATTTAATGCCGACAACATTTTTAGAATAGGTTCGTATGAATAAAAAAAAGTATTCTTTGGTTTAGATTGGTTTGGTTTATTTTGTTTAACGGCATATCAACCTCAATGGGTTATTTAATGCCGACAACATTTTTAGGATAGATTCGTATGAATAGAAAATGTATTCTTTTGTTTAGATGGGTTTGGTTTATTTTGTTTAACGGCATATCAACCTCAATGGGTTATTTAATGCCGACAACATTTTTAGGATAAATTCGTATGAATAGAATATGTATTCTCTGGTTTAGATTGTTTCGGTTTATTTTGTTTTAAGGGATATCAACCTCAATGGGTATTGAATGCCGACGAGAATTTTAGGATAGATTCGTATAGATAGAATATGTATTCTTTGGTTTAGATTGTTTTGTTTTAATTTATTTTACGGGATATCAACCTCAATGGGTTATTTAATGCCGACGACATTTTTAGGATAGATTCGTATAGATAGAATATGTATTCTTTGGTTTAGATTGGTTTGATTTATTTTGTTTTACGGCATATCAACCTCAATGGGTTATTGAATGCCGACAACATTTTCAGTATAGATTCGTATGAATAGAATATGTATTGTTTGGTTTAGATTGGTTTGGTTTATTTTGTTTTACGGCAAATTAACCTCAATGGTTTATTTAATGCCGACAACATTTTTAGAATAGGTTCGTATGAATAGAATATGTATTCTTTGGTTAAGATTGGTTTGGTTTATTTTGTTTAACGGCATATCAACCTCAATGAGTTATTTAATGCCGACAACATTTTTAGGATAAATTCGTATGAACAGAATATTTATTCTTTGGTTTATATTGGTTTGGTTTATTTTGTTTTACGGCATATCGATCTCAATGGGTTATTTAATGCCGAAAACATTTTTTATTGCTGGTAATATTTTGCGTTGTCAAAAATCTGTTTTTGTAATATATGTCGTTCAAAATTGTATTGCTGGTTATAATTTTTTTTCAAAACAGCTTTGCTTGTAATAGTTATCTATTTTCCCATAGAGAGGACCCTAACAGGTGCTGCCACCCTAGTTCAGGGTGGACCTGGAAACACCGGCAATTAAGAGGTGGTTCTGCGCTCCTCAAATCGTCCTGATTAGAGGTATTGTCGCTAGACGTAGTTTATCGTCTTACCCTGGACGCGTATGTAGTTTAACGTCTTACCCAGGTTGATTCAAACCTATTGATATTAACTATAATTTTGACATTTCGCTACCGAATCTTTACTCATCAGGGCATTATACAGGGTTTACTCACAAAAACTGACATCATTTTAATAGCAATTAACTTGAAAACTACTAAGTCTAGTTCAATGAAATTGAATAGTTTAGGTGTTGAACATCATAGGTTCATTATGAGACCAATTTCATAAGTATTCAATATCTGCACAGCCTGCCAAGTCGGTAGTTAAGCTCTTGCCAGACGCGTTGTAGCATGTCTCCGGTAACATTATCCAGTGCGGAAGTGATTCTCTGCTTGAGTTCATCAATGCTAGCAAGAAGAAGTTGGGTGCGAAGAGCACTGACCAGTCCCTTCACATATCACCATAACAAGAAAGGACACGGGGACAGGTCCGGTGACCGCGGCGGACATTTTATCACCACCGTGTCGATCCATCTCTCTGGCAGATTCTCCTTGAGATAACAAAAATAAAACATTAAATATAAAATCTTGATTTGATCTGTTTCTCTACATTCTGTGAAAATTTGAGGTTATTTCAATAAGAATTGCCATAATTACTGGCCCGCAAAGTGATGTTAATTTTGGGGGACACCATGTATATTTACTTCACAAATGTTATATAAAAAATTCAGTTTAGAAAATTTCCGAGAAAACGTAATAAAATTATTCCAAAACCTATGAATTACGTATTCAAACTATTCGCTTATATAAGGATTTATATATAAGGATTTATTTAAACGTTGTAAGAAATATACCGACAAAGATGAGGACAATAGTCCGAATAATGTAAATAATGTCTATTTATCTCTCTCTCTCTCTCTCTCTCTCTCTATATATATATATATATATATATATATATATATATATATATATATGAAGAAATATAGTCTTAAGGTGTGCTATATTTATGAGATAAAGTGCTCAATATCAGAGAAAGAGCGAGTGCAAATATAAAAGTGAACATAGAAATCAAGATTTAGAGGTGACAGTCTGTTTGATTGTAGATGCAATCGTCTGGCCACGATTGCCTGACGATTGCATCTAGCATGAAATAGACTGTCGCCTCTAAGTCTTGACTTCTGTGGTCACTTTTATATACATATACATACATACATACATATATATATATATATATATATATATATATATGTATATATGTGTGTGTGTCTGTGTGTGTGTGCGTGTGTGTGTTATACCGTACGTATGAACTATAATTGGTATGTCCTAATTCTTATAAATGCAGCGGAATACACTGTATGTGGATGGACTGTGGTGTTTCACTTGCGATTCGCCTTGGTTCCCTTCTAGGTCACCACAAGCAGTTGATTACTTACTACACGCCGCTGGCGAATTATGTATTTTGTTTTTGTTGTAAATATTATCGTTCCAATTCGAACCTTCGTTTTGGTTATTTTTATTCAGTAACCCTCCCCTATGTTACAACAATATATATCGTTGACAACACTATCATTTACTCCCGCCTCGATTGTAAGGCTCATCAGTCAGACAGGAACAAAATGGTGGCCGATGCGCAAAACGACCTCAAGACCGTCGTTAACAGGAGAAAAATGGCTTGCCAATTTTAACGCCCCCAAAACTAAACTGTTCTCTCTTAATCATCTAAGAGACGCCTCTGCCTTCCATCATCATGGCTGATGCTATCCTACGAGAAAGTAAATCATCTCACATTCCCTGGTTAACTTTCTCAACTGGTGAAATGGTGGAAAGCCTACATTGAATTCATTGCTAGATCAGCTGCTAAGAATGTCTGTTCACTCCGTAGGGCAAGGCAATTTTTCTCTCAAGAATCTATCATGCATATGTATGTCTCCCATTCGTCCGTGTTTAGAATATTGCTGCCATATACGGTCGGGTGACTCTGCTATTTACATTGGTCGTTTGTAAGATCCAAAGAAAAAACTGAAATAATACTGTAGCAGTTTGGCTTCATTTACTACAAACTTTGTATGAAATGTTATCTTTTTTTTATACCTGGTATCTTTATTCTGACAAACCTGGATTCCTCATTTCTCCCCCTTCTTAAGTTTCTATCCTCGTCGGAGCTAAATAATTCATATATTGAGCGTGAATAACTTATACAATCGTCTTGCAATTCCTGTTCATGACGTTCGCATTAGATTTTCTTAACTCTTCTATTGTCTTATGTTTTAATCATAATTCTCTGCCTGTTGATCGAAGTGACGGTCTACCAAATAAGAACCAGTGACTGTAAAGCATTCATCATTTCACACATTATTTGTTTATTCCAGTTATTGGCAAAGCAGAAAAGCATTCATGAAGAAAATTAGGGAAATTAAGAGAATAATTGAGGACATTTTTATGGTTCTCTTTTATTATTGCACCGCTGTACAATAAGAAAAGAAACACAAAATAAAAAAAAAAGAAACGGTGTTTAGATTGTTTACATTATAAATCTTGCCAACAAGTTTCCAATAATATATCGATTATAATCGTAATTCATCGATCATCTGCTGGACTTGAGATATCCGACAGAAAACGGGTAGTCCTCTACCGTGAAATTAATTGCAAATTGCAACGAGAGTCAAGAAAAAATTCTGATAAATTGCTACCATTTAAATTAAATGAGGTACAAAAATTAAATACATTGATGTCTCTATAAATCACGTTGGACTTTCTATAATAAATTTGAATTATAAAAAAAAAATCCGTAGAATTGCAGAATGAGAAGATACCGTAACATCTGATCATCCAACAGTTTTTCCTGAATGTATCTCAGAGTATATTAAACGATTACTAAACCGAGATTTATAGACGAGTTTTCGTATCACAAGCAATAGCTACTGCAGCCGATAGGAAAAAAAGAAAATGCGGTTTTAATATATGTATGTACATATACAGGGTATCCACCCCAAAACAGGCATTTAAAATATGAATATCTGATTGACTGCATATCACAGGAAAACGAAATTAAATAGGCTTCATTGTGAATAATAAAATATCCTTTTATCAAATTTAGAACAAGATATTCAAAGGGCAGAAGATTAAAAAAAAAAAAACGATTTCACAAAGCTTTACAAATACTCAATATACGCACCACCTGTGACGCGACACGCATTAAGTCGGTAGTCCAGCACCTGCCAAACACGCTGTAGCACGTCTTGCGTAACATTCTCAAGCACATCAGTGATTCTCTGCTTAAGTTCCTCTAGCTTTGTAGGAAAAGGGGAGATATAGACACGTCCTTTCACATAGCCCCGTAAAACGTAATCACAAGATGTCAAGTCAGTTGGACGTGGTGGCCAATTCAAGAGAACATTGTCATTATCACTGGCACGTCCGGTCCATCTTCCAGGTAGATTCTCATTGCGTTCAATCCACACCTTGGCCCTGGAGAATTACCACAAAATTATTTTGGTAAGGTATGCTTAACGAAAATTATCATCAGATTTCAGCAGAATCAGACTGTCCATAGGACATGAACAGTGCGGGTTCGTCACAGACACTGGAACAAGGAACGCAATATTTATGCCTAAAATGAGTTCAAGAGATATATAAAAAGAGAAAGGGAACTAAGGTGTCTCACCGGACTTATTCAATCTATACAGCAAGGTGATACTGAGAGAATTAGATGTCCTACCATGATTCATTATTGGCGACAAAACTCTCAGTATAAAATATCAGTTTTGAAAGCAGACACAAAGGAAAAATATAAAATCTCCTTGATAAGGTAGTTATGGAAAGCGAGCTGAAAGGACTAAACATAAGTGGAACAAGACAGACTCCATGGTTGTTAGCAAAAGGGTGAACCCAAAGTGTGAATTTCGAATCAGAGATACCAAAATAAAACAACTGCAGGAATTTAAATACCTGATAAATCTTTTAACAGAGCACAAAAAGTGCGTCACTGGCATACGAAGGCTCACTAAGACAGTCAAAGAAACATTCCACAAACTAAGCAGAGTAATAATTAAAAAAAAAAAAAAAACTTTGCTAGAAATAAGAAAATAGTACTAAATTGGTACATGATATCTGTCCCCCTGTATGATAGTGAGTGCTGGACAATCTCCTCAGAGATGAAGAGGGGACTTGAATCAACAGAAAGGCGGATCTACAGAAGGATAGTGAGGATAGCATGGGCCGAACATGTCAGCAGCGTCAAAGTTTCAGAGAAAATTGAGACAGAAAAGAAACTAATATTTGACACCAGGAAGAGTTAGTTTATGTTTCTGGGACATAATAATGAGGAAGAAAGGTTCGGTGAATTTGATACTCACAGGACAGATTGAAGGTAAGAGAGTCAGAGGAAATCACATATGAGATAGTGAGCATGAGTTAATGGAAGGCGAAATAACAGAAAGACAATATTTATTAATAGGTACAAGGGACAGGAAGTAGTGGAGAGACATGATCACGTATATCCTGCGGGTCCACGACACATAAAGAATAATTCTTATATGCCTTTCAATTCGGACCTGTATATTTATTTTGGCTATTATAGGAAACTCTTTCTGTCGTACTCGGTAACATTTCGTAAGAGATACATTTTTTAATTGATTAAAGGGTTGGTTAATACCTATCGGGTTTCCTGTTCGAATGTGCGTTCGTTCCCTAGGTCGTGTAGTAACTAATAATCTTATACTAAGGTTGAGTGGAAGAAACGGAAAATGTAACATAAACATTAACTGATATGAAATTTCCCCGTAAACATAAAAAATGCAATGGGAACACTCTATCCCCGTAAATTGAATAAAGAGTTCTGTTCCCTTACTGAGGAAGTTTACGATGTCAGACAACTGAAGAAGACCGCTGAAGGTAACAGTTGAAAACTTATGAGTATAATCAGTCAGTCAGATACGTACCATGCGTGATATACGCTTAGGCGATCGTGTCTCTGTATCATGACTGACAAGGCAGATTTTTTCCCGCAGGTTGCCATTTCTTTCTGAAGTAGACCAGTTGCCATCCAAGGCTATAGAACACGGTATATCCTGCTATTTAGCCATAGTTGGAAGAAGAGGAAGAAGAAAAAGGAAGAGGAGGATTCATATATTTTACAAGCATTTTAGCACCTAAGTGAATGTAATGGAATTCGAACTCGGCTCTTCAATTTCTTGATCCGAGCCGCTATGCACCATGCCTCTTAGACAAAAACATACTCATAGAATTATCCGTTAGCTACAGGAACGAAGCCGAATGTTTGTTAAATTGATTTATTTGTAGGTTATTTCAAGCCAGACGATATTTTTAATTTGCAAGAATTTTTTTTTTAGAGATAATTGTTTATTGATACAAGACCTACTAATTAATCTATTTCTGGAAAGACCAGTTGCCATCGAAGACAACCCGCTCTGTCCTGCTATAGCTGGGAGTGTTTGGCGGGGGGGGGGAAGAAGCGGATTCATACGTTTCCCAAGGGTATTAGCATGTAACTGAATGTAATGGTTTCGACTGGAATTCGAATTCGGCTCTCCGATTCCTCAATCCGTGCCGCTATCTATTATTGCACCGAACCATAGAAAGATATATAATACCGATCGCGTAGGCAACCGGAGGCGGTGTAATGGTTTGCATTTTTGTCTCGCTAGAAGAATTAGGACTGCGTAGTGAGTTCAATCCTCACTCGGTGCCCCATACTTTCGGCTTTGTGCCACATCTAAGCTACGCTTGGAAAATCGCTATAATATTGAAAATGCTGATATGCATTAGACTCAATGATTTTTTTTTTACATGGAGTTTGATCGTGAACCGAATATTTTACGCAATTCTTGATCAGTTAAAATTGTTTGTGATAAATGATTCTGCCTAAGATTTAAAAAGGGAAAGCTTTTCGATTTAAAATTAGGAATAGATGACAGAATACTTAGCACACTCCGGCCTGTCAGAAATGTGAGTGATAAGTTATTTTATCTACAACTTAAAGAAAGACTATTTTTCGTCTTTGGGCATTTCAGAAGTGAACGGCGAAATGGTTATTTTGACAAAGTGCCAGAAGTAAAATTAGATATGATTGCGTGGCAAGAATACAAAAGTAAGTGGCGATGTCAGAGACACAAGGCGAAGAGACAGGGAATTGACACTCGAAAGACAATGTATTCATATTGAGGGAGGGAAAATAGCAAAGCTTTAGGAAGAATTTTGACGCCTTCAAAACGAAACTGCTCTATTTTAATCATCTGAGGGAACTATTTTTACCTTCCATCAGCCTGGTTGAAGCTAACCTCTAGGAGAGTAACTTCCTGCATCTTCTCCCACTAAGGTTTTTCCGCGGACATGAAGTGTAAAGATTAAATTAAATCAATTACTAGGTCTGCTGCTAAGAATGCTTGTTCACTGTGTCGGGTTAGACAATTTTTCTCGCCAGAAACTTAGACACGTTTATAATTGTAGCATTCGTTCCTACATTGTATATGGCTGTCACATATGATTTGGGACAATCGCAGCTTCAGTCAATTTTCCACCGTCGTAATGTATTTTCCCTGTCACTTTTATATAAATACTTTCATGGTAATTGTTCGGATGGGGTACAGAAAAATAAAACACCGCCAACTCAACACCGCCGACCGAGGGCCGGGACAGCCCAGGGCTGAGACAAATCAGGACCGAGTCAAATCAGCACAAGAAATATATAACTTTATTTATAACCGAATAAAATTGATTGTATTAAGGATTAAAACCATAATTAATGAATATTTTTCTTCAAATACGGCAGTGAAAAGGCATTATGTAAAATATGAACACCTTTTTGTTTTTAATTCTTTCTCGTAAAGAAATTTATTTAATAAAGTAAATTGACATGTTAAAAATAATGCTGTAAAACAATTTGGATACACGGTGGAGTAATGGATAGCTGCTCGAATTCAGAAATCGGAGAGCCGAGTTCGACTTCCAGTCGAATCCGTTACATTTACATACGTGCTAAATACTCTTGGGAGAGGTATGAATCCTTTTCTCCCGTCCAAGCTATAGATAAATAGCAGGACAGACCGGGTTCTATAGCCTTGGATAACAACTGGTCTACCGCAGAAAGAAATGGCAACCTACTGTTGGAAAAAATCTGCCTCATTAATCAATTATCGAAAGATGCATGATCGCATACGCGTTTATCACGCATGGCAGATAACTAACTGACGGAAAACAATTATTTTTAATTATTTTTTATAAAGTAAATCGTAATGTAATTTAATTTTTATAGAGTAAATTGACGTTCAATTCGCAATATTAAATGTTATAATAATTTATATAAAAAATATTTCAGGATTTCGATTTACTTTATTGCAAACTAAACCTAAATTTCTACCTGGCTCGTCGATTCTTTCGTCTAAACAGATAGCATCGACATCAAACGAATTTAAGATGAATAAACATTGAGACGTAATTGTCTGTTCTCCGATGTTATTTCGAGTACAGAGAAGAAAAAAAAAAAGACTAGATCCAGATTCATAAGGGACAAATAACAGAAATTCTAGCCTAACACTGAAACATTAACTAAAAAATATTTCACTTTTCTCCGTTTTTTGTTACAAAAATTACGTCAGGAAAGTTCAATAAAAACGCCATGGAATCTTTACTGCGCTCTTCTTATTGTCCCGCCAATTCTCCTGCATATTACTATTTTCTTAAACTACTACATGTTCCGAGACTACTTCAGACAGAATAAGAATTTTTTTCCAATGGGATATATATATGTGTGTATACCGAGCGTAACAGCAAAATTGTCCAAATCTAGTAAACGCAAAATTATCTATCTGTAAAAATAAGCATTGAACTGTTGTATCTTAGAAATGATTACAGATATCTTAATGAAATTCTCCGAAGTTTTTGTAACACTATTGGACTCTACTTTGAGCAATAACATAACAATGTATAATGACTCTACAGGCTTAACAGAAGAATCGTGATAAAATCGATCATAAATGAAAATTATATTCACCATCACCTAGGAACGGAAAATTATGAAAGATTGAAATTAATATATATACAGTGTAACCCGGATATAAGAGAAACCCGGATATAAGATTTTCTCTGGTCCCAAATTAGAGCCATACTTACCTAAACAAAATAGACCAAACCCGGATATAAGATAAATCCGGATATAAGAGACTTCGTCTCCGTTCCCGACAACTCTCTTATATCAGGGTTACACTGTATATGGCAATAATATATATTTATGATAATATATATATATATATATATATATATATATATATATATATATATATATATTATTCTAGGATCATTTTCCAACTTACTCTAGATGATCTTCGTTTTCTCTAGTCTTCTAAAGTTCTGTCCGCGAGTAAAAAGTTGTCTCACATGTTTCACCTACGATTTCATTTTCAAGTCTTTTTTCACTGCTTTTTTGACTGGCATATCTGAAAACTCCACTTTCCCATCCCAAACGTCTTATTAATTTAGATGGATCTTTTGTAAGTGATCTCTTCAGCTCTAAGTTGAAATGATGGTCCCTCTTCCTGTTGTGACCTCATGATCCAGTTTTCCTCTCTACTGTTCCTTCTTTTTTAAATTTATTCACCATTCTCTTGATGGTTCTTGAAGGGACATTGAAAATGGAAGCCAGTGCATGAATTACCATTACTGAAGGCGTGAACGATATTTTCTATTTTACAATTAGGAAGACAGTATGGCTGACACAAGATGATTTTAACCTGTTCTCAAATTGTTTTTCAGTGATTCTTCCGAGAGATGGTGTCTAGATGGCTAAATATCTTACCTGAATATCTGAAAAAAGAGGCTCAATTAATTTTTGTTTGTTTTAGACATTATTATTGTTGTAGTTTTTTTTGTGTATATCATTTACTAGTGAGCTAGCCCAGATGACTTGACTCACTTTATAA
>OZ010588.1:88473794-88658794 GCA_963932145.1 Acanthosepion lycidas | reverse complement strand
TCGTGATTTCTGACTATATATCTGAGATAAGGTATTTTAACCATTTACATTATTTACATCGTTCGGACAGATGTCCTCATCTGTATTGCCATATTCACGGCGTTTCAGAGGTCGTATGATATAGATTTTAATTTCAAACCAAGCCGTTTATTTAGTCCACGGAGCTAGATTGTTCTAATTCCACGTGTCATATCTCGACCAATGCATTTATTCTCTGGGTCATGTATCCATTCAATCTATACCCGCTTGAACTAAATAAAGAGTTCAACAGTGCAAAAGAGTCATGTTTTGTCAAGAAGTTAGATATTATAAAATATCAACTCTGTATGAAGTTTCCGCCTACCCGACAGAAAATAAATTAGCTTCATATTGTTCAAGAAATTTTCCGCATATCAAAGTCGATGAATATGTTAGAAAATGTACCATCTTGGTCTGAAAATGAAAATAAAAATTTTAAAGCAGATCAAAATAGAAAAAGAAAAAAAACAAAACATTTACCGCTTTCTTTTCGGTTCAATTTATTTCTGTTTTTTTTCTTTTATCGTTATATCAACTATCATTTATCAGGAATAAAGAATCGACACTTGAGTTTGAACATAGATCGCCAGAGAGGTGATCCTATTATTGGATCAAGTGCATCACGTGACCCTTTAGGAAACGCATATATGGAGGAACTAGTTGATGACTAACGATTGTTATTTATACACTATCCTCTACTACTATCAGTCAGTTATATGCCATGCGTGATACACGCTTAGGCGATCATGTATCAATCGATACATGACTGACGAGGCAGACATTTTTCCCGCAGTAGTGTGCCATTAATGCCTGCGGTAGACCAGTTGCGAGGCATGACTATAGAACCCGATCTGTCCTGCTACTTACCATAGCTGGGTGGAGAAGAAGAGAATTTATACCCTTCCCAGGGGTATTAGCACGGAAGTGAATTATTAGCACGTAAATCACTATATAGGCCGCTATTCTCTACTCTATTGACTATACTCGATTCGGATCACGACACAGATTACCGTGTCTTGCTGTCAATATTTTTTCTCAAAGATTTATTTAAAAAATGTATTGCTGGTAATATATATATATATATATATATATATATATATATATATATATATATATATATATATATATATATATCGAAAATGTATTGCTGGTTTTTACAAGTGTATTTTGGTAATTTTTTTTTCCGAAAATGTATTGCGTTTAATTTTACTAGAAATATCTATTTTTATACTATTATAGTGTTTTGACCCCAGTTTGGAGGTTAACTATTTGAACATATTTGGGATCATAACAGGTACTATCTCCCCAGGTCAGGGTAGACTTGGAAACAGCAGCAATTAGGAGGTGGTTCTACTCTCATTAAATATTGATCTGACGCCTTGCGGGTGGATTTAATTTATCATCATACTCAGGACAATTTATTAGTTCAATTCCGATTCGAAATTACTGACGTCTACTCAGCAACTAGGAATTTTCCCCTCAAAATGGCAAGATCGATGAAATCAATGTCTGATTATGTTCGATACATAAATTTGCATCAAGAATATTATATTTAATTTTGTTCTCTTCTTAAGCAAACAACTGTCGTGTTTCTATACGGTCCGTGATTTGGTTTGCCCGTTGGAATTTTTACGGAAGATTAATAGCAATCATGTCAAAAATATTAATTTAACTCACCAAATTTATTGTTTTTCATATTTTGTTAGTCTTAAGGATTTAAAATGTGGGTTAATTTTTATTTTTTTTTTTTTTAAGAATTTCACCCCAAGCAAGGCAGGAAGCCACTAGGACGCAAGGGGTTACAGAAAATTTATAGCAAGATCAGATAGGAGTGATAGAAGAAAGGATGAGGAGAAGGATAGTGGATAGATCAAGGTGACTGAAGATGTAGATTGACATTACATTTAAATAGCTGGAGGTTATAGCTCTCAAGGAAACTGGAATAGGGAAGGGAGTTCCACAGGTGAGAGGTGCGAGACATGAAGCTATTGGAGTAGACGAGACGGCTATATTCAGGAGTTTCGACAGTGAAGGGGTGAGAGCGTGATGCCAGCCTTGTAGGGCGCTTGAACTCATGAAGTCTGGGAACCAGCGAATGCAGCTCCTCCGAACAATTTCCATGAAAGTATTTGTAAAAAAAGACAGAGAGAGGCGACGGTGCGTCTGTGAGAAAGTGACTGCAGACGAGATGTCAGAGCAGGGCCAATTATATTGCATATCCGCTTCTGGAGCCTATCAAGAACCCCGAGGTAAACAGAAGGGGCACCAGACCATATATGGAAGCAATACTCCATGCAAGGGCCAATTGTTGATTTGTAGATCTGGAGGATGGATTCCAGGGAGAAAAATTTCCTGGCGCCGCACAGGGAGCCAACTTTCCTTGCGGTGGACGAAGCAATTGACAATGTATTTATTCCATCTCAGGTGAGCAGTCAACGTGAGACCGAGCAGCCGCAGAGAGTCGTTCTCGAGAAGTTGAGCGTCAGACATTCTAATGGATGGCAGGGAAGGATCTCTGTGGTGATTAATAGAGAGCAGTTTTGTTTTTGAAGCATTAAAGTTGACCAACCAATCCCTGCCCCAGTTCACAATCAATGTGATGATATTCTGGAAAAATAACCGCAGTATCATTCGAGTAAATCGAAAACGACCAAGAAATATCAATCTCTAACAAACAACGTAACACAGTGACAGAGCGAAGACATTGTACATTAAAACTCGCATCCGAGCCATCATACTGTTATGTCTCTCTTATGTTACTCGCAGTGACATCATTAGAAATGGTCCTCGACTGACTCTAACGGACTAGTATTTACCTAGTCTCCCCACTGAGGCGTACACTCAGGCCAACGGTTAAATTATATCTAGCCCCCGCAACGGCGGTATTGGGCACTTTGCATTGATAATTATGACTGCCTGACTCCGACTGACTTCAGTCGACTCCCGTTGAGTTCTTTATTTAAGGCGTCTTGCTTAGTTCGTTTGTATTACCGGGGGTGTTTAATTGACTCCACAACAATTACACCCTTTAATATGAAGTAATAAACTTGCCTGACACGATTTAATTTTATTACTGAATGTATTTCAGAACATATCTAGGAATAATAATAGTTGTAGATTTCTTGTTATATTATGCCAACCAATATCTTCATTCGTTAGAAACATAGAAAAGGGCACTGAACTGTGACATAATATCAGACCTCCTATATATATGTACGAAATTCCGGAGGGAAAAACAATACTAAGACAAATCACTCTAATAATTGAACTATGTACTTAGTTCATGTCACGTTAACTGGAAAACACAACAAAAGAATTCGTGGATTTACCAAATTACAAAATTCATATAAAAAATTCTCACTTGAAATATTTGAACCTTATCGTTGCGACTTGCACGTTCCAATATTATATAACCGTTAATAAATAACACATTCTTAAAAAAAACATCTTTCGGTCTACAACACATTTATTTCGTCTTCGAGTTTTGATTTTGAAGGAAAAAATTACAGCCTGATAATGAGGACATGAAAACCTTGAAAGTACTTGCTGCTCTAAAAAATACACCAGATCCAACTGACATCAATTTTATACATAAGGATTGCATCATTCATTGGATTGCTAGTATTAGGTTGGTGCAAAAATAATGACGTAATAATGTCGTTTTTTGACGTTAAAAAATACGTCAAAAACGACATCATTACGTCATTATTTTTGCACCAACGTAAGAGTTTAAGGCTTATATTAAGTCTATTAGCGAACAGATTTCGCCATTAAGTTAATTAATATTGCTAATTGATTCAATGTATGATTACATGTTTATAGTATATATATATATATATATATATATATATATATATATATATATATATATATATATATATATAATTTCACCCCAAGCAGGGAAATAAAGTCACAAAGACGCAAGGAATTATTGAGTGTGAAAGAATAAAAAAAAAGACAAACATTATTAAGAAGGGAGAACAATAAAAGAAGAATGAAAAATACAACAGATACAGATTGATATTGCATTAAATTTTTAAAGATCAAAGTTAACTGGAAAACGAGATGCCGGAAGAGAGTTCCACAGGCGAGAAGTGCAAGTGAATAATAGTATAGAATTTAGGGCTATATATAGCTATTTCAATTGTAAGATGATGAGAGCCGTCTGTCAATCTAGTACTACGCTTAAATTCATTAACTTTAGACACCATAATGAACAGCTTATCCCAGCAGTAATACGTGCATTTTCTATAAATATGTACATTTTCTATAAATATATGCATTTTCTATAAATATTTTCAAAATGTGAAAGTGACTGATGTGTTAAAGTGACTCAAGCCGACATGCCAGCACAGGATCGGTAACATTGCGGATTCTTCCTTGGATTTTATCAAGACTGTCTAAATATAGAGAAAGAGTACAAGCCAAGATGTGTCAGAAATATTCAAAGCATGGGCAAATGGTGGAATTATAATTATGTAAGGTAGATTCAGTGAAAGAGTTTTTCTTAGCAGGATACCTAGTAATTGATTCGATATAATCTTTCCACATCATGTCCGCGGAGAAGCATAGAACTTACGAAGAGAACCACATGACGTGTGTCGTGTCACAGGTGGGGGTGCATATTGAACATTTGTGAAGCTTTCTGTAATCAGTTATAAAATCTACATCCCTTTGAATATCAAAGTTTGATAAAAAAATTCTTATATTGATCAACTTCATGTTCATATGTTTTGCAAGATATTTGCATTTTAAATAATGAAAAATTCTTTTTAGACACGCTGTATATTTATAATCGGTATCTTACTGGCCCAAATAATATTTGTGAATGTATTATTTTAAGGAAACAAAGCCACATCGTAGAGTTTTCCTAGATCAATACTGTTAAAAGGCTCTTGCTTGAAGAATGAAGCAGCTCAAATTCCAGGTTAGAGATTAACGATAATGATACTGTTCAAGCTTGCCTCGGTACACTGATCCAAATTTTGTATGAATATCAATTCACCAATGAAATGATTAATAATTTTAGCATACAATAATGATATTCGTGAAATAATGATCAATTGATATAGTAAAAAAATATTATTTATTTTTATATAGAATGTTTTATACAAAACCACCACATCGCTTTTCACAGTTATCATTTATACCTAAATTTTCGATTATTGTTCTTAGTAATATGCTAAGTTTTCCGTCCGAATTTGAGCGGAAGTAAGAGGCGAAATATATGACTACAAAATTAGTTACATTGAAAGGGTTATGATTAGAGATTAATGGTCGAGGGAAAAAAGGTTTATCGCTGACAAGATAGACAGGGAGGTAATTTAACCAAATATGTACCCCTGTTGTCGCACCTAGACAGCGGTAACGAATTATGTAATGCAACACGTTGGTCATCATGTTCTTTCAGCCAATCATGGTTTCCAATTAGCTGACTCTTCACTCGAAGAACTATAGTGATGCAATCGCTCATAAACGAAAATGACATGTTCATCATTCATTAATCATAGCTAAGGATCGGAAGCTCATGAAACATTGAAATTAAGTTAATATATATATATATATATATATATATATATATATATATATATATATGTGTGTGTGTGTGTGTGTGTGTGTGTATGTGTGTATTATTCCAGGATCATTTCGCAAC
The DNA here is from genome assembly GCA_963932145.1 of Acanthosepion lycidas. Lineage (NCBI taxonomy): Eukaryota > Metazoa > Mollusca > Cephalopoda > Sepiida > Sepiidae > Acanthosepion > Acanthosepion lycidas. The sequence continues at coordinate 88,653,123 of OZ010588.1, read as the reverse complement.
TTGGTCAAGGTGATCTTCGTCCTCTTTAACCTTCTTTTGTTGCCTCACACGTTTCAAGTCCAATTTCATTTTCAAGTCTTTTTTCACTGCTCTTTGAACTGTCATAGCTGAAACTTCTCTTTCACGTGCCAAACGTCTTATAGATTAAGTTAGATTCGTTCAAATTGATCTCTTTAGCTCTAAGTTGAAATGACGACCCCTCTTCCTGTTGTGACCTCCCGATACAGTTTTCCTCTCTACTGTTCATTCTTTTTTTTTAAACTTATTCCCCGTTCTCTTTCTTCATGGTTCCCGAATGATCGAAGCCAGAGTATGAATGTTGGTTGCATTACTGAAGGCACGAATTATCTTTTTCCTCTTACCAATGCTTATTTTCGCTGACACAAAACTATTTTAATCTCTTCTCTTTCTAGCTGAACAACTCAAAGGGTTTTTCAGTGCTTCTTACGTCAAATTGGTGTCAAGTTGATTAACCGTCTTATCTGAAAAACTCGAGAAAAGAAATTCAGTTTGTTTAGTGATGTTTTAGATATGAAACATTTTGTGTAATGTACAAATATGCTGTTAGACGATTTGGACAAATTTGCTGTTACAACAGGTATATATATATATATATATATATATATATATATATATATTAAAGACATTTTTTATGTTTAACGTTCTTTTTATAGATACAAGTATTTAAGTAATTGCTCTGTTTATAATAAACAGTATTAAATAACATTTACCGGCCTGAATGTCCGAGAAATTTTCATAGAAAATATTCGTCCTTGGACAGGATTCTATGAAAATTTCTCGGACATTCAGGCCGGTAAATGTTATTTAATACTGTTTATTATACACAGAGCATTTACTTTAATACTTGTATCTATAAAAAGAACGTTAAACATAAAAATGTCTTTAATAAATAAATTGTCGGGCTTTGTCCATTTCTTAATGTATGACGTTATATATATATATATATATATATATATATATATATATATATATATATATATATATATATATATATATATTATGCTTTGTTACGTTAGAACATGCACATACCCACTAAAAAACCGTGCATCTCGTTTCAACGTTAAAATAACGAAAACTTTTTAAATGTTTCATCAGGTGGGGAATAACGATATGATTGAAATATTTTATTTAGAAATGCGGTTATCGATTCATGCCTTCCATTTCTGTCATTGGTAAGTTCCCCATAAAATGTATAAAATAATTTCCATGTGGAGAATGAAAGGAATCTAAGTGATTAGTAAGAGCGAGAGAGAGAAAAATGTGGTCTGCGATGGACGGAGCTGATATAAACTAAGAATGGATGAAGTCAGCGAAAGGAATTTCCGTCGAATCGCAGGATTTGGACTTTAACGGTCTGCTAGAATTGTTAGGTTACTGTTTCTAAAGCGAAAACGTTTTGTGCTCGGAGATAATTCTTCATTGAATGTAAAAGAGTACTACAGTATTTTATGAAACGGACGTTCTAATATAGATTAGAATACTAAACTGATTTAAAATCTTTACATTACCATATTTATGATTTGGTTTATTTTGTTTTGCGGCACATCAACCTCAATGGGTTCTTTAATGCCATTATAACATTTTTTATTGCTGATAATGTTTTGTTTTATCAAAAATCTGTTTCTGGTAATATTTTTCTTTCAGAATTGTATTCTGGTAATAAATCTTTTTCAAAAATGTATTACTGGTAATACCTAACTATTTGACCATAACTGGGACCCTAACAGGTGCTACTACCCTGGGTCAGGTTTGGCCTGGGAACACCAGCAATTAAGAGGTGATTCCACGCTCTTCAAAACCTTGCTGCTGGATGTAGTTTAACGTTTTACTCAGGGCGAGCCATATTTATTATACTTAACTAAATTTTACTTTACGATATGAATTAGAATACTACATATTTTTTCATTATTATTTTTTTGGTATGAGCGTTACAAAGAGAAAAGTAATTCAAGTAATATAACTATTGCATTTTTGAAAGATTAATCGATGGTGAATAAAGGTAAAATAATATTAGAATTAATATTAACCTTCAGATTTCTAGAAACTAATTTGGAAAAGAGAATTGTTGCTATTGCATAAAGAAAGTTATATAACTTCCTAGCTTGGCTTATTCAATTTTTCAGTGACGTATTAATATATTCCCTTTGTTTCTGGCGATCTTAGTCGGATTTTGTCCACGGTTTACGGTTTTAGCTGTTGTATCTTATGTGTGTGAACCTGAAGATTATGAAAGTACTTCTGAAAGTCAAATCGAATTCGTCTGCAAACTTAATTCTTCACCCCTGCATAAAAATCCAGTAACCTGTCACCCAACATATTGAAAAGAGGCAGAACAAACACAACTTTTAGAATAAATTACAACTCTAAAACTCCAACGGATTTTAATATCATCTGTTGGAAAAAAGGAGACAGTTATTGATTTTATGAATATCATTTCTGTCACAAATCAAAGAGTAAAGACGAATATAATATATTTGGTTTCGTTAAGATTTTACGGCATATCAACCTCAATGGGTCATTTAATGCCGACAAAAATTTATTCTTGGTAATATTTCTTTTGTAAATCTATTTCTGGTAATATTTTTTTTAAAAATTCTATTTCTGGTAATAATTTTCTTTCAATTATGTATCGCTGGTAATATTTTTTCTTTTTTTTTTAAAATGTATATATATATGGTAATATATATTTTTCTTTTTTATAGCTGGTAATATTTGTTTTTCAAAAATGCATTTTAAAAAATTTTTTTTTTAGATTTTTCTGTAGATCCCAATTTCTTTAATGAAATTTATGATGTTACTTGGATTAGTATTTTCGAATAAATCCTTTAGTTTATCCGATTTGTAGTGTTTACTACAGATTCGTCGGAGATTATGGCAATTTAGTAGGATATGTTTGACTATATAAGATTCTTGGCATGGGACACATGTTGGAGGTACCTCATTCTTTAGTGGATGTTGGTGGGATCATATTAGGTTGGTGAAAAAATAATGACGTAATAATGTCGTTTTTTGACGTATTTTTTAACGTCAAAAACAACATTATTGTGTCATTATTTTTGCACTAACCTAATATATTTGGTGTTTCTAAAATGTGCATTATATATTCAAATAGCTAGTGTTTCACTTTATGTCTCAGCTTGTTACAGAATAGAATTTTATAGCACATCTGCTCGGACAATAAATAAAATCTAGAAAGAACAAGCAGCTATGAAATATTTTTTTTATTTATACATTAAATCGATTTATCTCTGACATCGTCATTGTGAGTTCAGTCGTTAGGTCGGGTATTGTGGACTAGGACCTAATAGATACGAGTGACCAATAACTAAACATTACTAATTAAAAATAAGAACTAGACGATAACAGTGGAACTCTTGTATACGATCCCTCGCTAATGATAGGCAAAATGATCGGCCCCTTCTTGTACCGCTCTGGTAAGTACCCGACTTCTCATGCTATCCTCTACATTTATTAGAGCCAGATCAAGCCTACAATGGGGTACTGTTGCCATATTTCGGCTGGAGATATCCATTTCTCACTTTTCAGTCTTGATAGAGTTCAAAAGTGTCTCCGAGTCCTTGTGGGAGAAGACTTATTTTCCACCTTCTAACCACTCCTTCACAGGCGGGTGTGGTGAGTCTCTCACTGCTCCATCACTACTAACATCGAAAGTGTTCGGACGAACTTCATTCCTTGATTCTGCTAGCTCTAGTCTTTATGGCTAAAAGCCGCCATTTTACTTATATAATAGCAAACTACATACATTTTCTCCATATTTCATCGACGAGAAGTAAGTTCCACTCAAACAGCTTCTTCCCACGAACCACTGTCCTATAGAACAGACACTCAAGAAGATGTTTCCCCTGTCATTACAATCTTAAGCTGTTCAAGTCTGGAGTTAACCGTTAGCTTATACATATAGAGTACCCCTAACGTAGTCCTCTACCTCAAGTGGACGTCGGGCCTTGTACATGGTGAAACGTACCGTAAAAAGATCCCTAGATATGAGCGTTGGAAAGAAAACAATCTACCCCCCACACCGTATATTAAATTAAATTCCATGTTCGTTACCCAGATCGATATTTACTTGAGGAAGGCCTAGAAGCCCAACGGCTATAATATTGTGATAACAACAACAACAATGAAGAAAATAGTCTGAATATTAATCGTGATTTATCTACATTATTTACTTTCGAAATAATGTCCTTATCTTTATTATTATTATTATTATTATTATTATTATTATTATTATTATTATTATTATTATTATTAACTCAACGTTTCGGTCGTTGTGCACGTCTTCAGATGTCTGTAGATCCGGGTAACTTTCAATTTTAATCGAATTGAAATTTACGAGGTAGATTGTTCTAGTTCTAGTCTCCATGTCTAGGGATATCCTCTTCTGGATTTTTTTTATTATTTTATTTTAGTACTTCTCAGTTGTAGTGGGTATCTTTCCACTGAAGATGAGTCTATGCTTCCCTGACAAAGGTTTGAACTCATAATTAGTACAATCACGCAGGCTATTATCAAAGAAGATCAAAAACATTATTCCGTAAATTTGATTTTGAGTTCAATACCGGGACAGGTAAGTATGGGTTTAGAATCAGTGGAAACAGGATTAGGAAGAAGAAACTAAACAAAAATAAAAAAAAAAACACGAAATATTTCTAAGCATGAATATCCGAACGGACCCCCACCTAGTAAATAAAGGTTTCAATTCGAAATTCCTTGAAGATATCTATGACTGACTAACATCTGATGAAGGCCGGGGTTGGTGGGAAGCACATCGACCGAAATGCTATAATAGTAACGACTGAGATGTAGATATATATAGTCCGATGTAATAGCATCATGACTGTTGCTAAGGCAACGGTGCTAAAGTATACAGATTGAAACCGCTTGGCAGGGATTGACCTTGAACTCTGTCTCGTATACAAATGAATTTATAACGTTCTCGCTCAAGTCAGTTGTTTATAGCATTTCTTGGAAAGTGAGTATGGTCTTCTCCTCATACCACAAAGATTCAATCAGTGACCATGGCTTTTACAGCAGTTTTTGACGAGAAAAAAAAATTTTTTTCCAGGTCCGACAAGCGCCATATTGCCCAGATTCCATATTGCTTGTGCGACTTTTCCACTTCAGATATCAAATCCCACTTGAGAGGAACAATATTTCAAGATGTCGAAGAAATACAAGAGCAGGTGCTTGCTATCTCATCACTAAAAAGAATTCCAAGACTGCTTGCCTCAGTGAAAACGATGCTGGATAAAGTATTTGGCTTCAGAATGAGACTACTTTGAAGGAGATTAAATACCGAATTGATATGTGTTATAGTTTTCTTTTTAATAATACCAGTAACTTTTAATCAGACCTCGTAACGCCGATTATAAATAATGTTAAATTCTTAGTACTGAAATCCAAACAGAAATTAAAGTAATTTTCAAAATGTTCCCCCAAAGTGAGCAATCTATGGCTCTATTAAATTTAGAAATAAAGATTTGGCGATGCATATTTAAGACGGAGTTTAGTCCATTCTTGATTTAAAGCTTATTTGACATAAGAAACGTTTGTTTTGTAATAAAATTATTTTGACAGACTACTTAAAATGTCTGTAATGTCCAACAGCACTAAATAATCTGTCACTTGTCAGCCAACCATTTTCTGCTTCTTGATTTCATTATCTGATTTTAAACTATGTAAATAGATTGAAATTCGCGTTATCGATAATAATTAGTTGCAGAGACACCTAACGGGGATTATGATTGTGATTCCGGTTAGAGCTGTTGATATTTTTTATATGAGGTATTTAAATATTTACACTATTTACATACATTTACGGAATGTTGTTCTCATCTTTATTGCCATATTCACGACGTTTCAACCGTTGTATGCCCCGACCTTCATCAAAACACAGGGCCAAATGGTTGAAGTAATCCAAAAGTGGCTTACCAGAAAGATTTGGGAGTTCAATACCTTGCCACAGCAGAGGAAACAAAATGTTGGAGAGTTGAGTTACTAGTGGGAAGTAAGTGAATATAAGATATCGAAAAAAAATCAATGAAACAGGGAATTAGAACAATCTATCTCCATCGACCTTATATAGGGTTCGGTTCTAAATTCCAGCGTATATCACCTGAAGAATGCCGGAGTGTAAAACGATCGAAACATCGCGGATGTAGCAATAAAGATGAGGACAATAGTTCGAATGATGTAAATAGTGCAAAGAGTCTGGTAAGTTTGAAAATGAAGGTTATGTTTTTTTTTCTTGGCACTGCAACTTAACATTTTATTCTATTAACGATATTCCAATGAGCAATCTCAGATGATCAGTAAACATCGACGCAGCTGAAATGTCTTGGACACGTAATGAGAAAGGACAGCTTGGAAAATCTGATACTAAATGAGGTTTTGAAGAGGATGCAAACAAGGTGGAAGCTTATACTTAACATCAGGTAGAGGCAGCTGAAATTTCATGGACACTTAATGAGAAAGGACTGCCTGGAAAATCTGATACTCGGATATATGGAAAGAGACACAAGGGAAAGCAAATGATGACATACCTAGCGGGGGCTAGAACAAGGACTGGGGGAAGTAGCAAAGGGACAAAACTTATTGTGAGCTACAAGGGAGAGAGGGAAGTGGAGAGCCATGATCGCCTACTTCCTTAAGGGACATGGTACATAAAAAAAAAGATAAGAAATGCGGAGTCTTGCAATTGATATCTTCTTTGACATCACTCTAACAGATAATTGGCATGATAACTGGCTTGTAACTATCAGTACCCAAATAAGTCAGCAATATCGTTTCATTTGCATAATTTTATATGGATCCTCCCAAGTCACAAGAGACGGTTCTACTCATAAAGACGCTCAGTCCGTTGAACGACTATTTGATGCACCCTTGTGCAAGTTAATCGAACCAACCTCTTTAGTTTCCTTTCTTTCACCATACAATCAGTTTTAGACCCACTGGAGTGACAGGGTGTAATCGATTTCTATTTTGCCCTCAGAAGTCATTTGTAGTGGTATCCGTTAATACGAATCTATTTTCAGGCTGTATTATGAAATTAGCCTTAAATATCATTGCGTCATCCGTGATTGCATCAGACTTTCATCACACACAGACACTGTTGTCTCGACTGTCGATTAGTTTTTCTACGGCCATTGTCTGCGATGAGCTTTACTCCAAGGAAGAGTACGAACACTGTACCACGACACGAACATAATGGCAAGCCTTACCAGTATCAAAGTATTATCGACTCGTCCTGAAACTCTCCTGATTTAAATGCAATCGAGGATCTGTGGTCAATCTGCAAAGAACGACTTCGTGGTAGGGACATACGAAGTGCTAACATGTGCACTGGGTCATGCTTCCTTCGAAAAATATGAAAAAAGTATTAGGTTGGTGCAAAAATAATGACGTAATAATGTCGTTTTTTGACGTATTTTTAACTTTCAAAAACGACATTATTACGTCATTATTTTTGCACCAATCTAATAAGTAATAACGGAATTATTCGTTTTGTTTCAATTAGTTTGCACAAGGGTGTATTGTTCTTTCCAGACCTCAAGCGAAAACGGATATATGTAACCCATTTTGAGAAAGCTATTGGTATAATCGAGAAACGATACTAGGAGAAAATCGCCTGCATGTAGCTAAAAAAAGTATTCAGCAATTATACAAAAATAGAAAAGTATATAAGAAAATGGTGTATTCTCACGCAACTTGCAGTAAGGCGATTCTGAGCGAACTAAATCTCTTACCAAGATTTATCATAGGTAGCTATTAGGTTGGTGCAAAAATAATGTCGTTTTCTCACATATGTTACTATGTGAGAAAACGACATTATTTTTGCACCAACCTAATACAATCTAAAAAAATATAGCATATGAAGATGAAAGTAGTGAAGGAAAGCAAGAAGAAAGGACTAAACGTAAATAGGTAGAAAACAGAATCCATAGTTGCCACCAAACGGAACAGCCCAACATACAAATTGTTACGGTTTTTTGGGTATGCATAACTAGTGAGCCAATCCAAATCACTCAACTCGCTTTATAGTCCACCAATAGAAGGTTAACCAATCAGAAGCCGCAGAACATTGTATCCGAAGACGACCGTCAAAATGTCTAACACAAATTACATATTGGAGATACCTAAATGAAGCATATACAAGAATTTAACTACCTGAGAGGTGTTTTAACATAGGAGGCAATGCGCAACAACGAAATCCGGGATAGTAAAAGATACCTTCGAAAAGCTAAGCAAAGAAACAGGAACATTTAGAAACAAAGAAAAGAGTAATGAAATGTTCTCTAAAAACAATCCACCTATAAGACAGTAAATGCTGGACCATCTCATCATAGATGTAGAAGAAATTTGAGCCGATCCAAATGCAGTTCTACAGAAGGATGCTGAGAATACCATAGACTGAATATGTGAGCAACGACGAAGTTTTATAGAAAATGGAAACAAAAAGGACATTTATACATTACATCAAATGGAGAAAGTTGAAATTTCTAGGGCACATAGCAACGAAAAAGAGCTTAGAATATGTGTCACTCCATGGCATAGTAAAGCCAAGTGGAACACAAAAGGAGACAGCGTATAAACCAACAAGCTTGTGCAAATGGTTAATGGAACAGAGATCAGGAGAGATAGCAAAAAGAAGAAATTCACTAAGAGTTATAAAGGACAGGAAATTGTGGAGAACCATGATCGAGAGTAACGTGAAGGCCCAAGGTATATAGAAAAAGAGGCATATAAAGATGGTCGGAACATAGTCGGCTCCTTCTATCACTCAGAAAATATCTACGTTCTTCTGCCATTCTCTATCATTACAAGAGTCAGAGTAGACAAAGAAATAGACTTAGTTAAATTCCCAGATGAATTCTGTGGACAAGACAGATTCGTATAAAATGACAATTGGAAAAAAAAAAATCTTAGATTTTGCCGACGCGTTTCGTCTTCCGACTTTTTCAAGGCAAAAATGAAATCGAAATGTTTTTGTTGTTATTGTTAGATTAAAAATCCAAATTTAAAAAGATAGACGCTTTTGTCCAATCTTTTTTTTTTTTTTTGTTTAATGTAATTTAACGCGTCGGCAAAATGTAAGATTTTTTTACAATTGTCATTTTATACCAATCTGTCTTGTCCACAGAATTGATCTGGGAATTTAACTATATTGTCGACATGGAAAAAAAAATAATCTATTACTATAAAGGTAATTTACATTAACCAGAAAAAAATGCTTAGAAACAAGCGTCTATCTTTTTAAATTTGGATTTTTAATGTAACTATAACAATAAAAACATTTCCTTGAAAAAGTCGGAAGACGAAACGCGACAGGAAACTGTAAGATTTTTTTCCAATTGTCATTTATACCATATAGACTATTGCTTCCATATATCATTTGTAAATACGATCACACATAGATCTTCACATCTGTCTGTCTAATCTTCCTATCTTAACAATCACTGCTTCCCGGTTTGTTGTACTGCTAAGGGAGGAAGACGGTAAGTGTTTTTCTCCCCTTCTATACAAAACCCAGGGGAGAAAAAAAAGCAACATCACAAGAAAGTATCATGAGATAAACTTCTTTTTGTGTCTGTTAAAACGTTTCTTTTGATATCCCTGGTGTTAGGGTGCCACACCTCAGGAAATATTTACGACTCACCTAACACCATAAAATGTAAAAAACTGAAGGGAAAAGAGAGAGAGAGAGAGAGAGAGACAGAGAGAGAGAAAGAGAGAGACAGTGAGGTCGACTTATGCGACTTGTTTCATTTCATCTGGAAGATTGTGTTAAAGGGAAGTGACTCTGTTGTCCTTTTTCTAATTTCTGCGACGGGAATATAGCACGTAGGTCAAAAAGATATTTAACTTATAAAGTGAACACACACTATGTTTTTTCTTAAGCATAATTTCTTTAAAAGTTGGTGTCTAGCCACTCATGACCTGAACTTAAAACTAACTGAGGTCCGCTTACTGGGTAACGCTATTTCATAAAAAAACGTAGAGGCAAAAGTACCACCTTGGAAGATGTATAAAAAAAAAATGAAAGACCCCAAAGAAGTGGGCAGTTTCTAGATGATCGATCAGAAAATGCGATCATGAACGACCGATTCTTTTTCTACATCATCTTGGGTAAGACGATAAACTACGTCCAACAGCAAGGCCTATGATCAGGAGGATTTAAGGAGCGTGGCGCCACTTATTGCTGGTGTTCCCAGGTCCACTCTGACTCGGGGTGGTAGAACAATTGAGTGTCACAGCTATGGACAAATAGTTAACCCCGAAACTGAGACTATATCCGCGTCCTGGATTTGACCATAAACTAAATCCGCTTCCTGGGTAAGACGATAAACTGCGTCCAACAGCAAGCCCTCGTATCAGGTGGTTTTGAGGAGCGTGAAACCACCTCTTAATTGCTGGTGTAGCCAGGTCCACCATGACCCAACATCAGTCATCCATGGCCCAAGAATGCCCATTTACGATTTTTTTTTTCATTTTCAGTTTTTTAGTGTTTCTTACGTAGTTTAAGTTGTAGATGAAGAAGAAAAATAATTACAACCCTCTACCGGCAAGATATATGCCTTAAATCAATGTCTGCAGTGTTGCGATTTTAGCCTCTGCCAGATATCCGCTACCCGAAGTCAGTCATCCATGGCCCAAGAATGCCCATTTTATGATTTTTTTTTCATTTTCAGTTTTTTAGTGTTTGTTACGTAGTTTGAGGTGTAGATGAAGAAAAAAATAATTATAACCCTCTACCGGCAAGATATATGCTTTAAATCAATGTCTGCACTGTTGCGGTTTTAGCCTCTGTTATGTATCCGCTACCCGAAGTCAGTCATCCATGGCCCAAGAATGCCCATTTACGATTTTGCTACTTGTTAGGTTCCCAGCTATGGGCAAATAATTAACCCCGAAACTGTGTCTACATCTGCGTCCTAAGCATGACGATAAACTATATCCCCGTCCTGGGTAAGACGATAATCTATGTCCAACAGCAAGGCCTCTTATACGAAGGTTTTAAGGAGCGTGGAAACACCTCTTAATTGCTTGTGTTCCCAGGTCCACCCTGACCCGGGGTGGTAGCATCTGTTACGGGTCCAAGTTATGGGCAAATAGTTAACACCGAAACTGAATTAAAAAGCAATATAAATTACTACCAGTAAAACGTTTTTGAAAAAAATAATATTACCACCTATACGTTTTTTGAAAAAGATAATGTTACCAGCTATAGGTTTTTGGAAAAATAATAACAGAAATAGATTTTTGACAAAACAAAAATATTACCAGGAAAAAGAAAAAAAAATTGACGGCATTAATTGACCCATTGAGGTTTATATGCTGTACAACAAACCAAACCAATCTTTTACTACAGTTTTTCTTTGATGGTTATTGCACACGCTTCACTTTCAAGCTTTGATAATGTTCGAAATCTTTTGCGCTGTCTTGTTAGGTTAGATATATTTTCCTCTCTGCAAACTCTTTCTTCACAGGCGTAACGTCACAAAACCATCATTATTTCCGTAAAAACATTCTCAGATGATTTCGATTCTTTTTGTTCCACCAGTTCAGAACTATGTTATTCGGACATATCAGGGTATATGCACGGGGTTAAATCACTCTAATCACCCTTCCTTCAGCTGAGAAATAAAATTCCGCTCAGTCACCATTTCTTTTTTCAATGAAATGCCACTTTGTGGAAGAGAATTCCACGTGAGTGCTTCCTGTAACACATAGAGCTCTAGAAGTTAAGGTTCAATCTTTATTTTTCCTCCTTATCTCCATAATATTTACATCCCCCCACCTTTTCTTGTATCCATATCGCACTTCACACAGGATTGCCTTTTTGACTGTAACCCTCTACTTATGTTATAGAAGTAATCGTGTGTCAGAACTCTCTAATTTCTAATATGGAAATAATATAATATCATTATAATATTCTCATATACAGAGATATTATAATATTCTAATATAGACAGGCACTATACTATTCTAATATAGACAGGCGAGAGTGGCTGAAAGGTGACTTGAAAAATATGAGCAGTAAACACTGCGAATGCACTGTGATCTGAAATCCGGACACAATCTTTTGCAAACAAAAATACTTATAGTTGGATAGGTAAAATTGAACAAATAATAACGAAAATATAGTAAATTCTTATATCTATAATTCTTAAAATGTGTGTGTGTGTATGTGTGTGATCCGATTTTGATTATGCATTTCCGCAGTTTTCATCCGATTTCAGTGCCAGTTTTGAGTCCAAATTGTTGGAAACAATGGCGCTCCACTACTTCCTGTCCATTATAACTCTTAGCAACGTTTTACTGTTTACTGTCTGTTCTTGGATATATATCTTTCATAAAAACTTTAATAAAAATAAATAGTTTAAATTATTCCGATAATTCTCAAAATGTGTGTGTGTATGTATGTATGTGTGTGCGTGTGTGATCGGGTGTTTTGGATGCGTTTCCACAGTTTTCATCGGATTTCGTCGAACGTTTTTTGTTTAATCGATAATTCTTCAGTGCCGATTCTGAGTCCAAATTGTCTGGAAAAATTCTAACCTTGAAGGCGAAAAATCGAAAAAGCTGACTCTTTATACTTTGTGCAAAAAAATCAAAGGCAAAACGTAATATCTGTAAAAAACAGCGTTCAGTTAATTTAGAGAAGTGAAAGCTAACGCAAAATATTATTAAGATTATAAAAAAAATATATTATAAATAAAAATTATCGTATATTTTTATTACGACGGTCCATGGAAACGGTTCCTTCCTTGTAAGATTGAAAACGAAAAACGGACCTTTTTAGGGCCACCCCATTTAAAATTGTTAACCTCCCATTTGGGGGATTTTCCCCAGTTGCACCTGTTGCTACTTACACTGATTTTTGGGTGGGCTGACTTTAAACTTAAACTTCTCCAATTGAACGGCAAAAGTTCACAGTAATGAAACGCCCGGTCAAAGACGGGTTATGCTGTTTGTAACGGTTTAAAGGCGAAGCACTTCGAAAAACATTTCAACTGAACTTAAGCTCGTATATGTTACATCAAAGAGGGTCGATTATCGATAGTCATTCTAAATGAGTTGTAGTCAGATGACAAAAGACGGTGACTGCTGTACATGTAGATGACCAATGAAAATAGGAGGGCCAATGGTAAAAGACTTACGCCATATCGAATGTTGGCATCCAAATATTCTCTGAGATTCATGAAATACTTGAATCTACCTCTGTCTTTGCTCACAATCTCCTGGTCTCCGATTCTGCCCATGACAACTATGAGTTCTCCTCTCAACATTGTAATCATTGGTTCTGAAAAAAAATGAAGAATAATAAAACAGGTTATACAGCTAGTATTAAAGGAGGACATTACAAAAACTCTAATGGAAATATGTTTCGTTGAAATCAAATCAAATGTGCACTTCCGAGAAATTACAGAGAGCAAAATATATTTTATTAGGCGAAAGTAAAAACAAAGGAAAAAAAACTGGAGAAAAGATGATTTAAAGCAGAGAAACTAGAAGACGGAGATCGATATTGATGGTCAGCCAAACCGAAAGAACCGTGTCTGCTCTGCTATGTTGAGTGAGATAGATGCTCTTTGTTTTTGGTGATGATGGGGATTCATATCTTTCGTAAAGGGATTTTCGGAAAACCAACGTAACTATTAGGTTGGTGCAAAAAATAATGACGTAACAATGTCGTTTTTTGACGTATTTTTTAACGTCAAAAAACGACATTATTACGTCATTATTTTTGCACCAAACCGCGAATGCTATCTGAAACGTCACTTTCCACTAAACTACGTGTGCATGATATAAATACTTTCTATTTTAAATTCAAACACTTTTTTGTAAAAAAAACTTCGTCTCAATGAAGTCCATTATCAAAAAAAAAAAAAAAGGTGGGGGAAATAAATACTGGACTGCAATTTTATCAGTTTCATTAAGAATAAACCATGCTCCGCTGTTTCTTCCCGCTTTCTTCATGTTTTCTGAAGATCCATTATGAGCATTATAAATCGGAATAAACGGTATTAGGTTGCTGATATGTGAAACTTTTCTTGCAGCTTTCTGTCTCGTCTTAAAATATGAAACATATTATTTAATCGCGGATAATTTATGATCTCAGATTGCCTTCTGGCAACACTGTCTATTTAATGAGTTTAATCAAATAAAATTTACGAGGAACATTATCGCAGACATGTTTAAATAACATTCAAAACTATAGAAAATAACAGCAGACAAAAGAGCAGAACACGTTTCCAGGTTTGCCAGTTTATGAGCTATGGCCGTATATCGACACACCTACCGTGATTGTTCGTGCATAATGCATACTATATAATATGCACCGCTGACTTAAGGCTACGGATTTATAGAATTGGCTGTGTATAATACGCAACGGCAATTTAGAATGTATAATAGTAAAATTTGACTTAAATTTAACATTTCTTCAGTATTTTATTTAGTTCATATCGAAAAACGACTTGATTGTTTTACGCTCTTGTTGGTCTGTTGATTGATTTTGTTTAGCGGCATATCAAAATCTGTATGAGTTATTTAGTATGTAAATATTTTGAAACGCAGATAAAAATGTATTGTTGGTAATTCGGCCAAAAATATATTATAAGCAATTTTATTATAAATAGGTATTGTTAATAATTTTTATATAAAAATACATTACAAGTATTTTACTAAAGAATTTATTATTGGTCAATTCTGTTAAAAAAGTATCGTTGGGAAATCTGTCAAAAAATATATTACTAGTAAGAATTACTAGCTAAACAATGTATTATTGGAAATTTTACTTCAAATAGGTATTGTTGGTAATCTTTTTTTTTATATATAAAAGTACATTGCTAGTATTTTTATTATAAAATATAGTTTTATACTTTCATAATGTTTTGTTTTTGTCCGGAGGTTCACTATTTACCCATAGCAGGTGCTACCAACCCGGGTCAGGGTGAAACTGGGAACAGTAGAAATTCAGAGGTGGTTACACTCTGATTAAAACCTCCAATCTCCAAGCCAGAGGCCTTGTTTCATGATGTATTTTATCGTCAACGATATTGTTCACCTAATACAAAGACCAGGAGTCACTCAAAGTAGAGTGTTATTGAATGAGGTTGTCTTATGGACGTAAAAATTGTAGATTATTAGGATATGTGGGATAGATAACGATTGACCCTAAAGTTGAAGATAAAAATCACCATCTCAGGAGATTGTTCCATAAAGAGCGGCTTTTTGGAAGAATCTGGCGAAAGAGAAATTTCTGCTCACCAATGAATTACGAAGTGAATGAGAATGGTTCGTCTTTGTGTTAATGGCAAGGAGTGGCTTAGATGTAAATTTCCGAACTGATGGAACTAGGGGGTGTAGCTCAACAGAACAGTTTCCATGGAAATAGGGATAGTATAGAAAAAGGCTTACGACATTACGTTTGTGGGAAAAGGTTTGTGAAGTGGAAAATAATTCTTGATATCTATCTATCTATCTATCTATCTATCTATCTATATATATATATATATATATAAATGAACATAGAAGTCAACGCTTAGAGGCGACAGTCTGTTTCATGCTATATGCAATCGTCAGGCCACGTGTGCTGTTATTTTTCTCGGCTATTTATATATATATATACAGGTCAGTGGTGCATTGTCGGTAGTCTATTATGGTGGTTATTTTACCGGAAGTCCAACCACCCGCCTTCTATAATCAAACAAATACCAAAATCGATTAACCGAAGGCTCTCCGACAAGTCCTCCAATGAATCCCTATTTAACAAAGCTAAGAAAGACTATGAAACAGCCCTAAAAGATGGGTGGCCCGTTGGCGGACGCCGCCACGTGCGAAGCGACAGCAGCCGAAGTAGCGGACGCGCACGGCGACGACGAGCGCCACCGACGCGGACCACGACGACCGCGGCCGCCCCTAGCGACGACGACGCCCGCTATGGCAGGTTCCAGCGGAATGAAAAGAGACGCCTTTCGTAATACCGTGACGGCACCGGTCGCGGTTCCGGCTTAGAGGCTTTCAGCCGTTATCGCGCGGAGGCAGCGTGGCACCGCCGGTCGTTCGAGCGAGCACGCGAACCGTTGCTCCGATTCCCAGCAACACTCACATACTCACCACAGAACACAAAAAAGGCCAACAGGAGAAGAAATATCATATGGTTCAACCCACCGTACAGCAAAAACGTAAAAACAAACGTAGGAAAAATATTCTTCAAACTCTTACACAAACACTTCCCGGAATCAAGCACCCTACACAAAATATTCAACAAAAACACAGTAAAAATCAGCTACAGCTGCACCGAGAGCATGGCAGAAATAATAAAAAAGTACAATAGGAAAATTATCAACAAACCACACGAACAAATTTAACCCACGTGCAACTGTAGAATAAAGAATGAATGTCCCTTAAACGGAAATTGTTTACAAAACAACGTAATATACCAAGCCACGATAAAATCACCAGATAATGAAGAAAAAGTATACATAGGAGTAACTGAAGGACCCTGGAAAAAAAGAAATTATACACACAAAACATCTTTCACAAATAGTAAATATGCGAACAGTACAATGCTTTCTAAGTATATCTGGGAAATTAAAAACAAAACGCACATCACACCAAAAATATCTTGGAAGATAAGGAAAAGACCATCAGCCTACAACAACCAATCAAAAACTTGCAAATTTTGCTTGGAGGAAAAAATTGCTATCATTACTTTCCCAGACCAAAATAAATTATTAAATAAAAGATCCGAGCTCATCTCAAAATGTAGACATGAAAACAAATTTTTACTACGTTACTTAAAAAGTGAAAACGGAAAAAATAAAATAAAAACAAATAAACAAAATAACAATAAAAATAAGCAAAATTAATTAATCCAAACAAATTACCAAATCACACCTGTTAGAATAGACGAAATAGGATAATAATAATAATAAAAATAACAAAAAAAAAACCCAAAAAAAACAAACAAACGGACCCAAATAAATAAAGTAAGTAATAAATAAATTAGCAAACCATTATGACCAAAATATTAGTTAGAGTAAAAAGTCAAACCTAAAAATCGGACGAAAACAAAATAGCTATAACTGTTATATAACGATAAAAAAATAAAAATAAAAAATAGAAATAAAAAATAAATGCTACGTTACTTAAAAATCGAAAAACGAAAAGAGAAAATATACAAGTAAAATAAATTGACCTAAATTCATCCAAGTAAATAAATAAACAAACCAATCCCGATAAAGTTACCGTTAGAAAAAAACAAATAAAGATAATCAATCCAAATAAACACAAATTAAAAACTGTTCCCGCCAAAATAATAGTTAGAATAAACTACAACAATCAACCTCAAAACCGAACAAATAGCTTTAATTAAATTCTCAGACCAAAACAAAACTATTAAATAAGTGATATAAACAAATTTTTACTGCGTTAATAAAAACACCGATTAAAAAAAATAAAATAAATAAAATAAGAAACAAAAAATAAAAATAAAAAAAAAACAAGCAATATAATTGAACCCAAATAAATAAACAAACGACTTCCCGTAAAATAACCGCCATAATAGAGTACCCACAATGCACCACTGACCCATATATATATAAATAGCCGAGAAAAAAAAACAGCACACGTGGCCTAACGATTGCATATAGCATGAAACAGACTGTCGCCTCTAAGTGTTGACTTCTATGTTCACTTTTATATTTACACACGCTCTATCTCTGATATTGAGCACTTTATTCCATAAATATAGCACACCTTAAGACTATATATATATATATATATATATATATATATTTAAGTATTTCACTCCAAGCAAGGCGGGAAGCCACTAGGACGCAAGGGCTTACAGAAGATTTGGAGCAAGATCAGATAGGAGTGATAGAGGAAAGCATGAGGAGAAGGATAGTGGATAGATCAAGGCAACTGGACATGTCGATTGACATTACATTTGAATAGCTGGAGATCATAGCTATCAGAGAAACAGTAATTGGGAAGGGAGTTCCACAGGCGAGAGGTGCGAGACATGAAGCTATTGGAGTAGAAGAGACGGCTACATTTAGGAGTTTCGACAGTGAAAGGGTGAGAGCGGGATGCCAGCCTCGTAGGGCGCTTGAACTCATGACAACTGGGAACCTAGGAGCAAATACCATGAAAGTATTTGTAAAAAAGACAAAGAGAGGCGACGGCGCGTCTGTGAGAGAGCAACTGTAGACGAGATGCCAGAACACGGACACTTATATTGCATCTCCGCTTCTGGAGCTTATCAAGAACCCCGAGGCAAACAGAATGTGCTCCAGACTATATATGGCAACAATATATATATATATATATATATATATATATATATATATATATATATATATCGGATGTAACAGCAAAATTGTACGAATCGTGTAAAAGCAAAACTGTCCACTTGTTTAGAATAAGCTTGGGACCGTTGTATATAAGAAATGATTAAGGATATCTTACTGGAATTCTCCGAGGTTTTTATATAATACTATTGAATTCTACTTTGAGCAATAACATTGCATAATTACTCTCTAAGCTTAATAAAAGGATCGTGATGAAATAAACGAAGAACGGAAAAATTAAAAAAAAAGATCGTGGTTATAAAGTATGTGAGCTTTACTCTGATCAACCAATCAAATATAACCTACGTTAAATTTAATGTAAGCAAAGAATCGAAAATTAAAAAAATATATATATTTTGTAAATGGGTCATAATCCGTATATTTCTGTTTCTTTTTTCGTGAAAAGTGGTTGCATTTTACTTTTAAACCTAAATAAATCGTTCATTCATCAGTAATTTATAATCGCCTGATGAGATGCAGTGATACGCATCGAAACACGGCTGCAATTGTGTAGTGATTTTGACATCTATTCGGTTTAATATCCTAAACTAAATTAAATATATATATATATATATATATATATATATATATATATATATATATATATATATATAAATGTGTGTAGAGACAGAGAGAGAGAGACAGAGAGACAGAGAGAGACAAAGTCAGAGACAGAGAGAAAGAGAGAGAATTGATATGCCTTTTTTTTGTCTGTGGATGAAAATACATACGCCTCTGGGAAACTTAATTCTGCACTTTTGAGAGAAAGCGTGCAGAAGTAAACAATCACTGCTACTGCTAATACTGCAAAGCTCTTCTATCAATTGATACCTCTCGGGCATTGGCGTGTTTATTCGAAGAATAAGTACGTAAAAATCCAACCTTCCTCTCTACCGGGCGCTGATAAAAATGTCAAATCCCGTATGTTTCCCAACACTGATGAGCTGTAATACAGCGAAACAGTCTGTCTGTGGATGACAATATATATATATATATATATATATATATATATATATATATATATATTTCTCACCCACACAAGACAGACAGGCTTACGGAGGTGTGGAGGCCTCACACTTATACACTCACCCACACGAACATACACACTTACACACATCATACGCACTCACTCCCTAATGAGCCAAATGATAACACACACCCACAGCAATACACACGCTTACACATAGCATACTCACTCACTCCCTAAGAACCAAATAACACACACACACAAACACTAAACAGAGACACATCCCCTCACCAAGTCCAATAAAACTGTCAAACTGACCAGAGAATTCATAGCAGCATCCAGCTCTTATCTCAAATAACAACTTAAAAGAGACTGTTTGACCAACACAAGGAATGTTAAAAGATTCATGTTAAAAAAATAAAAAAACAAATGAAAACTACAGACAAAAGTTCATTTTCTCCATCAAGACATTCATTTCTGTAGTTTAGTGCTAGCAGCAAGCAGAAATATTTCTCCTCCCGATGATGGCCATTTTGGTCGAAACTAGTCGAGGAATCTAAATGGAATAATAATAAAAAAACGAAATAACATTAATCTACAACCCAGTGTGTCTGAGGATTTTAATTTTTTAATTTTTATTGTTCAAAATATATATATATATATATATATATATATATATATATATATATATATATATATATATATATATGGTAAGAAGTATACGTACACGCACGTACATATATATTCATTAATTAGATGTGATAAAACAGTGCTCAGTGTTATATTACAGAGCTATTACTTATATATTAGCAAATACATATGACATGAAACTTTGATAGGACGACTCGGAGTTTCATGCGGTCACATTATCTTCAGGTTCAGCACCTGAAGATAATGTAACCGCAAAAAAACTTACTTAATAACATATACATATATATCTGCATATATATATCTGCATATATATATATATATATATATATATATATATATATATATATATATATATATATATATATAGATAGATAGATAGATAGATAGATAGATATGGATGTGATTACATGGCTTACAATATAAATAGGTATCGAAAACGGTAAATATGCATAAGAAATATAACCACATATATAAGTATACACACATCTATGATTTTCGTAATTATATAGATATAGATATATATACGCACATTCATCTCATATAAAAAATATGTCAAGATATGCAAAACATATCGCTAATATGTATTTAATATATTTTTCATTTAATATGATATTTAGTGAAAGAGCATCACTATAAATACAAGTAAATGTAATTGAATTTTTAAATTTGGGAAATTTTGCTGCTTCAAATATATATATATATATATATGATCGACTCTCCTGTCGAGATTCGACGTATGAGGGTCAAACAGATCAGGGTATGAGGGTCAAGCAGATCAGTTTCCAGGAAACCGATCATGTGCCCGACACGGGCACATGAGATTTGATTATAGTGGTGAAGGCCTCGTGCAGGACCATCCACACTTTTTGGAGGGACGAATACAGAGACCTGGTGCACCGAATGCCACAAGGTTCCCAAACGCAGGTTTTGAATTCAGAGTTGTCCTTCTCCTAGACCAGTTGCCATCCAAGGCTATAGAACCCAGTCTGTTCTGCTATTTTAGCCGTAGCTAGAGGGAGAAGAAGAGGATTCATAGCTTTCCCAAGGGTATTAACACGTAAGTGAATGTAATGGATTCGAGTGGAATTCGAACTCGGCTCTCCGATTCCTCAATCCAAGACGATATCCATATATATATATATATATATATATATATATATATATATATATATATATATATATATATATATAAAATATATATATATATATATATATAAAATATATATATATATATATATATATATATATATATATATATATATATATACATATATATATATATATATATATATATATATATATATATATATATATATATATATATATATAAAGATTAATTAAATTTAGAGAAAACGGATAAAATAATATTAAGACGATTGATCATTATAAAACGATGTGGATACGTATTTTTTCATTTAATCGGTTTCACCCCATGCAAGGCAGTAAAGCCACTAAGACACTAGGGCTTACCGGGAATGATCACGTGACAGTAGATAGCGATTGGCATTGCATTTAAATTTTTGCAGATTGAAGTTGGCTGGAAAGCATGGAAATGGAAGGGAGTTCCCAAATGAGAAGTGTGAGAAATGAAACTGTTAGAATTGAAATTACGGCTACATCAAGCCAGCTCAACTTTAAATTGATTATATATCGATGTCAGTCTAATACTGCGCTTAAATTCATAAAGTCTAGGTACCATAGCGAAGAACTCATCCGAACAATTATCATGAAAACATTTGTAGAAAAGGTACAGAGAAGCAACCTCTGGGCGGCAGGATAGTCACTGAAGTCGAGCCACCCGATAATGACCGATAATATTGCCTATTCTTCTTTTTATTTTATTAAGGAGATCCAGGTAAATAGCAGGAGTACAGGACCATATGAGGCAGCAATATTCTAAGTATGGACGAATGGTAGATTTATACATGTGTATGATAGATTCTGAAAAGAAGGATTGTCTCGCACGAACCAACTTAGCAGCTGACTTAGGAATGGATTCAATATAATCATTCAACTTCATTTCAACTGAGAGCATTATCCCTCGAGGGGACAACCAGTCACTTTCGTGGAGGTTATTATAGAGCACTTACTGAAGAAGTCACTAAAGTTTACAAAAGGCGCCTGATAGTTTGGAAAAAGACATCTATTGAATAGTCAGGGAAATAGCTGCTGAGTTAAACGTCTGATGACAGAATCAACAAATTACGTAAGGAACAAGCAATTATCTCTATTAAAGACCATTAACAGAATATCCAAAACTACCCTCAATATAGTCTAGTCAACCCAACTAAAAGCAATATTGAAATAATTAGTAAATGCATTCTCAAAAGAGCATACAAATATCCGAGAACTGATTTAGGAATTAACCAGTGGCATAGTACAAAAGAAGCTATAAACTGGTTTAAGTAAATAAAATTGAAGAATGCGTGTAAGTTCATCCAATTCGATATAAATTATTTTTTGACACATCCATTACCGAATATTTGCTGTGAATGCAATCAAGTTAGACAGAAGGTATTAGGTTGGTGCAAAAATAATGACGTAATAATGTCGTTTGTTGATGTTACAAAATACGTCAAAAAACGACATTATTACGTCATTATTTTTGCACCAACCTAATAAAATAAGGCAGGTGCAAAAACAACAACAAACAACAAAATAACAAAAAACAAAATAACAAAAAACAAAAAAACAATCTGAATCATAATGGATGTCTGTGGACAACACGAAACAATGAAGAATTCAACATTTCCATGGGGGCGTACGATTCGGCAGAAGCATGTGAGATTGTCCATAGGGATATTCCTAATGTGGCGACAGTGTAATCTTACTACCAAAAATAGATCCAAAAACTGTAAACCGTTCAAGAAAGGAACTGGTAAAATTCTTTGACGGTCATGGTCTAAAAATCACTACAAATGCAAAAGTGATCAACTCTGTTGCCGTGACCTTCGATTTGAATACTGGTCGGTACAAACCGTATATAAAAAAATTACACAACAAGAAATACGTAAATAGTGAATCAGATCATCACCGCCGTTATTATACTTAACCAATTTACATGAATCAATAAAATATAGTTTAACAAACAACTCCAGCAATGAGGACATATTTGACGAAGCTAAAGTTAAATATGTAAAAACATAGAATACATAGACGAAGACGTAGAAGGGAAAAACAAAACAAAAAGACACCGCGACGTGTTATGTCTTACACCCCAGTTACAACCGCAATGTAAACGCTAATCTCGGAAGAATCTTTCTCAAGCTAATAGACAAACATTTTAAAATTTCAACAACAGTAAATAAGATATTTAATCAAAATAACATAAATATAAGCTACAGCTGCGTTAGAAATATCGAAAATCTGTATCTGATCGTAATAATATATTCTTGAATAATTATATAACTTACAAAAAGAACAACTCTAACGGAGAAAGATTAAATAATACGAAAAAAAGAAAATGCCAGAATAGTATAAACTGTCCAATAAATGGACAATGTTTGGTTAATAATATTGTTTATAGAGTGAATATACAAAACAAGTAAAACCAAAAGATTTTTTACAATGGTTCACCTTAAACGCATTTAAAAAATCAATTTTATAATAAAAAAAAGGAACATTTTATATAACGATAATTACAATAATTATACATCTTTCTCAAAATATTATTAGGAAATGTTATATGCTGAAATTATACCGAAGATTACGTGGGAAATAATGGCTAGAACTAAATCTTAGAATAGTAAAGGAGAAAATTGTAAGTCTCACCTTCTAGAAAAATTTCCTATTCTAAAAATTGAACCTAATTTATTAAACAAAATAAATAGATTAATGACCACAAGCAGACAAAAGTCAGATGATTTTTAAAATCGATTTCACCCCAAGCAAGAATTATAAAACAGAAACTTTACTAAGAAGGAAGAAAAAGAGAAGACTAATCAGTAGAAAGTGACTGAATTTGCATTTAAATTACTGAAGATTGACTGGAAATCATGGAACAGGGAGGGCGTTCCACAACCGAGAAGTGCGAGAAAATTAACGGTTAACATAGAAATTACGGTTACGTCTATCTAGATCAACTGTAAATCGATGAGATCTCGACGCCAGTCTAGTACAGCGCTTAAATTCATATAGTCTAGGTACAATGGCGAAGAGCTATTTTAATTTTGCTATATACAGAAATGCGATACAAGGCCAAAATGGAGAATGGGGAAAAAGGACGGTCTTGTTCTGTCTTAACGTTAAACTTAGCGAGTCGCAAACACTGACCTAAACATATAATAATATTCCTTACACGAAAACAAAGCATTCTTACTTATCTTTCTTACTACATCCACCATAATACCTCTTTGTCTCTATGGAAGTCCTAACTTGTTCCAATATATACAATTCGTTGTCTATGGGGGAAGGGTAATAAAACAATAATTTTAAAACTAACCCCAGTATGTATATATTATATGAAAGAAAATATTACAAGAAAATAAACAAACAGTTGCCATAGAAGTATTTCCAGAAAAGGCAGAGTGAGTCAACTTAACGGTGGGAAAGCTACTAAAGACGAGCCTCCAGATGAAGACCAATAACATTGCTGATTCTTCATGGATTATATCAAAGATCTCTTGATATATGGCGGGAGTACCAGGTCATATGAAGCATATTCTAAGCATGAATAAATGGTAGACTTAGAGATAATTTGCTTGTCTCAAGAGATAAAAAACTGTTTAGTATGACACAGTGAGCCATGTTTCTTAGCTGCTGACCTAGTAAGAGATCCACTATAGTCTTTCCACTTTTGTTAGCAGAGAACTTTAGCACGAAAAGCCGCAATGAATCACTCACCTGTAGGTTAGTATCAGCCATGACAATGAAAAGTAGAAAGTGGTCTTTCAGATGATTAATAAAGAGCAGTTTAGTTTTAAAGCCATTAATATTAACAAGCCATCTTTCGTCCCACTTAACAAGTGATAGAATGTCAGTTTGACCTTATCAGACCGATGAGACTTCATATCGAGACAGAAGTGAATGGTTTTGTTATCAAAATTTAGAAAAATTTAAGAGCTAATGCAATCAGAAAGGTCATTAATAAATATTACAAAGAAACTAAGACCAGTATCTGTTTATATTTCTGAGATGAGGTATTATGTACACTATTTACATTATTCGGACTATGGTCCTCATCTTTGTCGCCATATTTATTACAACGTTTCGGCCCTTCATTATCTGTCTATATTTCTGAGATGAGGTATTATGTACATTATTTACTTTATTCGAACTATTGTCCTCATCTTTGTCGCCATATTTATTACAACGTTTCGGCCCTTCATTATCTGTTTATATTTCTGAGATGAGGTATTATGTACACTATTTACATTATTCGGACTATGGTCCTCATCTTTGTCGCCATATTTATTACAACGTTTCGGCCCTTCATTATCTGTCTATATTTCTGAGATGAGGTATTATGTACATTATTTACTTTATTCGAACTATTGTCCTCATCTTTGTCGCGATATTTATTACAACGTTTCGTCCTTTCAGTATCTGCCTATATTTCTGAGATGAGGTATTATGAACACTATTTACATTATTCGGACTATTGTCCTCATCTTTGTCGTCATATTTATTACAAAGTTTCGTCCTTTCAGTATCTGTCTATATTTCTGAGATGAGGTATTATGTGCACTATTTACATTATTCGGACTATTACAACGTTTCGGCCGTTGTACGCACCGGCTTTCTTCAGCTGGTTGGAATGTGGAACTGAACCCTTTATTTTGCTCACTGGGGTCGACTGTTCTAGTTCCACGTGCCATGTTTAATGGATCTCAGTTATCAGTTATCTCCCTTTAATTCCCCCCTCCAAGTTCTCCAATGCCTTAACCGAGTATTGAACTCACACTCTTTGGGTCCTGTCACTTGATCTAACCAACGCTTTTATCCAATGTGCCATGTGTCCTTGAGAAACGTTGTAATAAATATGGCGACAAAGATGAGGACAATAGAGCCTGTGTTAATGTATATAAATTAGACCAAACCCTGATTTAAGAGAAACCCGGATATAAGAGACTCCTTATCCGGTCCCGACAACTCTCTTATATCCGGGTTACACTGTATAAGATTCAATATATTTCACTTGTTCATTTTCTTGTTGTGTTTAACTCGTAGAAGCCATGCAAAATCTCAAATTAGACCAAAATATACAGTCAGTTTGTAAAGAAAATGCGAATTTACCAGTTTTATTATTATGTTAATGGTAATATTAGCTACTCATAAGGAAACATACGGCGTTCCGTAGCCGAGCAGCCAGTGCTTTACCCCTTTGAGCCTTAGCTACCGCTTTACCGGTGGTAGAGAAAAATGACGTAAAGCTCAGCCACGGGTTGAACAGTAGGTAAACATTTGTGACTATTTTTATATCTACCATGAAACATTACATACCAATTATTTGCGAAATTTGACTCCGAAGCTCAGTAAAAAGGGTTAAAATTATTCAGGAACGCAAGTCTCAAAGGGTTTCATGTATACAATTTTGCTCTTAATTTCAGGAAAATAGGTTTCTTAAATCCACATGAAGCTCTTAACTGTCTTTACAGTATCGATTGGGGCGTTCATCCTAACATTTTGTTTGAAGTAGTGGTTTCTTTTATTTGTGTAGCGCCAGTTCAAGAGGTTTGAAGAAGCATGGTCCTCGCTAAAACTTACAGGTTTCATTCGCTCGAAGCCATTTTAATCATTTGTTATATGAATAAAGTGTAGCTGATGACACTTGAATTTGAACGTAGATCGTCAATGAACAAACACCGACGATCCCATCATTGAATTAAGTGGATCACGTGACCATGGGGAAACGCATAAGTAGAAAGTAGCATGATATCTAAATGATCTGCATTTCTAGTCTATCCTCTATTACTATACGATCACCATTTCTAAACTATCCTCTATTACTATACGGACCGCTATTCTCTACTCTATCCACTATACTATTTTTCTATTCGGATCACTATACGGTTTACTATTTGAGGGAGTATTACCGAGAAAGTACTTATTACTGCGAGTGCTATTCGAAGGCGTCTGACACCAGTATTGTTCAACGCCGTCACTATAGTTTTATCTGCGATTACAAAGTTTTTACTACAACGACAAGAGGTGTTTGTTGACATCACAATATCATGGATCTGAGAAAGCAGCTGTATACGGTTATCAGATTAGAACATTGGCACCATTCATTGCATCCATATGAAAATCTCAATCCGTGCCGAATGTGTGAGAAAATGTTCCTACTCACGCATAATACGCACCTCTTGTTTGGCAATCAAACCCTATAAAGTGTACCTCTCCAATTTCATTACGGCCATCGTTTCCTACTCTTATTAAAATGGTCTTAAACATAGAATAACATTATTCTAATTTAGTTTTATAATAATTCTTATTTCATTTTACATTTGTAACTATTGGTAGGAACATATGATTGTATTTGACATCCTTATGGGGTAGCAATCTCCCAATGTTAGTGTCAAATTGTTATATGTTTGTGGTGAGTAGTCATTTCGCAACTGAAATCGACTTATGAAACGTTTTTACAGATATTTTTGTAGTTGTGAATAATATGCAACCCTAATTTTGATTAATATTTTTTTTAATGCGCATTATATATAGGGAATTACGGTTACGGTATTTATTTTTGGCTTAAATAATTTATTATTATTATTATTATTATTATTATTATTATTATTATTAATCCTTAAATGGCAAAGGAAATATTTGTTTATATATTTTCGCTCGCTCAACTTTTGTTTTCCTTGTTTAGTTGTTAATAGATTTTTATCATCATCATCATCCTCATCATCATCATCATTATCATCAGTTCCATTCCAGGGTAAGGTTATAAGGCCGTTTCGCAGTTTAGCATTTGACATTTACCACTACATATCTGCCTTGAAAGCAAGTCGGGGAAGCATCCGTTCATACCTAGCCTGTATTAAAAACGTAGACCCGGCCTATGCCTCTCCAGTTCAAACCACAACCGATAACTTCTACCTTGGAAATTCGCTCTGGTCACGAACATAGAGGTGTTGATTCTGTCGAGGTGTCGGTTCTGTCGAGGTGTCGTTGGGGAGTGAACTTCCGTCGTGCCCGTTTATTTCAATCGAGGAAACTCTCCACCAAACGAGACCGTCTCATCAGCGCACTGGCTACATAGATAACTATAGAGTCCCTTATGAAAGATGGATTTTGGCCCTATATGAAGGTTCAGCGGTCCTTTGACAGGTCTTCTCTTAAATCCTTCTCAATCTTTAGCTAGTTTCTTCACTAGAAATGAACTTGGAAGGGAAATCAGATTTAGTCATCGTGACCTGATATTGCGGCAGGCAGTCCTGCGTTACGGAAAGTAATATGGCAAATATTTCAATAATACATACAAAGATGAACAGTTTTCCTAAATGTTTGACTAATATCGCTATTTCCATTAATATTATATATTTATTCTTTGTTCTCTTTTATCTAAGGACTAAAGGTTTTCTAATCTGTCAGGTAATTGAAATTGCTATAACATTAAATGTATGTGTGAATTACTTACTATTCCTGATAGAATTTAAAGCTGGTAAAGTATCTAGTATCTTCTAGAATTAAACGTAAGAAATATATTTCGCTGGTAACTGCAAACTGATTTCTTAATTGGTTTGAATTTGTCTGAAAGCTAAAAAAAATCCAATTTACTTATTTAATAAAACTCGATGCGACAGCGATTCTAAAAATCTAGGAAAAATATTAATAACGAATATTAAATACACATTTCATTAGATATACTTCACTACGTATGCTAGCAATATTTATCTTCAGTAAATAACGGGTACGGTGGATAAATTGTCGTCTAAATTACGCAAAAATGACAATAACACTGGCATCTCATTTTAACAGATATGTTTACCAAAACTACACAAAGATATCTCGAAATACTAAAGAGCAAATTTATTCAATAAAATCGCCATTGGCTTTAACCATGGTCACCAGACGACTTCCGAATATCCTGCATCTCTTCTGGACGGTCTCCTTAATTAAGTTAATGAATGCTCCTA
The DNA here is from genome assembly GCA_963932145.1 of Acanthosepion lycidas. NCBI lineage: Eukaryota > Metazoa > Mollusca > Cephalopoda > Sepiida > Sepiidae > Acanthosepion > Acanthosepion lycidas. The sequence continues at coordinate 88,624,024 of OZ010588.1, read as the reverse complement.
TAGTCCTATCTTTATTTCATCTTTGGTGTTTCATGGAATTTTGTTCTTCTCCCTACATATATGCGCCCCACACATAATAATATGGCCGCAGAAATTGTCTAACAGCCATGAATAGGTTCTTCTGTTGTTTTGTGGAATAGTGCAGAGTCCTGTTGTCAGACATAGGGTTTTCCAGCAGCCCCACTCTTGACCTAGGGCAGCACTACCTCCTAAAGGTATTTGATGTAGGCCTGCGTGTTGAGGCTGAGGACCTCACCACCATATTCGGAAGTTCTTTTATTATCAGAACGATCAGATGGACTTTACCTTCGTAATCACCATTAGACTCATCCAACTCTTTCCTAATCATCTGCACTGTTCTCAGACTGACACCTACACACCCTTAAATGTTCGTATTGTAGCTTCCAGTGCAAATGCCGAGCAGTACAGGAAGCCATTTCCGTTTCTGGTGGAATTAATTACATCATGGTGCACTTTTTCTCACAGACGGTGCCATGTGACCCTAATATATTATGCAGGAAACATCTAAACCTATATTCCTGTCCACATTCACAATATAAAAAATACTAATCGACAACACAACTATCCTACACCAAGACAATAAATTCAAACTACAGATTCTCGAAGTAATATACATTAAAAAATTAAAGCTGTCACTTATTAGAATCAGCTACAAATACTGTAGTAATGTCCTGAAATGTATATAAAAAGAACAGATTTTCACTCTTTAATGCGCGCGTGACTTTGACATTACAATACAGAAGAAAAATCCCATAGTGAATAATTATTTTACGTTCCAATGAACGCTAAACATGACTATCAACATTAGCATTTGAAGGCAAAAAGAAAGATTACAGTAATGGATATCAAAAAACAGTTTTGCATTACTGCTTGCACCCGTGAACAACACACAGTTTTGTCATACTACTTAAAATCCCTGAAGATGATCGTGGAAGAAGATCGAAAGTACTTGGGAAATGGAAAATAAAAACGATTTTCCCAGTTATAGCACATTTCTCACAACATTTAATTGCAATACGCGGAAGCTTATTAGTGAGTATGAAAGAATTTTATTAAAAAATAAGTAGACTTAATGCTTGTAATTTATTTAATCAGACGTCACTGATATTATAGTTCACTTTTTTACAGACTGTCAACCTTTTACAGGTTATTTAAAGTCCTAAAATATTTTTAGATTTAAAAATGTTTTGGAGATAATAAGCATTTACTGATATAAGTCCTACTAATTTAACCCATCGCTTGTAGGATATGATGTTTATTCATACCTTTCCCAAGACTATTTGCGCGTCAGTGATATAAGGAACACCACTGGAATTGGAACTCGGCACTCCGATTTCCAATTGCGAACCGTTATTCATGGTACCATCTCCAAGCTCACAGCAGCTGATATCACAGCGTTCACCCAGCTAAGTATTGTTCAGTCTCGATGTTGCTTAACTTCGGTGATTGTACGAGAGGCTGTGTTTCAGCTTCATTTAGCCGTATGCAGTTATGATAGTGTAATATTTATTTGTTTTCTATTATCAGAATAGGCTACCTATTTTCCGACTGAGCGTAAGGGTAATTGGATGCAGTGACCATGTAATGAGGCAATTAATCAATGGCTGCGTGTCTAACTCTATTATCATTGACCTTCTGGAAAAGGCTGACTTGGCATTATTAATAGACATATCTGCGGAGTTGATCTTCATATAAATGGAAGATGCCATGATGTTTGTCGAAATCTGTCGCTGAAATCGGTAATGTTTGTCTTCTCCATGTCATCGGCACAGTCAATGTACTTGTTAATTAATAAAGGAAACTACAGTGTGTCACAAACTTGGGTCATTACGTTATTTTTAGCACTATTAACGATAAACTGTTCAAATCTATCTCGACTTACGATAGCAAATTCAAAATAGCATTTTGCTAAATAAATTCTTGCTTCATTTAACTAATATTAAATAAATTGTTGTAACTTTGGTAAGGTTACTGAACAGAATAATCAAAAGAAGGTTAGTAATGAAAGATAATACTTAGGACATGAACAGCACATATAAGATTCGCCAGCGGCGCGTAGAAATAGTAGGCCAAATTTAATGTATCCGTAGGCTCGGCCAAAAATTCCCCGTAGACCTCGTATAAAAAACGGTTTCGGGCAGCTGCTTCCCGAGACGAGACTGCCCCTCGACACATCTTCGTCTGAGGATCCTCTCTGTCCGGAGGCAGTGAGTCCCACCAGCACAGCTGGAGACGAATCTCCAACTGCAGACAGACATAAAGTATTTATTACTTTAAATATGTGAATAGGGACACACCCATTATCGTCTGTACGTATGCTACAACATACATGAATAATCACGGCCATTTATTTTTGAAAGTTTTATGAAATAACGTTGAAGAATATGGCACTCTACAGCTTTCAATTATCTGTAGATCTAAAAAAAAAATGTTTGTCGCATTATTATTCGTCCCAATTCATGTTCTGGTAGCCCATTTATACACACTCCCCACCTAAAAAAAAACAATTTGAGTTTACTAAGCTTCTTCCCTCTGCTTTTTTGTAATATGTCTTACAGTTTATGCTTTAAAGTGCCCAATATCAGATATAAAAGTGGACATTCAGGACAACACTTAACGGCGACAATACCTTCCCAACTTAAACTAAATCTACTGGTCATTTTTACGCTTGAAGTTTGCGTATGATTAAGAAACTGTCACCGCTGCATGTATATATGTATTAGCATATATATATATATATATATATATATATATATATATATATATATATATATATACAGACACACACATATATATATATATGTACTAATCAGTTATATATATATATATATATATATATATTTGTGTGTGCATGTGTGGGTGGGTGTGGGTGTGCAACATTTAAAATATAACTAAAATTATATATGTAACAGGGCAATATAAATAAAGAGAAGAGAAAAACTTATATTACCCGGCGTGTTTCGTCCTGTAATACACATTTTCCTTAGTAAAGTACATCAGAGGACGAAGCGTGTCGGTTAAGATACGTTTCCTTTTGTCTTTATTCACACAAACACACACGCACAAACACGTATATATATATATATATATATATATATATATATATTGAGAGCAAGTTACTCCTTCCTGTTGAACTTTCTGCTTGTTATTTATTCATTCCATTCCATTCCATATCCACAAACCAACAAGAATCCTTGGCATTTTAGAATCGATGGAAATGTAACTATATATATATATATATATATATATATATATATATATATATTCTTTTCATTATAAATATCATTTTCAACCTGATGCATATTCTGTATTCCTGCATCAATAGAATGTTTTCATATCAGCAGGATTTATTGTTCGAAAAAGTTAACGCTGGCTGTTCGTCTATAAACGCGGCTTTAATATTTGTTGTCCATACGACCATGATAGTAGGAAGCCTGCATACAATAATTTACTTTAAACCATTAATATAGATTATTATTAAGCATGTTCTCATACATACACATTTCGAAATGCAATCATTGGGATGCATTTTTAAGCGAACAAAACTAAAATAAAATGCAAATCACCTACAAAAGATAATTCATGACGTTTAGTAACGAAATTATTATCTCCTTAATGTTGTAACTCGAAACTCTGATATAGATTTTAAAAGAATATTTATTTGATAACTTTTTCTCATAGTTTATTTATTAGCTCCCGGTTCTACCTGGCCTTACCTTCATGACTAGGAGCTGTCACGGTACTTACATAGTAGCAAATCAACCACATTCCTTCCGTCTTCTATCGGCGAGAAGTTCCACTCAAACAGCTTCTTCCCGTGAACCACCTTCTTATGGAACAGGCTCCCTAGAGGATGTTTTTCCGATCACTACAATCTTAATATGTTCAAATCAAGACTCAAACGTTATCTTTCTCTCTATCCAGATAAACTAACCCTTATCAAAACAATCTACCTCGAGTGGACCCCAAGCGTTGTACAGAGTGAGCATTACTCTAAAAAAAATGTATAATCTTAGTAATATTTGATTGTCGGGATATCTGTTCGTGTTAATTTGTTATGTAACCTTCTGACTAATATTTTATATTACTGTATTATTAAGATTTATGTCATTTCACACAATCAGTGTTAATGGTAACATGTAACCCTGATCAACCTACCGTATGGTCAGGACATCGGTAACTAAACCGGCTCCCAGTAAAAACAAAACGAAGCTCTTCCAACGGCGAATGAACTGTCCTGCTGGACTGATGACCTCTAGCACAACGGTGTAGACGGGAATCCATAGTTATACAGTGCTGTTCGATAAAAGTGACTCACCTGATTTTCTTACTAAATGTTCTCTTCTCCGATGAAACGAAAGTTGAGCTAATTTCAAAGGATAAGTGATCTAAAATCCAAAGAAGAAGCTTTGAAAGCTCTTTGAATTTAGCAGTAAGTACTGTCAAGCATCCGTTCAGTATAATCTTCTGGGGATGCTTTTCTTTTCATGGAACTGGTTTCTTAAAACCTATTGAAAAGACCCTTAGAAGCGAGCAGTAAAAGATAATTTTAGAGTCTTGTCTGCTCCCTTCTGCTGAAAGGGTGCAAATCGACCCCACCAAGCTCACTTTTATGCAGGATAATGTTCCCTGTCACAAATCAAAATTGATGAAGGAATACTTTGATGAGAAGCAGGTGAGTATTATGACATGCCCCCCGCCCAATCTCCTGATTTCAACCACATAGAAAACTTTTAGGGCATTATAAAGTGCAGGCTCTCGAGAAAGCAGTCGAGCAACAAAGAGGATTTGATTGTGAATTTCATATCCGAATGGAATTCAATGCATGGAGATGAGATTTGCCAGAATCTAATCAAGTTAATGCCAAAAAGGGTTGAAAAGGTTATTCAAAATAACGGAGGACCCATAGATTATTAAATATTTCGAACTATATTACCTATTATAAATAAATTATACCTCTATTATTCTTTATTTAAAGCTGTTCGGTTATGTTTCTATTGATTACTAGTTGCAGGAAATAAGTAAGTCACTTTTTTTGCACATAGTTTTTCACTAAAACTCATGTATATCCAAAATTATAATTATCAATAGAATACCTTAGGGTGAGTAAACTTTTTTACTAGGTAGTCGGGAGGGGGTCTTTATATTAGTAAGAATAAAAACTAGTTTGACCCCAAAAATAATAGGCGAAAAAATTTTTGGTTAAAAAAAAAATCAGATTTATCGAACATCATTGTATATGTAACCAGTGTATTGATGACCTGACGGATATCTTGTTAGAATGGAGTCAACTACCAGGGTGAAGGGCTCTCGCAATTGAATCAATTGTCATGTGTCAATGAACAAGGCGATTATTAAAGTCGGAGGGCATTGGTTTGGTCTGAAGGGATGGACTTCGTCAGATCTACTTGGTCAAAACATGTTACGCATGAATGAATACTGATCTGGCTTTAAACCTAGATATCTGAAAGGGACAGGTCTGGGGCAAAGGTACACAATGCCCCTACGACCACACTCAGTCATGGAATTCATGAAATTAGTATAGGCACGAGTGTTGATAGAAATTATCCTGCCATATAACAGAACTTACCATGTACAAACTGGTATATATTTGTCTGACACATTTTTTGGAAAAAAGGCGTTTATACGCCATCGAATACGGTACATTTTATATATAAAATCTACTTATAAATCCACTTCTCTTTCAATCATTTTTTGCATATTCCAAGTGATGAAAACTGTAAAACAAATTTTAGATAACGGTAGTATAAATGCTAATTATTTAAGAAAATAATAGCAGAAAGCAAATTATCTATAAATGTTTGCCTTTAAATGGCGTGCATCATTAATTGACGTTTCACTGGAGATCAGCGGATATCATCAATTGAATATTTAAACTTTGTCCAATAATACAGGCTTTAATTACTCACAATTTGAATCTAAATAACTAACTGACAGGTCTAGTATTCATGAAGTAACTTCATTTTGTTTTTTTGTCTGCAATTAGAGCTGGAAGAACAAAAATCTTCAATGTGTTCAGGTATACTTCGCGAAAAGAAAATGAGCGAAAAATTGACCAAGTGTCTAGGTAGGAATGGATTAAAATAATTATTTAAATTAGCAATTTTTACCTGGGTTCCTTTTTTCTTCCTTTCTGATGTTCTGTCATGGATAATTATATATATAAAAAAAATAACGCATGATAAAATAACTGTTGGATAAAGCATAAAACTTTTGGAGAGATTTTGAGAAAAGTATTTTTTTTTTCATTCCATAATAAAGGTGATGAATATCTGGTTGATAGGATTCTGAATCTGTGTGTTTTGAGAAAAGAAATCAAAAGCCGTTGGATGCAATTATATATATATATATATATATATATATATGTGTGTGTCTGTGTGTGTGCGTGTGTGTGTGTGTGTGAGTAAATATATGGACATAGATCCGACAGTATAAAGAAAAATATACGGAAAAAACAAACAAAAATCCTAATATGCAATTATGCTGTTTTAATGTTAATATAATGTCAACGTCGGACGTTTCGGTCTAGTAGACCATCTTCGTGTTTTCGAATATAAACGAGATATTCGCCTCGGTAATTTAAACAATGCTTTAGTTGTACACACAAGTAAATCTGATCATAATTTCGATTTTGATTCTTTGAAGATTTTAAAATATATTCATAATAAAAATCTTAGACGGATTTATGAGGCAGGCATAATATCTATCTCACGCACGGTGAATACTAGACCTGGCTTCTTTAATATTTCCTCTTTTCTAGCAAGATTAATGCTCGACAAACGTACATATAAGTTTTAGATTAAAAAAAAAATTCTTTTCATTTTTCATTCAAAATACTCTATTTTAGGAATACGTTTTCACAACATCGCCCACGTAACGCCGACGTGATCATATTGAAACGGAACGCTGATCTTGAAAAATTTCAGTTGTCTGTTTTGATTAATCTTACTCTTATGTCCATCGTCTTTTCATGGTGAATTAAATATTGTCTAATCTTAATTATGTGTTATGAATATGTCCTGAAGATGGTCTGCTAGACCGAAACGTCCGACGTTGACATTATATTAACATTAAAACAGCATATAAGGATTTTTGCTTGTTTTTTCAGTATATTTTTCTGCATATATTTATATATAAATATGAATATATTTGAAACGGTAGAGAAGCGTATTAAGGCATTAAAAACAAGACATTTTATATTATGGACAATGATAGATTTAAAACAAAAACAAATTTCTTCCTGTCCAATCATTCATGTCATGCATAACAGACTTCTTTTTCTGTTCCTCATAATTTTAGTTCCCCGTTAACAGTTCTGATGAGAGGGGACGAAACCGGTCGACTGGTGTTTGTTTGTGTTTTAAATCTATCATGGTCCATAATATAAAGTTTCTTGTTTTTAATGCCTTAATATATATATATATATATATATATATATATATATATATATATATATATATATATATATATGAAGAATACGATTTTGTTCCAGGCGAACGATTAAAATTATGGTATTATTGCCTCGTTTATTTTTATAAATACCAGTAAACACACACACATACACACATACACACACACATACATATATATATATATATATATATATATATATATATATATATATATATATATATATATATATATGAAGAAATATAGTCTTAAGGTGTGCTATATTTATGGGATAAAGTGCTCAGCATCAGTGATAGAGCGTGTGTAAATATACAAGGGAACATAGAAGTCAGCACTTAGAGGCCTCTAAATGCTGATTTCCTATGTTCACTTTTATATATATATATATATATATATATATATATATATATATATATATATATATATGTGTGTGTGTGTGTGTGTGTAATTGCATCCTACAGCATGGATTTATTTTCCTATAATGCATATATATATATATATATATGTGTGTGTGTGTGCGTGTGTGTATATGTGTGCGTTTGTGTGTGTATGTATGTGTGTGTCTGTGTGTGTACGTATATTGCGTTTTATAAAAATAAACGAAGTAATAATATCATAATTTTAATCGTTTGCCTTGAATGTAATCGTATTCTTAATCAAACATCAGGCCGAGCATAAAATTTTCAATTTTAGTTTGAACCAAAATAAATAAAAAATGTCAGCACATTTTTCGTTACACAAGGCATTTTTTAAAAATAATAACGAAAAGTAAGAATATAAGAAAACATAATTTAAGTGAAATTAACAATTATACTTGTCCATAAAATAACATTTATTTATATAATACATCTGCGCGACACACACGCGCATATATATATATATATATATATATATATATATATATATATATATATATATATATATATATATATATATATATATATATATATATTTGGCATGTGATGTTTTTAACAACGTAAGTTTGGCTGGCTATACATAAATTTCACCGTAGCCTAATCATGTGTGGCATGTGCCGAAGTTTAATATTCCCTAATAGAGAATATTTTCAAAAACATTAACATGGTAGCTTGCAGCATTAGAGGAAAAGAAAAGTTAACCTGTTATCGTAGTATTAGCCGCCAACAGGATAAATTCGTCGGTAATCAGAGTGTCTAAAGATTCTAGAATCTTCAAGATCAATAATGTAAAGGAGACCGCTTTCTGCAATGTGTCATCTGTGGCCAATAGGAAAATATATATTTTAAGAGGTCTGAGCTGGTAAGTACGACTTAGACAAACTGTTATAGGAAATAATAAGCAATGACCTCTGCATTTTGATGAGGGGCATCTTCAAGCTGCTTCAGCTGGTCGAGTCCTCTGACAGACGTGCTACAGAAGCGCGTCCGACGTGATCAGAAGCCAGCACATCTCCGACAACAGACGAGAGAATCATGTAAACAGAACGAAACACAAGGGGCTTAACATTCCTTTATCATGAGAATTTGGGACCTGGAAATGACATGTCGTTCGCAAACTCCACTAATGTAATCATAGGCATTCACATCATGTTCATACCTGTGAATATTCTAACAGAGTTAACTAACAAGGACTATATTATTGTGATTTTCTCAGCATAGCTTAAATGTGACACAAAGCCAGAAGTATGGTAGTCAGTGAGGATCGAACTCACTACTACTCACAATTGTTCTCGCGAGACCAGCTTACTAACCATTACAGCATGTATATCTAGGTGCCCTGACGACTATTATGAAGCAAAACTTTTTACCTGCAGGGTATCAAGGCAATGCTATTGACTACAACCAGACGGTGTAGATGGAGCTGAAGCCCTCGATTACGAATATGGTCGATTGTGAATACACATTTCCATCTTGAATCTGGTTTGTACAACACGTTAGACACGACAGGAGTGGTTTGCAGGAAAGTATAATCCCCAAAATATTGACTCGTGGCCACATAATCCAATCTGATTGCGATCAAAGTCCAGTGAATCCTGTATGGTTTCCCCCAAAATGTGGACAGAACTCGTCTGGTTGCCATGGAAGGCTAGAGAATCCAGTCTGCTTTGATATTTAACCCAGGGCTAGGAAAAGAAAATCTGGGCATTTTTGCAAAAATGAAGGAAACGGAAATTGTTAATGTGAGAAGTTACAATAACCAAACCCCTGGCGCTTAACATTAGTCGTTCTGATGGGAGGTAAAAATTCTTTGATACATTTAAAAGATAGCAGTTACCTTTTGGAGGCATAAAAATTGTGATTTAGAAATGGTGGTTCCTATGGATTCCAAAATCCCTGATTTTTTCCTTGATTTTGTTTTCCATGACAAAGTTTAATATATATTAATATCATTTGATTGCCTTGTCAAATCTAAGTGCTTGTACAGTTCCAAGTGTTTCAATCTTCCTACCCTGTCGTCTCTGCTTTTGTAATCATTTTCAGTCAACTTATTGCATTTACTCGTGATGTTGTTTTTATATTCAACTCTATCCAAAAATCATCTCAGGATGTTTCTTTCCTCCTAATCTGTTCTTAGAGCTTTTATCATACGATTTAGTTTCTGAGGAGTTTTAGGATTCTGTTAATTAGTGTATATATTTTGAATATCACATTTTGTCCATTTAAATACAGTCTTCGATTATTATTATTAATAGTGGTATTAGTACAACTAGTAGCAGTATTAGTAGTAGTGGTATTTGATGCTGCTGTTGTAGTAGTAGTAGTTGTATTAAGCAGTTGTGACATTAGGATACATGATGAAGACTACAGATACGGAAACATTGAAACATACCAAGACCTAGCTCGAGAAATGAGGATTCTTTGAATAATAGCGAAACGTGGTGTCTGATGTCGTACGAAGTGATGCAGAACATCTATAATGGAAGATAAGCAGATGAAAGCAGTAACCGTGCGAAATAATAATAATAATAATAATAATAATAATAATAATAATAATAATAATAATAATGAGAAGCAAAAGAAGAAGAAGAAGAAGAAGAAGAAGAATGACAATGATAATGATGAAGATGGTGATGATTATAATCATTGTTATTGTCATCACCAAGATGACAATAACAATGATTATAATTGTGACTGTAGAAAAGTTAAAGAAACATGCCGTCACTCGACTAGAATAATGATGAGCAAATACGCCTCCGGAAAAAAATGTAATCAAAGCTTTATAACTTATTTGTCTATGGTCGGGAGAATCTTAACAGGATAACGTGAGTAAGAACTTTTTTTTCTCCACTAGAAACCGGGAGAAAACTCCTGGGGAGATATGAGACGATGGAGAAATAGAACGAGGAGAGTAGGTCGTCTCATTGCGAAACTCCTGGAAGGTTTAAGATAAACATTATATTCTTTAATTACAAAACAATCGACAGCAGGATAAAAAAAGAAACACAAATAGAATTCGGAATTCTGCAAAATGCTGAAAGCTTCCGAATTCCACAAAAGGTTGAAAGCTTCGTAATTTGTTCAGATATCTTCCCAATGACGTGAGAAAAAACAGCAGTTTGCCAATTAAAACAATGGAAAAGATCTGGGCATTTCCAATGAACTGATACTTGTAATCATCAGTACTGGCGAGCTTGAAATAGTTACAAAGATCTAATATATATTCCATGGGGAATCTAGGATATCGTTGACACCATCTATTCGGCGGCATTTTTTTTTTAAGTTCCTTTAAGAGTTAACGGACGATAAATGTTCACAGATTTCGTTTTTTATTATCTTTCAAATCTCATGACTTCCTGGGAAAGATAATGATAGTGTTTCCCGTTACCGTCTAGCTTTTTGAATCCAGTGTACACTTCTCCTAGACTAGATGGCATCCAAATCAAGATTAACTTGTTTCATCCATAGTTGTGTGGATTAAACAGGAATTCATGTCTTTCTTAGTGTTATTTGTCTTAAAGGGAACGCAAAAGACAAGCAATATTTAGCCCCCTCCACAAGGGTTACATATGGCACAAGGCCGGGTTTAACGTGGGATTTCCGAGCCCGTAGGCACGGCCAAAAATATTCCCTCTTTGAATCCGCATAAACGGGTTCAGGGGCAGACAATCACCCCGAACGAGACTCTGCCCTTCGGCGGAGCCTCGTCCGGGTTTCTCTCCGCCCGAAAGCAGAAAGTTAGACTGACTCTTACCCCGGAGGCAAAAGACAAGAGCAGCATTTCAACTCAGCTAGAGGATTCGATTTTATAGTCTAATAATCTGTTGGAAATCTTGCACGGGATTACATCAATAATTCAAGTTATAGTTGGAAACCTCGGTTTGATTCGAAAAGCTTCCAATAGATTCATTGAAAGGGATCCCTGGAAGCTGAAGCCTTAAAGAAATACAGAACATTTTACTCGAAAGTATAGTTCACACTTTACGAGGGGCTTTATCTTTGCAAAATGGTGTGATGTTAGAATTTATTTTATGATTTTTACAAAAATGCTAAGTGAAAAATGTCATGAGTATATAAGAGAAATTAAAGACGTAATAATAATAATAATAATAATAATAATACTAATAATAATAATCCATATACAATAAGAAAAAATACATGTGAACAAAATAAAAAGAAACGCTTTTATTCAGATGACATTTTAAAAAGAAAAAAAAATCTCGTGTAACTGTTATATACTGTACTTATGAATACTAATGGGTATATCCAATCTTCAAAAATACGTTGGACACTGTTTTCAGTAGTGGGGTACTATGCTGTCTACACTGGCAATGTGAGTTGTCAACGTGGGAAGTTCTTGCTGTGTCGAACTCTCTGGCAGAGCGGAAACCGGACGAGGCTCTGCCGAAGGTCAGAGTCTCGTCCGGGGATGTAGACAGATACCAGATCCCGCGTATGCGGAGTTTATGGGTAATTTTTGCCCGAGCCTACGAGCTCCGATTTCTCCACATTAAAGTTGGCCTTGTGCCGCATCCTACCTCGTGGGTAGGCAGGTAAATATCGTAATATGCTGTTTACCACTAGCTGTTTACCTACTGTTTACCTACTTCACGCAGCTGGCGAGTATTGTATTTTGTTGATGTTATAAAGATTATCATTTCATTTCCAAATGCTATTTTGATTATTCCTGATTCAGTAACCCCTCCTAAGTTATTAGGTTGGTGCAAAAATAATGACGTAATAATGTCGGTTTTTGACGTTAAAAATACGTCACAAAACGACATTATTACGTCATTATTTTTGCACCAACCTAATACAACAGTAATAATAGTACAATAATAAGAATATCAGAATCAAAGAAGTTGCAAAATTTACCCGACACCGTAAAGAATAATAAATGTTTGGTGGAAAGAAAGACGAAACGATAGCGCGTCTATCTACGGCGAAGTAAACCGGATTCACATGAATAGAAAAGTAGACGTGACGACACGGTGATAAGGATTCACTTGGAATTCTATATAACGATTCAGATATCCAAAATGCTGTGAGCACAAAACGGAAGATATCCTTGAAAATAGGAAGACATTTTGAAGTCGAGAAAAAGGGGAAAAACTGCTAAATTGTTACTGATAAGTGAAACTGGATGAGGATTAATCTTAAAAATATACAATATACAAAGTGACAATCGTGTGTAGAGCTATTAAAATATGAAAAAGACCCAATAAAGTGAAGACATTAGAATTATTATATATCGAGGATAGATTTGACATAATAGCGTTCTCACTACTTTTTTGTTGCGAGAAATCGAGAAATTGGAGGAGAGTTTTAACGCATGATTTCCATTAACGTCTTATTTTGTTTCTAGGGTAAAGATAATAGCAACAAGCACTTTCAATATTGTGCAATATAATTTCTTCATTATAAACTTTGCACTTGTCAATGCCAAAAAGATTTTGCCATTATTTATTAAATACACGACTGATGCTCCTGCTATATATTTACAGATTCCTGATAAAATCCAACAATCTGCAATGTTATTGCTTCTGATCTAGCATTTTGGCTCAAGCCAATTTCCCCACCTGCCTTATTGTGGCTTCCCTGTGCCTTTTCTACAAATACCTTCGTAGTGAACTTCGAGCTATGTTACCTAAACTTTACAAATTTAAGCGCAACACTTGATTGTCAACAAGGGCTAATCAATTTACGGTTAAAATTGCTACATGCAACCGTAAGTTCTATTCTAACAGTTTCTTCTATTGCACTTCTCGCTTGTGGAACTCTCTTCCGTCTCCTTTGTTTTCCGGTCAACTTTGATCTACAAAAATTTAAATGCAATGTCAATCGTTATTGTCTGTTTCTTTTATTTGTCTTCATTGATTGTTATTTTTTCGTATTCTTTCACGCCCAGTAGCCGCCCCTTGTGTCGTAGTGGCTTTATTGTCTTTCTTGGGGTGAAATTCTTAAAACAAAACTAGTCACATTCTTGTAAGGGAAATAGATTTCAAGTGTGTTAATAAAAACTTGTGACCCGACTCGACTCCACTGGAAAAAAGAAATTGAAAAAAACATTCCCTGATGTCAGCAGCTTGTAAAAAAATGCAGTAGGTTTTGGCAGTAGATATAAGGTACATATGACAAACTGTTATTTTACAGTGTTGGTCATTATTGTAACAGCGATTTTCGATTTGCAGTGGTCTTAATCTTAACGCCATTCATCTATAAATTAGTTATTTTACCACATTTGGTCTAGTGCTTCTGATATGAAATTAAATCAATAACATATGTTATTGATCCCGACGTCGAATCTCGGCTTCAATTTCCCATCACCGTAGCCTAGCTTCCCTCTATCTTTACTATAAATAATATCATGGCAATTGTTCTGATGAGATTTTATCTTTGCTACCCGGACTTCATGAATTTAAGCGTAGTACTAGATTGGCAGTCAGGTCTCATAATTTTACTGATGAAATAGCTAGATGGAACTAGATGAAAGGTATATTTTAATAGTTTCATCTTTCGCACTTCAAACGAATGGAAATCTCTTCCGGCTTCCTGTTAACTACAATCTTCAAAAACTTAAAACGTCGCATCAATGGCCATTAGTCTGTCTGGATTCTCGTCTTATATTTGTTTTCTCTTTTGTTTCACTGATTAATTTCTTGCGTGTTAATGGCGTTAAGAATATCAAAAAGGCCATCACAAACTGAATAAAAGGTGAAATGAATAAAAATTACATATAAACAAATGTCTGTGGGTCGTAAGAAAGATATAACATAAAGAGAAACAAGATAGTAGAAAATTAGGGGATTACAGGAACACGGCGTTAGAAAACTGCAAAAAGTGAAAAAAAAAAGAATAAAAGAGAAAGAGATCACGGACAATTAAAAAAGAAACTGAAAACCTTGGAAGAATATAGAAGTAAATGGTTTTAAGAATGTCGCAAATGTGTTTGGAGATAGATTAAAACTCTAATACATCGGAAGAATTAACGTCCAATTCCTAGTCATCGCTGGTCTTTTGAATATGAGTAAAGGTTTATTTACGATTGGGTTTCCGGTTCCTTCTAAAGTCTTTCACTTCTGTTTCACTTCCAGTAACCCATTGCATCTTAGTGCCATAAACACCTTGCTTGGGATGAAATGATTAAAAACAGGAAAGAAACATATCAGATGTCGGAATCGCAAATGCAAGATAGGTAGAATATAAAGTAAATTCGCTAAAAACCTGGATGCAAACAAGTTACTAACTTTAAGCAACCATCACAAAAAAAAAAAAAAAAATAAAAAATAAAATAAAAAAAATACTAAAGTTGGCCCAACAAGTGCATAAAAACTGATTTGTCAACAATATTTTTTAGTAATAAATATAGATCTATATTGGAAGGATCTAGTGGAGGATTAGCGTTCGATCCTTTATAGAAAAAGACTGAAATGTCAAAAGCTGGGTGGTAACGTAATGTTTATACTTGTATTGTAAGCAGTAAACTGATACGTCTTTTTGACAGTTGATGTTGTTAACACGATTAATGCAAAGAATTAATGCCAGTTTGGGATAGATTTGTTTTGAGCCGCAAAAATCGAAACCAAAAGTTTGGAGGTTATGGATAACAATCCTTCTTTGCATTCCTTGGATCATTGCTAGTTTGGCGAAAGACAAATTTCAAAGACAATCAAATCAATGGAATGGTCCCCTGGCTTCCCAATACAAATTGATGGTCAACCATTAACAGAGGTTGGAAAACATGATTCAAGCACTGAATTTCAACAGGAGTTAAGCTATTGCAGATATTGTTGAACTCAATACGACAGAAATATCAAAAAAAAATAATGAAGAAATAGGCAGAAAGGTTATAGAATGTCAACCAACCTATGCGAACATAAAAAATAGAATAATATTTGATATATTCAGTGTTAATTTTTATATGTCATATTGAATTAATAAAAATTTGGTATCGTGGGCTATAGTTCTAGACTTATATTCTGTATAAGAAAATGTTAATTATTTTGTACTTTGATCATTAAGCGTCATCTCCTAATCGCTTTTGTCTATAAAAAAATAAAATGACAATTATTTCAATAAAACTTGGTTTTTGTTACTGTTGTAGCATACCTACGGACGATAATGAGTATGTCTCCATTCATATATATACGGTAGTAAATACTGTATGTTGGTCTGCAGTTAGAAATTCGTTTCCAGCTGCGCTGCTCAAACCCTCTGCCACTGGACAGAGAGGATCCCCAGGCGAGGCTATGTCGAAGGGGAATTTTTGGCCGAACCTACGAGCTCGAATATCCCACAATAAATTCTGCCTAAGTCGAAGGGCAGAGTCTCGTCTCAGGGAAACAACTACTCAATCCCGTTTTATACCGTGTCTACGGGGAATCTTTGGCCGAGCCTATTGTCTCGGATACCCCACATTAAATTCGACCTTGTGCAACATCTGACCGCGTGGAGCGTTTGGTAGACATCGTGCCGTTGGTTATTCATTGTGGAATTCTCTTGATTCACTTCTAGCAGTTGACTACTACTTCTACCGCTGGCGAGTCTTATATCTGTTGTTCTCCTCCTAAGTATTATTGTGCATTACCAACCTTCGTTTGATTATTCTAGTCAGTAACCTTCCCTAGGTTACAACATTTACCAAGACAGAGGGGAAAATAAGGTTATGATATTTGAAATTCCAACGATTTGGAATGAAGCAACTGATCACTCAAGCAACTGCCTCTTCTGCAGGGTGGACCCTTCCAAACTTCGATCTGGCAAGAATGCGCCTGCCGTCATATATCCATACCTTCTGTCATATATCGCTTAGTGCTACGCTTGCCCTGAGATTCCCGTACACATTTGTCCAAGGAAATAGCAGCCATCTTCAGAAGAAAACAGCAATTCAAAAGAGAATGAAGTCATTGATCCAGATTACAGAGTTTCAGTTGAGGAAAGAAACCTGTATCACCCCAACCCGATCTGAGATCTTGGGCTTACAAAGATCAATGTCGAGCTTTTTACGTCGAATCTCAAGCAGTGGAATTTGTTAGATGAAAGTCTGCAAATCGTAGCTCAGAGAAAGCGTCACCAGTGATTTGTAAGCATCTTCACCCATTACGATAGACTTTGATTGAGACCCAATATTGTCTATCCTCGGGGCAATTGGAATTGCCTATAACCCAAGTGAGTGGTACCTCCTCATCGCCAGCTCATCCGGGAGCCTAAAAGACGTACTGCCTCATAACGGGAACATGTATCCATCTCTTTCTAAGCTCACTCAGTGAAGCATAAAAAGGAATACATTAATGCCAAGATCTTTCTAGATGCCATGAATTATGAAGAGTAAGGTTGGAATGTTATCCGACATTTCTAAAATGTAGGCCTTCCTTATGTGTTTCTAAGGAGGCTTTACCATGTTTCCGTGTTATTTTTGCCTTTGAGTCAGCAGGGATACACAGGCCAGACTGGCCACGGCGGGAGGAACAACGTCAAATGCGAGTCACTGTTGGACTTACATGAAAGTATTGTTTCCTCCAGTGAACTTAAAATTGTGCCTTATAAAACAATTTATTACAGCTCTAGATAAGGAGTCTTCAAGTACCTTTAAGACTTCTTCCCGAAGCTTACTGCTGCAAAAGTCAAAGCCGGTGTTTTTGTCGGACCACAAATAAAGAAGACCATAGAATGTAAGGAATTCCCACAGAAGCCCATTTGGACTGAGAAAGCAGCGAGTTTCGTTCTTTTTTCTTGTGGAACCGTAAGACCGAAAACTATATGAAGCTTGTCGCGAACCTGGCGAATAACTACGGCAAAATGGGTTACAGGATTTCCTTCAAGGTCCATATCCCTGACGTTCATCTTGATACAGTCAAGAAGAATATGGTAGTGTAGCGTTTCCACCGGGATATGCTGGACTTTGAACATCGCTTCCACTGAAGTATATCGAAAACAATGATTGGAGATTATATTTGCGAGGTTTTAGAGAAAATGAAAATAAAAAGGAAAATTATATTTAACATCAGAAAGAGACAGTTGAAATTTCTGGAGAGTGTAATGGGGAAACAGATTATGGAAGATTTGATACTCACAGGACAGATTGAGGGAAAGAGGAACAGAGGAAAGCAGCGTGTGACATACTTGATGCTCCTGACCAAATAGAAGGTCGAACAGGGTTTGGGAGAAATAAAATGATAAGACCTATTAAGAGTTACAAGGAACAGAAAGATGTGGAGGGCTATGTTTGCCTACGTGCTTAAGGAACACGGAAGGTAAAAGAAGAATCTCACCACACGTAAATCTATTATCGCTATTTTTAAAGTTCATACATTAAAAGGGAATTTTACATTATAGGTTCCTTTTATACATATGTGTATATCCTGAGAATTTTACAAAGCTACCTTGATTAATGCGAAAACGGTGACTTAGCGAATAAAATCTGACATAGTTTATTAATTTAAGGTGGATAAATGTATTACTTGATAACAGCCCCACATGCATGTAAGGTAGAAAGATATATTAAAATCTAACGTAAATATGTCTTAAAATCTCTTCCAAGTTCATCCCAATATTGTGTGGACATTGGCTTGCGGTATAAATATTATTATGTAGTTTAGTAATTCTTAGATGGACATCACTTCAGATAACCAACCCACTTTTTATTTTCAGGAGAAACATGATAATATTTAATGTAAATACTGGTTGTCCCAGGATAAATGTAACCCACGAATGTGAACGCCATTTATTTTCTGTTTACAAACTCTATACAAACCATAAATTTCTAAAAAACTAGAGAAGTTAGCCAATCTACTGCTGCAAAAAACATATTATTAGTTCTACTGGAAAAGATTTTATCGTCATTTATAGAATATGCTCCAAATGTGCTCTTTTTTTTCTTCCTGGAGGTCAACGGCTGCTCTTGCGCGTCTGCGAACCAGAAGGGTCCACTAATGCCATTCTTTGATAAAGCTGCCCAAGAAGTGCATTTTAGTGAATAGAGGGGTCTTTCAAGTACCTCATTTGGGTGTTCTGAACCCCAGAATAAATTGTTCTTACTATTTACATGACCTGAGAGTAAGAAGTGCGCTTCATCAGTGAATCATACATTATTGAGAAACTATGACTCGTCTTTAATCTTGTCTGAGAACAATTTGCAAATTTCTATTTTCTTTTCCTTATCAACAGCTGTCAGTTTTTTCTTTTACTTTTATTCTGTAAGGGTAAAGATGAAGATCATTGATCAGAATACGCTGAACAGAGGATTTGGTGAGCCAACGTCTCGGCACCTTCTACGGACGAATTTCAACAGACTCCTGCCTACTGAATATTGGACAGATGCTATATTTTCAGGAGAAATTAAAGTAGGTTTTCTGCCAACTTCAACTGATGGAGACATTTTTCTCATGTTGTTGATTATTCCTGTAGCCTCCAACGTCTTGATCCACCAGTAAATGTCAGTTTTGCAGGGGGTTTTATATGCTTTCTGCGGAATTTCATGATGGCATGTTTATATAAGGAATTTCCCTGCAATTGTCTCAGCGCACAGAGAAATTTCTATTCCTCTGTAAAAAGGCATTGTATTAGGTTGATGCAAAAATAATGTCGTTTTTGACGTTCAACTTTATGTGAGAAGACGACATGATTTTTGCACCGACTTAATAGTTGGTGTTCTCAGCTATCATCTCAGCTTTCTAAATCTGAAATATAAAAGCAAAATATTAAAAAATCAACAAAATTACCTACGTTTATTTGGTTACATTTATACTGGGACAACTTGAAAAATGTTCCCAATTGGTTCGCACTAATTTTACTGTGAAAAAAAGTTGATTTATCCGAATAAATTCTGGCATAGCTATTGAAAGCTCTCATCAAAGCTATTTATATGAAGCCAGGTCTATATAAACGAACAAACAGTAACTGGAGATTTTAGTGAAAATGACAACTATGGGACTTATCAAATGGAGATGTGAAAAGCTTTTCATAAATATATTCAAAATTGTGTGCTTGAATATTCATATCTAGCCACGCAGCAGTATTAACGCCAGTCTGTATTAATTATTTTCTACGCCATGTTCAGTTTCAACTGCCAGTTATTTAAGCCAATGGCGGCCAATTTATTGCGAGATGAATATATCTTTGTTGCTTATAAGGAGCTTAACTTCTCGGGGGATTAGCTGAGGATGAGTAAATCTAAAATGCCATAAGGTTCTGGTGGAGTGTTTCTTGGCAGAAAGTTAAAACGAATATAGCGTTGTGATATGGACTTCTACTTGGTTATCCTATAGATAGCGTTTCTTAGGCGATCACTATCTGAATGCAGAAAATGTGATATGATCGATACATAACGACAGTTGTTACAAGACAAAACATTATATGATCTGTACAACCGGCGTCTTGTAAACGTTTTTGGAATAATTAGGATATAAAAAATCTAATTGTATTTATACCAATGCAACCGGAAGTTATCGCAAGAAAAATATTAATGAAACAAATATATTTAACAAATATATAATTTGAATTTATCGCATATAATCTTAGTGAAGCAAAATTCTAACATTAAATGTGATGAAATTAATATAATGAATATTATCAATGCTAACACTTTTAATCTGAATAATAGCCTTTTAAATAATGACAAAAGGGATATGAAAGTTACTCTAAAGTCTAAGCTAATAGGAGTTGCAAAAAAGCTAATTTTGACTGACTATCGTGAGTTTTAAACCTACTTATGGCATATATGACGCAAGGGAATTTTGAAATATATTTTTAGTAAAAAAAGTGCGTCATATATGCCGTAAAATACAAGAAATATTAATATTAAATTAAACATTTGTCAAAGTTAATAAAATGAACTGATAGCGCTTACTCCTTGCATATAATCTTAGTGAAACTAAGTACTAATATTAACCGAGAAGAAATTAATATAATGAACATTACCAAGCTGATAGGAGTTGCCAGGTAGCTAATTTCGTCTGACTATCGCGAATTTTAAACCTACATATGGCATATAAGACGCAGATGAATTTTAAAAGATATTTGTAGTAAAACCAAAAAAAAGTGCGTCTTATATGCCATCAAATACAGTAGTCTTATCAAATCTTGAAATGAAACTAGCCTTGAACAGGCACCCTTCTAGATCATTTCTGTAATTGATGTCCCATGGGGTTCTATTTTCGGTGGCATTTTGTTTTTAATTTTCATTAACGACCTTCCTTGTGACATCAACTCTGAACTTGGTATCTATGCTGATGACACAACCATCTGGATACTATGTCTCATCAGTTCTATAAGGTCAAATTTGGCGGCTGATCCAAAACAAAAAAAAAACAAAAAAAAAACGACCTAAAGTCTGTTGTTCATTTGGGCAAGGAATAGCTTATTATTTTGAACGCCTGGAAAACTAAACTGATCTCAGGAAACCATCTGAAAGACCTCTTTGTAGCTTCCATCTACTGAAGCGAACCGCCAGGGGAATGACTCGTTGCGTCTTCTTGGGTTAACAGTCTCCATTGGTTAATATGAAATGGAAAAAAAAAAACACATTGAATCCTTTGCTAGTTCAAATGATAAGAAAATTTGTTCACTGTGCTGTGCCAGAAGATTTTTCTCTTCATTATCTATCTTACATATCTATGTCTAGCATTCGTCCAGGCTTTCGAACATTGCTGCCAAATATGGTCCGGTGCTGCTGATATTTATCATAGATTCTTGAGTATATCCAAAGGGGAATCAGCAATGTTATTGGTCCGAAACTGGCCTCTCAGCCTCAGCCATTTTTCCACCGTCGTAACGTAGCTTTCTTGTACCTTTTCTATAAATACTTTCATGGTAATTGTTAGGTGGACCTCTTCGCTGTGGTATCTAAACGTTATAAATTTAAACACAGTTATAGATAGGCAAAATGATATCATCAATTTCCAGTTGAATTGACTTGATGTAACACTATGTTCTATGATAGCAGTTTCTTTTCTAGCACTTATCACTTGTGGAACTATTTACCGGCTCCAAGCATTCCGGAAACATATTTTTTTCAAAATCTTTAACGCAATATCAATCGTTATCTACTTTCTTCATGATTGCTATTCTTTTGTTCTCTCTCCTTCATAATGTCTTCTCTTTTCTAATTCTTTCACAACCAGGAAGTCCTTGAGTCTTGGTATCTTTATTGCCTTGGTTGAGGTAAATTCAATTAAAAATATTTAAAAAAAACTAAAAAAATAATGGTTTACGGATTCATTCCAATTTACTCATGTGTTTCTCCAGCCGAATAGGTCTGCGGTTCATCTACGTAGGAAATGGGAAAATTAGTGTTCATTCCTTGTATCTCTAACCGGCTTCGATAGTTTACCTTGCAAAAAAGTTCTTTTTTATACAGATTGAACTCTTCCCTCGCGCTGTTATATTTTTTTAGAAAAGTGTATTTCTACTCTAATTTCCTCGGTTTGACCTTAGGGGCCACATACAACACAGAATAAAGGAAGTGGATTTCAGTGGATGAACGAGCGTGTGAATGATAGACAGGAAAAGGTTTTTTGAGGAGTCGAGTCTAAAACGTCATACAATGTAGACGTGTTTCCTTCGTGTCTCGGAAGCGGCTTATAGTTAAGTTTAAAATTCCGGGTGTCGAAGTTTCATCTCCGAACCCGAAACCCCAAAACTATTCAATACCCAACCGGGAGAAGACGAGATAAGATCCAAGAATATGAGTGAATTAGCTCAGTGGACCCTCACCAGGAAGAATACAACAATACCACTTTCATTAGAAATTCATAAATCATAGCCCCCAATCCACATACGTCCCAGACAAAATAATTTGGTTGAGACTGTGCGGGGTAAGATTAGAGTGTTATTCTAATTGCTTTTAGCTCTTGTCATCTTTGGCAGAACTCTTTGCTGAGTACTGGGATGCTCATGGACATTTTCTTTTGTGGGAAATGAGTTCGCAGTCACCGCAAGCTTTGGTAGGAGGGTTCGGGGCATGCAGCTCTCAGGCCTCTTCTTTGGGCATTCGTTGTCTCTTATATTTGTCTTCTGCTGTTTTCCTAGAATGTTTTTTGTGCACTGATCTTCTCTAGTTGATTCTTTAGACGCGTGAAGAAAAGTTTTTCTGCATGAAAGCCATTGTTGAGGTGGTCCGTGGGTCGCCACTGTATGACACGCACACTTCAGCTGACACCACGCACTTCTGTCTATTAAGGTAAAAGACAGGGTTTTAACTACAATGCTCAATTAAATTTCCATTCCGCCAGTCACCGATCACTTAATGAGAATCACAATATATCTCGACGGAATACATATATATGCAGCCTATCGTGAAAACTGCTAATGGCTAAATTATATGTTACACTGAATAAGGAATATTTTTTCAATCTTAAAAGTAAGTTTCTATTGTATTGTCAGTCATTTATTAGCCATGCCTGATACACGCTTAGGCGATCATGTATCTTTCGATAGATGACTTACGAGGGAGATTTTTTTTTCCGTAGTAGGTTGCCATTTCTTTTTGCGGTAGACCAGTTGCCATCCAACTCAGTTTTTGCTGCTATTTACCCATAGCTGGTGAGAGAAGAAAGGGATTTATACCTTTCCCAAGGGTATTAGAATGTAAATGAATGTGATGAATTCGAACTCGGATCTCCGATTCCTCAATCCAAGCCGCTATCTATTATTCCACCGTGCTTCCCCAATTGTATTGGCTTGGACAAAATGTTTGTTCAGTTATTAAGTAGAAAATTTATTTAATAAACCGGACTAACTTTTTGGCCTAAAAATCATTCTTCTTTATTTTTCTTTATCATTCTCCTTCTTCCTCGTTCTCAGTAGAACAATAGCTTGTACGCTCGATTCAAATCTCATTCTATGGAAATTCGTTATCTAAAATGAGCTACATGGATTTAATTTTGTGTCAAAGTAGACATCATCTAGTTTTTCTAAAAGTTTGAATCTTGTGAAAAGAATCTATGCGTCTCGGAATCGGGTAATATTTAGCAATGATTGTCTGGTTGATTATTATTACTGAATAATGTATTCGGCCATCAATCGTTGACCCATACAAATATGATATCATGCTGGAATAGGCTTGGCTTTAATTACAGAGCAGACTGACAAGAGAACCAAAGTGCATAGATCTCTTCAGATGACTTCTTGTTAGCGACACCGAGAAATGAACTGTCAAATCTGCAATATATATTTTTTACTCTTTACTTTTTCTGCTCATTATTAATGTTTCTGTTCCTAATTCATCCACACCCTGTAACCCCATGTATTTTAATGGCTTTACTGCGTTCTTTGGGGTGAAAGCGATTAAAAACCTATAATTCATAATGACTATTGCGACCAATTTTGTCGTAGATATTTTTTCAATCTTAAAAGTTAGTTTCTATTGTATTGTCAGTCAGCTGTGTGCCATCCCAGATACACGGTTAGGCAATCATGTATATTTCGATAAATGACTGACGAGGCAGATTTTTTGCATGAGCCAAACCGTTGATCAGATTGATATATGAAGATTGATATATGAAGTTCGGACTTCAAAAGTATTAAATCATATATATATACATATCCACACACACCCACAAACACACATTTATACATATATAAATACATACATATATAATATAATGTTTATGCTCTGTGAATTTAATGGCATCATGGGTAACTCTTTTCTCTGTCTACTGTGTTCTCTGTGTGTATGAAGAAATATGTGCTATATTTATGGAATAAAGTGCTCAATACCATAGAGCGTGTGTAAATATAAAAGTGAACATAGAAGTCAACACTTAGAGGCGACAGTCTGTTTCATGCCATATGCAATCGTCAAGCCATGTGTGCCACGTCGTGACACGTGGCCTGACGATTGTATATAGCATGAAACAGTCTGTCGCCTCTAAGTGTTGACTTCTATGTTCACTTTTATATTTATACATATGTGTATATATATATATGTATATATGTGTAAGTCAGTATATATATATATATATATATATATATATATATATATATATATATATATATATATATATATATATATATATATATACGCTCACAGTTTTTACACTTTTCTCTTTCTGTTCATTATTAATGATTCTTTTCCGAATTCTTCCACACCCTGTAACCCGTTGGATTTTAATGGCTTTACTGGCTTGCATGAGGTGAAAGCGATTAAAAAAAAGTACAGTTCATGGATGAATTATATATTTTGGTTTAGTGCTCTTGCTATATATCCAGAGATCTTTTAAAAATATCAGAGAATGGTTTGTAATGACCTTTTATTTTAGAACTCAATCCCTTTCCCACTCCTATGACAAGGCTTACCTCTATTTTTCTAAAAATAATTTAATGGCAATTGTTCTAATGAATTGTCCTCCTCCGTACGTCGATCACATGAATTTTCTTTTCTCGCACTTCTCACATGTGGAACTCGTTTCCGATTTCTTGCTTCCGTGATAACTATTAGGTTGGTGCAAAAATACTGACGTAATAATGTCGTTTTTTGACGTTCAAAAATACGTCAAAAAACGACATTATTACGTCATTATTTTTGCACCAACCTAATACATTCTTTAAAAGTTTAAATGCAATGCCAATCGCCATCTTCTGTCTTCTTGAACCTTGTTCTTTTATTGCTCTTTCTCGTCACTAACGTCTTCTCATTCTGTTTTACTCTCAGTAACCACTTGGGTCTTAGTGTCATTATTGCTTTCCTTCGGGAGAGATGATTAAAAAAAAAAACAATTATGAGACACCCAAGACACATGTTCTCATTTTACCGACATACATTCGACCTTAAATAATCCAAGATAATTTAAGAAATTATAAGGTCAAGCGACCCAGCCCTGAAAGAAATTTACTTTGTGCCAAATGTAAACAGTGCTCTCATTAATTTATAGCAACAAGCACATATTTTCATTTCTACTTTCTAAATAAACGAATATAAAATATAAAATCGATATTTCAGTTCGTAGATGTTTTTATTTCGAAATCAACAGAAATTGTCAGTTTCCATTAGCAGTTTCCATTAGTACTTGATCTTGTACGTAAAGCATCTCTGTAAAATCTTCCGATTTGTAAAAATATAATAATCTCCATATTATATTATTACTTAAGTGTAATAGTAATCTTCTGTAGTGTCTTCTTTCTAATTTCTACCCATACAGATCCAAGACATTTAATTTCTATTATAAATACATTGCAATATTTGTCACGAAACAAAGTGTAGATATTTTTTATTTATATTTGGAAAAGGCTGTACGATGTACCGTATTTGACGTCATATAAGACGCACGGGTGTATAAGACGCACCCGAATTTCAGCTGGACAAATCAAGTGGAAATTAGTAATTAGTAAAACTAGTAAAATTATTAGTAAATCGTAGAGCCCAGGCTATATTTATGAGGTATATTTTGGTTAAACAAGCCATGATTACAATTAAGCGAACAATAAGAGGAAAAAAAGAACATGAGCCTATAAAATCTTTATTATATCCTTTATATAATCTGTACAACCTGCGTCTTGTAAATGTCTTATTGTAATAATTAGGTTACAAAAATTCTGATTGTATTTTTACCGATGCAACCGGAAGTTATCGCAAGAAAAATATTAATGAAACATATATATTTTTCAAATATATAATTTGAATTTATTGCATATAATTTTAGTGAAAGAAAGTACTAACGTGATGAAATTAATATAATGTATATTTTCAATGATAACACTTTTAATCTGAATAATAGCCTTTTAAATAATGACAATAGGTATATGAAAATTACACTAAAGTCTAAGCAAATAAGAGTTGCCAGGTAGCTAAATTGGGTGACTATCACGAATTTTAAACCTACATATGGCATATAAGACGCAGTGGAAGATATTGTTAGTAAAAAAAAAAAGTGCGCCTTATATACCGTCAAATACGGTAGTTATTTTTATTGCGATTAGTATTGTGTAGGATAAAGAACGACACTGAAATCTGAATCGTATCAAGATGGTTAAAGATAGATTCCAACCTATTCCAATATTAAAGAAATGAGGACCGTGTTGTTTACGTGATGTTGAATTGGGAACACGTCCGTTTGATTTCCTGCTAGAAGAAGGTCCAACTACAAGAGAATAGACGGACTTGAATTAACTCCAACTGAAGATGTAAAGAAGACAAACAAGACCGAGATATATATATATATATATATATATATATATATATATATATATATATATATATATATATATATAACAAATTAAACAAAAGAATTTTACAATGGGCATAGACTATAATATTTGTGCGTGTATGGATATTTGTGTCTATTCTTTGGTGAATGTTCGTACGTACGTGTATGTGTGTATAAAGTTCATGGTGTCTCCCACAAATGGGACGATGCGGCTCTTCTAAGAGAACTTACATTTTAGTCACTGAAATGAAGAAATGAAAAAAGAGAACGAGGCGAGAAGTCACCCAGTATTTATGGTGTAGGGATAGCGACCCCTAGTTAAAATTGGGGAATTAAGGAGGAGGTAACTCCGACAGTAGCACAAAATGAGATCCGATGTCATTATTATATTTTTTTGTTTTTGCTTTCAATCAATTGGCCCCACCGGATTTCTTCATTATACAAACGAATAAAAAAATTGCTCTTAAGCAATTAGTAAATAATAATTTTTTCATAGCAATAGTAACGAAAAGTTTGACATCTGGCTGGATTTCTGGGATGAGGAGTTATCATTATCTAGATTAATTACATTCGGACTATTGTCCTCATCTTTTTTGCTGTTTTCACAACGTTTCGGTTTCCTCTGGGGAAGGTCTAACTGAACCATTTTATTTAATTTATGGGTGCAGGGAATCCTCCTTTCGCTCTCTAGGTGAATCTTGTCTTGTTCTTATTTTGTACTGTTCTGTTATTATTCAGCCTGTTTCCGCTGACAGTACCACTCGGCACCGGGTTTGAAGAGATTCACATACCACTGCTTCAATCCAATAAACTGTATCTCCTTGAAAATGGCGCATGCATTTGCTATTTGTTACGCTTATTTGCATTCAAAGAGGCTTCTTGTCTTATTGCTATTGCTAAATCTCACTCTCATTACTGTTGCTTTATTACCATCACCTATATTGTATTTATTTCTATACTAA
The DNA here is from genome assembly GCA_963932145.1 of Acanthosepion lycidas. Classification (NCBI taxonomy): domain Eukaryota; kingdom Metazoa; phylum Mollusca; class Cephalopoda; order Sepiida; family Sepiidae; genus Acanthosepion; species Acanthosepion lycidas. Next base: position 88,596,052 of record OZ010588.1, on the reverse strand, counting down.
GCCTATTAAAAAAAAAAGTCCGCATAGCCTATCATGACAAACAAGATGATATATCCCTACAATTAGAGAAGGAATTGAGAAAATCTACGTCCTTAGATTAAATAAAATGTTAAGTTCGAAATTCCTTGAAGGTTATCCAGTTCGAGAAGTGGCACCTGTTGAAGGCCGTAATACGCAGCGACCGAAACGTTGTGATAATAACAAGAAAGATAAAGATATCAGTTAAAACATACATAGTGTAAATAAAAGTAATGGCATATTTAAAAATAAGTTTTATTGTTTGATATATAATTTTCTAAAAACAAATTATATTCGACCGTTATTTTAATTAATAACAAGAATGAGGACTTTAGTTCTATTTTAAATAATGTAAGTAAAAATTGTTATATTTTAAAGTAAGTTTTATTGTTTGATTAGACTTGACTGCAATTTGAAAAGCTGATTAAATCAATCAAGCATTACTTACTACAGTCAGTCAAGCGTTGATATTGAAACATTCAGCTATAACTTAGATAAGACAGTACACACTTCATAGCACCTACTTTTCAATTCTTAAAAAAGTCAATCTGACAAGTATGTGTTCGTGAGTTTAATGGAGTTTTACGATTTCAAGATTCTAAATGAAATACGGATAAAGATAATAATCACGCAGGTCATAGTGAAGAAAGAAAATAAAAATCGATATCGAATAATAGAACAAAAAAGGATGAATGCAACGACAAATAATTCATTTCACCTATATTATTTTAGTCTCCAATGTTAGCGTGAAATTTCATCTTGGCCTAGCAAACATGATTTCATTAAGTTAGCAAGAAACAGTAAAGAAAGTTTCTAATCTTTATAATAACAATTTTTTAAAGATATTTATCGGTTTTTGTAAGGTTAATTTAAATTCTGAAGCTGTAATTAAGTTCCTGCTGAAATGTATCTTGCTAATGATAATAATTTTACAAAGTTTAATTTTTTCTTATAACATTTCGAATTAAACATTTTAACTCAAGAGTGCCTTAGTTCCTAGTTTTATTTTTTTACCATCCATTCAGAACTTTTATCTTGTTGCTTGATTTAAATTCACGAGGAAAAAGCACTCAAGGAAAGATTTAATATATTTTTCTATCAAGGCAATCGAGATTTTAGTTAAAAATTCATGGTTTTGACACAGTGTCTCGTCTCTTAACAAATCCCCGAAATCAGTCAATGAGGATTGCATCATAATTATCATCGTTTATGTGCCATGTCCCTTCGGACATGGCAGATCGTAGCTGTCCACAACATCTTGCTCTTTGTAACTATAGGCAACGTTTAAATTTGCAGAAGCTACACTATCTCTTTTCCACAACAGTCTATTAACGTCAGCCATCAGCAATTCTGATCATACCTGTCTATTTTTTTTTGTTTACAATGTTGAAGCAATTTTTGCATTGGCACCGTCTCCTACATCCACCTTCAACCTTGCACAGGCTGTCGTACCTTGTAACGTGTTCAAACCACGTCTTTTTTTTCTGTTTGCCAGTGACGAGAAGAGATTCTTGGTGCCCCACAAAACGTTCAAAACTTTTCCACACAAACTCATTGGTTTTTTGTTCCCAATAGAAAATGCCAAGAAGTTTTCTCATGCATTTTTTCTCAAACGCTTGGATCCTTCTCTCTGTTTCTGCCAAGTGTCCATGTTTCACATCCATATAGGAGAATGGAGACTATCAGAGAATTATACTGTCAGTACTTTGTTTGAAAGCTGATTTTGCTTCTCCATATTCTTGGCAATTTGGTCACCGAGCTATATTACTATATTATTTCATATTACTAAAAATGAATCCAAAATATATGTATTAAATTCGACAGAGTAAGGAACAAATGAGAAAATATTTAAAACTTTTACATGTTAGTCTTAAATCATTTCACTCTAAGCAAGACACTAATGCCTGTAAGACGCAAGGTTTACTGGATGTGAGAGAATACGAGAAAAGAAAACACTATTAAGGAAAGAAAACAATTAAAAGAACAGAAATTAAGAAGACATTGTATTTAAATTTTTTGAAGAATAAATTTAACTTTGATTCAAGAAGCCGGAATAATATTCAACAAGTGTGAAGTGCGCCAGAGGTTATATCTCGCCATTTCAATGTGACATTGATGGAAATTAGCTGTCAATCTAGTAATGCGCTTAAATGGATAATGTCTAGGTACCAAAGAAAAGAGCGACATTGATTCTGTTTAACTACAGAAATGTGGCACGAGGCCGAAAAAGGGGATTGGGGAAAGGACGGTCTTCTTCTGTCTTAACTATAACTTAGCTAGCCGCAAATACTGACCCAATCGTACAAAACAATATTCCTGACACCAAAACAACACATTCATACGTACCTTTCTTACTACAACCACCATAATGCCTCTTTGTCTCTATGAAAATACTAACTAGTCCCCATATTTACAATTGGTTGTCTGTGGGGGGGAATGACAAATCTAAAAATTAACCCCAATGAATATTTACAATATGAATACAAAAGGCTATTTACAAGAAACTAAAGAAAATAAGATTAGTAATAAAACCCCCCACAAAAGAAAAGAGCTCGGCAGAACAGTTACTATGAAAATATTTATAGAAATTTCACAGGAGAACTACGTTACAGTCACCATGACAGTTTTTCTTTTCTGAAATTTAACGAGAATATAAACATACATAACAGAAGCACCGGAACATATTTAAGAGCCATATTAAATGCATGGAAGATCAGAAATTTCTGGAAATGAGGGAACGCGTTACTATATTACAAATCCTATACTTCTTTGTTTTCATTGGTCTGATTGATATCACGTGTTTATATATTGTGCCGTTAGTGTCATTGCGTATGACTACGTGTCTAGTATTTACATTATTCGGACTATTGTCCTCATCTTTGTCGCCATATTTATTACAACGTTTCGGCCGTTGTATACTCTGGCCTTCTTCAGTTAGTTGGAATGTCGAACTGAACCCTTTATTTTTCTCACTGGAGTAGACTGTTCTAGCTCCAAGGACATATGGCACAGTGGATAAACGCGTTAGTTAGATCCAGTGACAGGACCCAAAGAGTGTGAGTTCAATACCCGGTTAAGGCAGTAGAGAAATTTCAGAGAGCAATTAACAGGAGATGACTGATAACTGACATCTATTAAAAAAAAACATGGCACGTGGAACTAGAAAAGTCCACTCCAGTGAGCGAAATAAAGGGTTCAGTTCGACATAATGTACATAATACCTCATCTCAGAAATATAGACAGACTATGTATTTGTGATTGGTGATATTTCCATGTGCCACATTTTTGAGATCTCAATGTCCTTGCATTTTGATATTAGGTTGTTGCAAAAATAATGTCGTTTTCTCACATAGTAACATATGTGAGAAAACGACATTATTTTTGCACCAACCTAATAGCTTTTGAAGATCTACAAGGATACATTGCAATCTGCAGGGGCTGTAATATCAATAATGAGGCAATTTTTTGTTTTATTATTATTATTATTATTATTATTATTATTATTATTATTATTATTATTATTTTCTATGATTTCTTAACCAGAGACCTAGGCTCAGAAATGAATCAATGACGTTTCCGACTGATCATTTTTGAAAAAAAAAATCTAAGATCACACATTTTTGCATAGGTAAAGCTCTTCCTAATATATGAATTGTACTAATGAGTACAACTTTTTTTGTAATTCTTCAAGGAATCGGCTACTAGAAATACCTTAAATGAATCTACTCACACCTTTTCCAATGAATCTTAGGGCTCCAACTGCGACTGGAAATTTTGATCTGCTCATGAGCTACATTTTTGAGATTTCCACTTCAAAATCCTTGTATTTTGATAGTTTTATTTGAAGATCTTCAAAGATCCAATACAATCTACAGGGACTGTCATGTCAATAAGAAATCACATTCTGTTTTGTGGTCTTTGATCACGATGTCTGGTTTATTAGATTTAAATGTTCTGTCCGTATATATTGTAAAGTCCCATAAAACTGTTAGAGGTCCTATCTCTGCAACCGGGTCTAGGTAAGGTTCATACGAATATATTGTAGTTTTCTTCCAGTAAACGTTGGAAATTTCCAAATGAAGATATTAGCCAACTCTGTCATATCGAGTGTTATATTCAGTGGGTGTTAATGCTGTGTGACCCAATACAATAGGGGCAATTGTTTCTGAATATTCAGCAAATAATCTGTATTTTGGGTTAACACAATATTTCAATATGTTTGCTTTTTCATTTCTAGATATAAACCACTGATCGTGTGCAGCAAGGATGAAACCTTCTGTTTTAGCTTTTAACTATAATTTACGTAATGGGTATGCGGTTTATCATCATGTGTCTACATCAGCTTCGTTTTCTTGAGTATTGATAATGAAGCGGCTTATCTTGCCATCTGCATTTGATATATTGCATTTGCTTTTGTATGTTCTAGGTGTATTTTGGTTTATTCGTTCTTCTTCACCCACTTGAAATTTCCTTTTAATTTTTTTGCTTTCCTTTATTATTGAATATGTTTTCTTTCTTTTATACTCTTTGACGCAGATCATCATCCAGTCTTCAGTAGTTTCTAGGTATATTTGAAGATGGATTAAACTAATCCTTTGCCTCCTTCAGATCTGGATTTATACAGACGATGAACATCAGCCTTAGGGTGATGCATCTGGTGGCAATTGAGAAGCTTTCTCGTTTTCACATTATTATTATTATTATTATTATTATTATTATTATTATTTTCTTTGATTTCTGGCGTTTACACATTTCTTTCCGGGTCCCGCCCAGGGACCTATGGTTAGAAATGGCATCATGACACTTTCCACTGACAAAAAAAAAAATATTACATAGATAAAGCCCTTCGTAAAGTGTGGGCTGTACTTGTCAGAACAATTTTTTGTATCTCCTTGAGGCATGGTCTTCCAGGGATCCCTTCAATTAGTCTACGGCAATCTTTTCCAACCAGTCCTAGGGCTCCAACTACAACAGGGATTGTTGATGTTCCCATGTTCCACATTTTCGAGATTTCTATTTCAAGGTCCTTGTATTTTAACAACTTTTTGAATATCTTCAAAGATACATTGCAGTCAGCAGGGACAGCCATATCAATAAGGAGGCACCGTTTTTGTTTGTGGTCTTTAATAACAATATCTAGGCGGTTGGCTTTGATTGTTCTGTCAGTGTGTATTGTGTAGTCCCATAGAATTGTAACAGGTCCTATCTCCGTATTATTATTTTTTTTATTTCCTTTGATTTCTGGTATGTACAAATTTCTTTCCGGGTCCGGCCCAGAGACCTAAAGTCAGAAATGACATCATGATAATTTCCACTGAACCATTAAAACAGACGCAAACACACATATTTTACATAGATAAAGCCCTTCGTAAGATGTGGGCTGTACACGGGAGAACAATTTTTGTATTCCTTTATGGCATGGACTTCCAGGAATCCCTTCAATAAGTCTACGGTAGTCTTTTCCAAAAAATCCGAGTGCTCCAACTATAACAGAGATTGCTGATGTTCCAATGTGCTACATTTTTGAGATCTCGATTTCATTACTTTTACATTATTATTATTATTATTATTATTATTATTATTATTATTATTATTATTATTATTGTGGTATAATCCCGCCAGAGAGTAATTTTAACTGACTAATTCACAAGTCCAGGTTAAATGACTAAAGTAGGTAATACAGGAGAGTTACCTATGCTATATATATATATATATATATATATATATATATATATATATATATATATATTTATATGGGTAAAATAGCAGGACAGACTGGTTTCTATAGCTTTGGATGGCAACTGGTCTAGGAGAAGGACAACTCTGAATTGAAAACCTGCGGAGGGTCGTTTGGGAACCTTGTGGCATTCGGTGCACCAGGTCTCTGTATTCGTCCCTCCAAAAAGTGTGGATGGTCCTGCACGAGGCCTTCACCACTATAATCAAATCTCATGTGCCGGTGTCGGGCTGTCGGTTTCCTGGAAACTGATCTGCTTGGCCCTCATACGTCGAATCTCGACCGGAGAGTCGATTATATATATATATATATATATATATATATATATATATATATATATAAGACGTTTGGGAAAATACCCAAAAGAGACACTCCATCACCCTCTGTGACATCTTTCGAGTGCTGTTTATACCATGCATCTGGAGCTTTAATACCATTGTTCGAACAGCTATGCAAATTAATATGTTTTCCTAGCTTTTCATGTCTAATAATGTATTCTTTCTCAGCAAGGACTGGGCACCATAACACTATCTGGTAACCAGTTTAATAATAATAATAATAATAATAATAATAATAATAACAATAGTAGTAGTAGTAATAGTAGTATTAATATTATTATTAGTAGTAATAATTGTTGCTGTTTGTATGCATTTTTCTATATCAAATATTCATATAAGCTTCATTCTGTATCTGTCTATATTTCTGAGATAATATATTATGTGCACTATTGACATTATTAGACATGGCACGTGGAAGTAGAACAGTCTGCCCCAGTGAGCGAAATAAAGGGTTCAGTTCGACCACCTGAAGAAGTTCGGAGCGTACAACGGCCGAAACGTTGTGATAAATATGGCAACAAAGATGAGAACAGTAGTCCGAATAATGTAAATAATGCAAGCTTCATTCTTTAGTTCTACTAGCACTGATCCTTGCAGCTAGGGCACCTTGATATATTTACAAGGATTTGAATCAGCTTCGTTTCCTCCGTATTCCAAATGTAAGGAGAAATCTCCACTGAAGCAGCTTTTCTCAAGACCTACTACACATCCTGATAGTTGTTTCCCTAAATAGTACATCTCTTCAAGTCAAATGACAATTGTTATCTATCCTCCTAACACTCATAATCCCCATTCCTTAAGCCTTCTCTTAGATTCATATCAGCCAGTTATGTTCCCAGCGTGATACACGCTTAGACGATCTTTCGACACAAGACTGACGAGGCAGATTTTTCCCACAGTAGGTTGCCATTTCTTTCTGCTAAATCCAAGGTTATAGAACCCGGTCTGTCCTTCTATTTATCCATAGCTTGGGAGGAGAGGTAGATGATTCACACTTTAGTACGGAAGAATATATTAGCTCGTAAGTGAATGTAATAGATTCGACTAGAATTCGAACTCTGATTCCTCAATCCGTACCTTATTCCACCGTACCCCCTATCTAACTAAACCATATGACATCTGAAAAGAAATTGTTTGAGCTGAAAATTAGTGCTTGTCTAAAACAAATAATTTTTTATCAATATTAGGCTGCACCCATACTGATGTAGTTACATATTCATCACTGAAGAATAAATCAGTCAGTTATGTGCCATGTGTGATACATGCTTAGGCGATCATGTATCTTTCGATGTATTATTGACGAGGTAGAATATTTTCCTGCAGAATATTGTCATTTCTTTTTGCGATAGACCAGTTGCTATCTAAGATTATAGAACCCGGCTTGTCCTGCTATTTTTTCCCAAAGCTGTGGAGAGAAGAGGATTCATACCTTTGCCAAGGGTATTAGCACGTGAAATTTATATCACACACTTCATTCATTATAACGATTTTGTCACAAACATTCTAACTTGGGTGGCAAGGGTGCCTTGTATTTTAAATCGGTAGGAATCAACAAAGGTTCTGAATTATTAAAATGTTAAGGATTCATAATATTTTAAACTGAGAAATATCATCTTCTAAGTATCATCTTCTAAATAGGAGTAGATAGGTTGGACTATTGTCCGATTCACTCTCCTAACCGGTCTTTTGAATAAGAATTGAGGTCTAAACTTTCGTTTATCCATTTCGGGAGACCCGATGGAGTTTGGGATGCAGGGTTCAGTAATGGATAGCGGCTCGAAATCGGATAGCCAAGTTGGAATTCCAGTCGAATCCATTACATTCACTTACATTGGAAAGGTATGAAGCCTTGCCTTCTTCCCTCCCCAACTCTGGTAAATAGCAGGACTGACTGGGTTCTATAGCCTTGCAAAGCAACTGGTCTACCGCAGAAAGAAATGGCAACCTACTGCAGGAAAAGAAATCTGTCTCGTCTGTCATATATCGAAAGACTCATGATCGCCTAAGCGTGTATCACGCATGGCACATAACTGACTAGCTTAACCATTTATCCAATACTTTCTTCTGGAGTCATACGATTTACTTTCACTTCCCCTTGCGTCTTGGTCCCATGATTGGGGTGAATTGATTTAAAAATACAGAAGAGAAATATATATGAAGAAATAATCTATATTTTTTAAAACGTTTTTTCTCTTCATGTTTCATTTAATTGATGGAGACACGAACTGAGAAATAATTAATGAAGGTGTCTTTGTTTACGGATGACTAGTATTGATCGTATAAAGTAAAGAAGTGAAAAATAGAGAAGTTAGTAATTGAGGTCTGCGTCAGCATTTTGAAAAGTTTTGGAGATTTGTAAATAAATACCAGCTTTACAACCAAAAGAAAAACACGTCAGAAATGAAAAGACAATAGAGACAACTAAGGCCGTTCTAATGCTTGCTTGTTCGTGTTTTCCTATTGTTTTCATGAGCGGCCAAAAGATGCGTTTGTAGCAATATAAAAAATGGAAGCTATGAAGTATTAATGCGACATCAGTACAAATCAATTTATTTGACAATGCTTCATTGGGAATCAGTAAGCAATGCGCTTTGAGAAATTCCTGTCATTCATAATTTTTCCTTTCGAAACGTTTCCTTAATATGTTTTTTTTTTTTTTTTTTTTTTCTAATTATTTTCACTTTTATTTCAGGTAACATTCAATGATTCAACGTAGATTTCTAATTTTCTTTCTTTTTTCTTTGCTTCGAATTTTCGTATATTATTTCGTATATTATTTTTTCTATTTCATTTCTTTCTTTGATTTTGTTTAGCTTTTGTCTTTCTTTTCCTTTTTCTTTCTTTCTTCTGCCTTTTCTTTCTTTCTTTCTGTCTGTCTTTCTTTCTTTCTGTCTTTCTTTTTATTTTCTTTTTCTTTCTAATTTTCTTAATTACTTTCTGGTTTAATTCCCTTTATATCTTTGCTTTCATTTTTCATTCTTTCTTTCTTTTTCCTTCTTTTTTGTTTCTGAGTTTTTTCGTTCTTTTTTTTCTTTCTTATTTCTGCTCTTACATCTATTCAATTTGCGCAACATCTTTCTAGATTCTTTCTTTCTTTATTTCTTTCTTTCTTATATATTTCTTTCGTTCATTCGATTTCTCCATTTCTAATGTTTGTCATTTTCATTTTTATCTCTATCTTTGTTTTTTCTTTCTTTGTTTATTCTTCTTTTCCTTTTCTTTCTGACTTTTTCTTTCTCTGTATATTTCTTTGTTTTGTCTTTATTTCTTTTTCTTTTATTCGTTCTGACATTTCTTTCTTTCTTTCTTTCTTTCCACAATTGTTTATAATATAAAATTCGTATTTTTTCCACTTAATCCTCCGCATTTTCCAAAACCTGATTATTTCTCTGCTTTCCTCCTTAATCATTTTTCTTATCGCCTTCTTTTTTCTTCCTATATTTGATTATCCACTTATTGTTCACTCTTCGTAATCCTTATTCAGAGCAGCTTTTGTTTTCTTCCCTCTCTTACGAATTTCATGTTGCAATTCATTCATCCTTTCATTTTTGTTCTAATCTCTGTCGTCCATTTTATTATCTTCAATTCATTTCTTTATCTTTCTTTATTAATTTTGCAATAGATATTTTCACATTTTTAAAAAAAATGTTTTATTTCCATTGAATTTCTTAAAAAGTTTTTCCTTTCATTGTTTTTCTTTCTCTGGCTTCATTTCATTTATTTATTTCGTGTTCTATTTTTCTTTCTTTTCTTTCTCGTTCGTATATTCTGCTTTCGTTCACATGTAATCAACGAATCTGAAATTGTTTTATTTTTCTTCAGGTTAATTTACAATTCGTTGGCATGAATTTAACAGTCGTGCCATAGAAATGCTATAAAAGTTTCCAATTTCAAAAGACACTATAACTTTTTTTTAAAGAATCCAAACAGATACAGAATTCCATTTGAGATAGAATAATGAATAGTTATTTTGGATGAGATTTAAAAACTTGAAACGTCGTTACGGTTTGTTTAATTATCGCTTTATTAAATCTGGATTAAGTTTCTCATATTATTTAAAAGTTTGTTATAAATATGTTATGCTCAGCTTTGTTTACAGAGTTCTAGCATGAAATCCAGTGTCATTCAAGAAAAACTTTTTCTTTCTATTAATATATATGGCGTGTCGGACCGACGGGATTCTAAAATAAAAATATATAATCGCATCTTCACAATTTTCCTTGAATAATTTAACTTATCACTAGCTGCTAGAATTAATATATTACAACATTATTTAACCTAATTGGCATTTAAAAATAAAGTCTTTGACTTGTAAGACATATTATTCTCGATTCATATAAATTATAACGGACTATATCGAAAACATTGTCCATTTATAAGAAGTTTTATTTTGTTTTATATTTAGTTCCCGTTTTTAAAGAGTCATTATCAAATTTTACTATTACCAAGGAATTCTATGTATCTGTATGACAACTCTGTATGGGTGTTGATGCTGATTAATAAATTGAAACAGGTATATAATTGTTATGAATAATCAAGAGTGGTCTTCCTTTGTTTTGTTACTCTCCTCTTTGAGAGAGCCATTTCTATTTATTGGGTCTATAAGATGACACCACACTCGAACCTTGTATTCTCAGTTGAATAAAGCTTTCTTTTGTCATTACAATAATTACTTCTGTCATTGCAATAATTTCGAGTAAATGAAAATCTAAAATTTTACCGTCCCCAATTTACGCACCCGAAATCCACTTTGTCTCTACACAAATAAAAATGTTACTGAATTAATAAAGATAAGCATTATGTGAAACGTTTTAATGCATAAAAGAAAAGGACATGATTATTTTATAATCATTTCGGTGTGTGTTACACTGGGTAATTAAAAACAAACGTCTCAACATTACCAATCAGGCCTAAAGCCGTTTTCAATAAATATCTCATGTTTGAATCAATAAATCCTATTATGAGGGCACAGGTGAAGGTTGAAAAGATACAGAGATGGCGGCTATCGTATTTAAGAATGTCTGAGTTTGAAAACAGAAAATTTATATCAAATTCCCAGTGAAGACAGTCTGTCATATTAAAGTAGAGACAGCAAGTATCAACAATAAAATGATTTCAAAAGTTTTAATAAATCAAGATTAATTGACAAAATAATAGAAACTCTAAGAAACAAAACGTAAATTAATCAAGAGAATTCTAGTGTCGTAAATAGAGGAGGAATGAAAGAAATAATAGGGAAGAAGAAAGAAGGAATATGAAGGAAAGGAGACGAAGTAATCGCTCTAGAATGAGAGAGAAATGATCACTAGGGAAGGAGAAAATACTTAAGAGCCAGAGAAGAATAAATGGAATGACAGAAAGAAGAAAGAAATAATAAGAAAGTAAAAACGAAGAAATAATCGCCATAGATGAAGAATGTAAAAATAGAATGAGAAATAAATGATGGCCTTTAAGAAAGAAAGAAAGAAATAATAACAAGGGGAGGAGAATGAAATAACAGGCTGAAAAAAGAAGTAGTATGTAAGGAATAAAAAAAAAACCATGGCCATGGATAAAGAAAGAAATAAGACTTATGTAAAGAGAAAGAAATAATCTCCATAGATGAAGAATGTAATAATAGAATGAGAAATAACTTATCGACTTTGACAAAGAAAGAAATACTAACAAGGCAATGAGAATGAAATAACAGTAATGGATGAAGAAAAAAATAGTATGTTAGGAATAAAAAAGAAAGAAAAAATGGCCATGGATGAAGAAAGATAGTACGTATGTAAAGAGATAGAAATAATCGCCATTGATGTAGAAAGAGAAAATAAAAAATATAAACGCCATGGATGAAGAAAGAAAACATACCAAGGGAATGAGAGTCAATTGATCGTCATGTAGGAAGAAAGAAATCATAGGTAAGAAATAAGAAAGAAAAAAATGTCCCTCGATAAATAAAGACATAATAAGTTCTGAATGAGAAAGAAATAATAGACTTGAACCAATAAATTCATAATGCTAAAAGAAATGATAATTAAAAAAAATCGACATGGATTAAGTAAAAAATAATACGTAGGAAAGGAGTAAAGATATAATAGCCGTAGATGAAGAAACAATTATTACGTAGGGAATGAGAAAGAAAAAGAATCACTATAGGTAATTAAATAAAGTATAAGAAGGGAATGTCAAAAAAATAATCGACATAAATAAAAAATATATCTATGAGAATCAGTTAAAGATCAAATGTAGATCAAATATGGATCGGAATCAGACCGTATGTTAAAATAAAAATAAAAATAAAAAATTAGACACGTTTATCAATCGAACTTGTTTCAGTTTTATTAAAGCTCCATCATAGATGAGAGAAAACTACGCCCACTGCCCACACAAAAGGGAAAAATTAGAACTCCACTAACTAGACAGAGACACATACATAATTATGTCTACACATTACCATCCGATACCTGCTTTGACATATTAGAAAATTTACAAATTTACATACTTAGAAAATATCTACGTTTTTATTGCATGTAATATTTGATTGACAAATGACAATTGAATCGCAAAAAATTCAAAATACCAAAATAATATTTTTTTTTAGAAATCTCTGACAAGGATTTAACAAAAGTGAAAGAGGTTAGATTGATAAACGTTTCCGATTTTGTATTTATCTTATTCATACCAAGAATATGAGAATTAAATAATCGCCATGGATAAAGAAAGAAATCAATACCAGCGAAATGAGAAATAAATAATCGTCACGGACAAACAAAGTAATCATAGCAAGGCAATGAAAATATATAATCGCCATGGACGGACAATAATATCATTGCTAGGGAATGAGAAATAAATAATCGCCATAGATGAACAAAGCGCCCATAGGTAGGGAATGAAAATATATAATTGCCATGGACGGACAAAGAAATCATCGCTAGGGAAGGAGAAATAAATAATCGCCATGGATGAACAAAGAGACCATAGCTAGGGAATGAGAAATAAATAATCGCCATAGATGAACAAAGAGACCATAGCTAGGGAAGGAGAAATAAATAGTGGCCATAGATGAACAAAGCAAGCATAAAAAGGGGATGAGGATTAAATAATCCCCATAGATGAACAAAGAGACAATAGCTATGGAATGAGTAATAAAGAATCGCCATAGATGAACAAAGAGACCATAAAAAGAGAATGAGAAATAAATAATCGCCATAGATGAAGAAAGAGACCATAAAAAGGGAATGAGAAATAAATAATCGCCATAGATGAACAACGAGACCATAAAAAGGGAATGAGAAATAAGTAATCGCCATAGATGAACAAAGAGATCATAGAAAGGGGATGAGAAATAAATAATCGCCGAAGTCGAATAAAGAAATCATAGCTAGGGAACGAGAAATAAATAATCGCCATAGACGAACAAATAAATCGTAGCATGAGAATGAGAAATAAATAATCGCCATAGGCGAAGAAAGAAATCAGAGCAACGGAATAAGAAGTAAATAATCGCCATGGATGGACAAAGGAATCAGAGATAGGGAATGAGAAGTAAATAATCGCGATAGACGAAGAAAATCATAGCTATGGAATGAGAAGTAAATAATCGCTTTGTATGAAGATAGAAATAATGCGAAGAGAATGAGAACGAAATAATCGCCATGGATCAAGAATAAAAACATACCAAAGAAATGAGAAATAAATAATGGCCGTAAATGAAGAAATATATCATACGAAGACAGAAATAATCGCCTTGCGTGTAGGAGGAAAAATCCACAGAGAAGGTTCAAAATGAATCAACCTATATAGAAAGACAAGTAATTTCATATTAATTATAAAATGTTTCAAAGTTGAAATCACTCTAAGAATATATTTCCTGGGGAAACACTCACTAATTATAATAATTTGACCTTCAGTTCTTCCTTAGTAACCCAGATGTTTTGTGAGTTTTTAAAGTCATGTTAAATCTTTTTATAGTTTCTCACAAAATGCACAGCCAATACTTTAGTTATCAGTTGTTGCTGGGTTCTCCACTCCGTTTGAAATCTAAGAGTTGCCAAGCGGGATTAAATGTATTCATGAGAATAATCAAAAACAGAAACAATGTTTTAAACTTCTTCTAAACACTTTATACACGTAAATTGATTTTATGACAGTGGGCCTTAACTAAAAGAGAAACATTTATTATTATATGATCCTAATAAATCTAAACACATGAAAAGTACGATTGGATATTAGATATGCCGTAAAGTGATTTTAGCTTCTAATACAAGGAAAAACAATTTGTATCGTAAAATCGATTCTATGAATGTAACGTTTATTAATTTCAGTGAGAAACTGAGGCGTTATTGTATTGGTCTTCACTTTGCTTGGTTTAGTCTATTTTCTGAATGATTTCAAACAGAAATGAAGCGTAAAATTAAATAGATTTTACTGTAGATAAAATATCACACAGACACACAAACACACACACACACACACACACACACACACATATATATATATATATATATATATATATATATATATATATATATATATATATATGAAAGACTACCGATAAGACTTCAATTATTCAAAACAAGTTTTAGATTAGAGAGAACAGTGAAACTCGTATCGAAATGGAGTAAATGTATTTTTCTTCAATATATCAATGATTATCTTAGACAGAAGTTGATACGCTCGCCTGTCGCCTGTCGCCTGTCGCCTAGCCCACACTTCTTCCCGTTCTATTAAACACGGGTAGAGGTTTATTCTTTGTTTCCTTTTTAGGACTGGGTTCATGCTTCCTTCTAAAATATTTTCATTCTCTTTCAATCCCAGTAACTCTTTGTGGCATTATCACCTTGTTTGGTGTGAAATGATTATAACGAATTAGTATATAGATATTTCATTTATACTACAAATAGCTACTGATAAAATTCATGGAACATTCTACAATATTTCTCTTGAATGATCTAGATTATTAAAGCAATTTAAAAGTTTTGAAATCTGAAATTTGCATTGTACGAACACTCCTCCCGCCATTAAAATCGATAAATGGGATTTATTTTTGGTTAAATCAAGGTTTTTCCTGTTTTCTATGCATATTTAATTATTATGCATCTGTGTACAGTTAATTCTGAGAAAAATATGTCTATTCATTAGTTGGAAATAAAATAAATTAAAAATTTGTATGTTTACGAATATTTATTTTCCCCACTATATATATATATATATATATATATATATATATATATATATATATATATATATATACAGTAGCGTCCAAAACTAAGGGACAAAATTTTGAAACCTAATATTTGTTAGAAATAACAACTTTGAAAAGCTGAAATTTTGACAACTGGTAGTCGTTATCATCCATAATAACATACTAAAATTTGAATCATTTGCAAAGGATAGAAAAAGAATTATAACAATTATTTATTTATTTTCAAATTTGGAACGTCCAAAAGTAAGGGACAAAATTGAGAAAAACAATGTAAACGGCAAAAAAACAATAAAAATACATGTACAATCAATATTTAGTAAATGAGCCCTTGCTCTCAATGACAGCTGCACATCTTCGACTACAAGAACGAATCAGTTCTTGACAATCATTGATACTAATTTTATACCATTCTTCTTGAAGCTTCACCAACAAATCCTCCGTGTTAGTGGGATTTCTTTCCATAACTTTCACTCCTAAGGTCTTCCAAAGATTTTCTATTGGATTTAAGTCAGGACTTTGCGGTGGCCAATCCATAATTTCCAAATCTTGCTCGCTAAGGTAACTCATTACCACCTTTGCCTTGTGACATGGGGCATTATCTTGCGTATCGAAACCTGAATTCTGTATGATTGGCACAACATGATCTTGAACAATGTTTTTATAGATCTGCGCGTTTACACGAGTTTGTAACCGGACAAGTGGCGTTGTACCTTGGCTAGAAAACATTCCAAATACCATGACGCTTCCGCCCGCAAACTTGACAGTTTTCTTACTACACTTTGCACTTAATCTTTCACTAATACGTCTCTTTACATTGTTTTTCCATCATTTCCAAATAAATTAAACTTGTTTACATCACTGAAAAATACTTTTGCCCAATTTTCATATGTGCAAATTACATACCTGTTTGCAAACTCTAATCTCTTCTTCTTATTCTTCGAACTAACAAGTGGTTTCTTCCCTGGGGTTCCATTAAACAGCCCTATTTCTTGCAGTCGTCTAGAAACAGTCTGTATTGACACATTAACACATGAGGTACTATTCATAACCCTTTTAATTTCTGTGCAAGTCTTAAAACGGTCCTTTAATGACATACGCTGCATTATTCGATCTTCTCTTGCCGAACTATTTTGCCAGTATCATTGTAGGATTTAACAACCCTGCCTGCAACACTCTTGGAACGTTTCACTTTCTCTGAAATCTCTCTAATGGTGTGCTTTTCCTTGTGTAGCTTCACAATAGCTTGTCTCACGGAGTAATCAAGTTTTTGGCGTTTCGCCATGATGCCGGCTGATGCAACGTTTACAAATGACTAAGTAAGACTTATTCTTTAGAGAAAATAAACAAAATTGAATATAGCATACTGTTTACATTGTTTTTCTCAATTTTGTCCCTTACTTTTGGACGATCCTATTTTGAAAATAAATAAATAATTGTTATAATTCTTTTTCTATCCTTTGCAATATGTTATTATGGATGATATCGACTACCAGTTGTCAAAATTTCAGCTTTTCAAAGTTGTTATTTCTAACAAATATTAGGTTTTAAAATGTTGTCCCTTAGTTTTGGACGCTACTGTATATATATGTATGTATGTATATATATATGTGTCTCTGCCAGTCTGTGTGTGTGCGTGTGTGTGTATATTCATATATAAGTATATATATGTATAAATATATGTCCATGTATATATAAGTGTATGTAAATATAAAAGTGAACATAGAAGTCAACACTTAGAGGCGACAGTCTGTTTCATGCTATATGCAATCGTCAGGCCACCTGATTTTTCACCTTCTCTTCAAACACTTCCCACATTTTCCGCCCTCTCTCAAACCTCTTCCCAGCTATTTAAACTTCGGTACTTTTTATATTTTGACATCTGTTCGTAGCTCGCATCTGGGGCTGTTTTTCTTGCTGAAAACAACTACATTTTATCCTTTTACAATTGATATTTTGTCCTTTTTCTTCTCCCTTTTCTTTCCTAAATTTTTTATTTTTTTTTTCCTGCAGCTTTCTTCTGCATCTACACCAACATGGTACCATGATGTTAACTGTATATGTTATGTAGTTTAGACTGGTTCTCACTGTAAAGGATGAATAAATCTGGACTTACATCTCTTTTTACTTTTTGTACTATTTTTGTTAAATGTGACTAACTTCCAGTCTTTATATACGTATTTTCCTTCCAGTATAAGTTCAGTGATTGGCTTGACTTGGTTTGTTCTATAACATATCAACCTCAATGGGTTAGTAGTGCCGAGAAGATTTTTTATTGCTGGTAATATTTTTTTCAAAAGTTATTGCTAGTAATATTTGTTTTCCAAAAATGTGTTGCTGATAATATTTCTTTTTTCAAAATGTATTGCTGGTAATAATATATTTTTTGTAAGCTAGTAAGGGTTACTGAATGAAGAATAACTAAAAATAGAGGTTGGAAATGAAACGGCAATCTTTATAACATCAACAAAATACAATACTCGCCAGCGGCCTGAAGTAGCTAAACCACTGCTATTGGCGGACTACTTAGACAGCGTATTACCCCGACTTAAAATACTATCCAAGTTATTTATGCGGATTGGGATATACCCATTAATGTTCATAGATACGGTATATAACAATATTGCTGGTAATAAAATTTTCTTCAAAAATTTATTGCTGATAATAATTTTTTACAAAAATGCATAGCTGTTATTAAAAACTGTTTTTAAACTTTCATAGTGTTTTGAAGTCAGTTTTGGGGTTAAGTATTTGTTCATAGTTGGGACCCTAGCAGGTCCTATGAACAGCAAATAAGAGATGGTTCCCCGTTCCTCAAAAACTCTTGATCAGGGCCTTGCTGTCGGGTGTAGTTTATCGTCTTACCCAGGACGCCCCTAACAAGTGCTACCTCCGGGTCAGTGTCGGCCAGGGAACACCAGCAATTAAGTAGTAGTTTCAAACTCTTCAAAATCTTCTGATCAGATATCTTGCTGATGGATGTAGTTTATCGTCTTACCCAGGACGAAATTAAGTGATATTTTAATTTGACCAAATACTGATGAATAAAGAACACTTAATAATTGTTTAACTGTCAATACGAGTTGAAGAGACACAAGGCCAATTTCAAAAGGATCTCGTATACTACACCGTAAACGTTAAGACGTTTCCATCTGCACTGTTAGTGACGCTACCCGCTCACAGACCATAATTCTGAATTACGACTTACCGTATTCATGTAACGGGTGATCTCGCGTATCGTTGGACCCCCAAATTTTCACTAATAAAAAATGATTTTATCATGTATCTTTTATATCATGTGTGTTCCATTTTTGAGGGACCAAATTACTATAGACTAACGTCATTTTATCTATGTCTTTATCCAATCTTCTAGTTAAATAAGTTAAGAAATTAAAACGGAATCATAAAAAAATATCGTTAGTAACACTATGCCCGTTGCGTAAACGCGTAGAGCCATAAAAAAACCGAACGAGAAACGGCTAAACGTCTTATAAAAATAAACAACGGAAAACCTGAAACGTTTATAAATTTAACATGTTTCTCTTTTGTTAAAGCTTCATCAGAGAATGAGACATGTAAAAAAAAATCTAGTATTTTTATTTTTGTATTGTTTGATTTTCATTGATGAAGCAGACTACACATGCATTTGAATATTCAAGCAGCGTTCGTGTGTATAACTTATGAGTGAAAATATAACATAACTCTAGTTTGTCTTTGCCGGATTCGGTATGTATATATATGTATATGTGTGTGCTGTTTGGTGTGTCTAATAGGAATTTTTTGTTATATTATCTATATATTTTGATTTGGGACGTTCTTACGTCAACAACTGTCGTGGTAAAATATACGTTAATTCTTTAAGAAAGGAATTAAAAGGTTGAGGATGTAATGTAGTAATTTTAACCTTTGTCTATAGTCGGTTTGATTTTTTATCAGGACCCCCTTTGAAGTATTTTCTACATAAAGAATTAGTTTCTCTTTTAATTAGGATGACATTTTTTAATATCAACTTTATAACCAGAGTGTATTAGAAATGAGTGTAAATGTTTGTTCCAACTTACGTCTCCCTTGTGTTCACAGATACAGGCTCTTAGAATTCGAGACGTCTCTCGATTGTAAGTGTAATTCATAATATAACTTCTAACACTGTTTCGCAGTAGTGGGAAATAAAAGAAATATATCCAGGTTCAGGCGTCTATATGATATGAAAACAGTTTTTGATTATTATCATTTATATATAGTAAAATGTCCCCATATTACTACGTACGATCATTTTATCGTCGATCTAGTTCTTTGTTAGACAAAGCTGGGGCAAGAAAAAAAACAAAATCTTTTCAAATTGACTTATGTTTTTTTTTTACATTGGAAATTTCTATTCTCTTGTAACCAGATAATAAAAAAAAATGCGTAAAGAGTTATTCAGTCTTTTAGCTTTAGGCTAACAGCTTTGATTGATAGTGGTCGAGTTAGTCTTAATAAAGATAGATTCATAAACTATTTTCAATTTTAAGATCTAGATTATGTATTCTTACTCATAAGAAAAAAATAACACAAGATTAACAAAAATAGTATACAATCTTTCTTCAAGAACTCGCCAATCTGAATATCGATTTGCATATTCCACTAATTCTTAATTAAACCAGTTATTTCTGTTTCTTCAGAGAAAAGATTTGTGAACCTTTAGCTACAAATTATATTATTTTTACTTTCACGTGTATAGACTCAGAAATATTACGAGTAAAAAGTTGTGTAGTTAGGTTAATACAAAATAAATATGATGGTTTATAATGCTTTTAGATTAATACTTAATACTTTAGAAAGAAAAGGGTCAGCATGAATAAAATCGTACAAATTCATCTGAGTTCATTGCGAGAGAAAGTCTACTATTAAAGAAGGAAAGAACTAGAGAAATGCCCGAGACCAACAAAAGAAAAAAAAAAACCCAAAAAAACAAAAAAAAAAAAAAACAAAAACAAAAAGAAAACACTAAAACAATCCTGAAAAGAAAACGTGAGGGAAGAAGGAAAAGGTTATGTCAGAGAAGACACCGATGTATACAACGCTTTAAAAAAACAACTCATTAGACTGTATCTCTCGAATTCAACATACCAGTTGTAGCAGCAAAACTGTTCTAATCGTGTAACAGCAAAATAGTCCATTTGTTAGTTTAAGATCTGAACCGGTGTAACTTAGAACTGATTAAAGATATCTTACTGGAATTCTCCGCGTATTTCATAACAATATTGACCTGAACTTTGAGCAATAAGAATGTATAATTACTCTCACTAATCTTAACATAAGAATCGTGATGAAATCGAAAACAAACGAAAATGGCGTCCATCATTAATTAATCATAGCTAAGAATCGGAAGCGCATGAAGGATTGAAATAAAGTCTATATATATATATATATATATATATATATATATATATATATATATATATATATCGTACATATAGTGCTGGTGTTAATAAAGCATTACTGAATGTAATATATAAAAGTTAGCTAATTAGTATATATATATGTATTAATAGATATACATATTATCCCTCGCCGCTAGAACAAAGTTGAGTTTTATGCATAACGCAAGCTTCAGGGGCTGTGTTCATACTTGTCACCTGAAGATTATGCCATGCATAAAACACAGTAATGGTATTAGAGAAAATATATTATAAATTTGATAACTATAGTGGTGTGTATAAAAAGTTCTAAAGAATATTGCTTATAAGTGCGCTGAAATCATATTTTAAAAAAATATTCCAGGATCATTTTCATACTTATTCGAAATGATCTTCGCCTCTTCGCCATCTAACCCTCTAACCTTCTGTCATCGAATAATAAGATGCCTCACTCGTTTCACGTGCTGTTCCATTTTCAAGTCTTTTTTTCACTGCTCTTTTGACTGTCATAGCTGAAATTCCTGTCTTACGAACAGAAAGCTTTATGGATTGAGTTGGATCTTTTCTAATTGATCTCTTTAACTCTAAGTTGAAATGATGATCCCTCTTCTTGTTATGATCGCCTGATCTAGTTTTCCTCTTTATTGCTCCCTGTTTGTTTTTTTATATCTTAAGCACCGTTCTCTTGATAGTTCTTTAGTGGATTTTGAAGATGGAAGCCGGTGTATGAATTTTGGTACATTTCCTGAAGAACTGAATGGTCTTTTTCAACACGCCATTGGTCAGTTGTGAAAGCATAGTTGAGTTGACACAAAATGATTTTAACCTGTTCTCTATCTATCCGAATAAACCAAAGGGTTTTTCAGAGATTCTTACGACAAATGTTGTGAAGTTGGCTAAACGTCTTATCCGAAAACCTGGAAAAAAAGAAACTGAATTAGTTTAGTGCTTTTTTTAAATTAAACAATTTGTGGCAGGACTATTATACTGTGAAAGAATTTGTACAATTTTACTCTTACACCTGATATATATATATATATTTCTGAGATGAGGTATTATGTACATTATTTACATTATTCGGACTATTGTCCTCATCTTTGTCACCATGTTTATACACAGATGTTCTCAAGGACACATGTCACAGTGGATAAAGGCGTTAGTTAGATCCAGTGGCAGGACCCAAAGAGTGTGAGTTCAATACGAGGTTAAGGCGGTGGAGAACTTTGAGAAGGGAATTAACAGGAGATAACTGATAACTGATAGACATGGCACGTGGAACTAGAACAGTCTACCCCAGTGAGAGAAATAAAGGGTTCAGTTCGACATTCCAACCACCTGAACAAGGCCGGAGCGAAACCTTGTGATAAACATGGCGACAAAGATGAGGACAATAGTCCGAATAATGTATATTGTATATATATATATATATATATTTATATATATATATATATATATATATATATATATATATATATATATATATATATATATATAGTATGTATATTTGTGTATATATAGTGTGTGTATATATATACAGTGTGTTTCAAAATATTTTTACAACCATTGGGGCGGTTTCCTCACAAAAAATCAAGGACAGTTGTCCATATAAATATATATCCGCAAATACTTTGTTTTTGAGTTATTACATTTAAAGAAAAAAATATAGTAGATGTCGCTGTGTTGTCATGGAGACACTGTTCGATTTACATTTTATATACATTTGTGACAAGTCTATCTTCAACGTTTAGCGTGTATTGCAGTCAGTTAACGGAGAAGTGTCCCGTTTAACAATAACAGTATATTCATATCGTGAGATGTTATTTTTTTCCCATACGTCCGCGCGAATGGTAATGGATGCGAGGGTGAACGGTTGTTTCAGATTGCTTTTCAAGACTGAAGGCAGCAGAGACATCGAACAATTACCGCTGTTTAATCGCCTCAGATGAGACAGACTTCGTTGTACCACAAACAATAGATCGAAGAAGACTGGGACCCCCCCCCGTACGCCTCACTACGAAGAACGCATTTTACAGGCTGCTGGAAATGATCCAGATATCAGCACGCGTCAAGTGGCCCTATCATCTCGTACATCAAATAGTACCGTATAGAGGGTACTTCACGAGCAGCACCTGTAACCGTATCATTTGTAACGTGTGCTGAGTCTTTTACCCTCTGATCACCCAGGACGGAAAATAATTCGCCTGTGATTTATTGCACAATCTACCGATTCGTTGTTTGTTTCTTCAATCTTGTTTACAGACGAGGCAACATTTGGAAGAGATGAAATAACGCATTTACAGAACCAACATCTGTGGACTGATCGGGAACGCCATGGTACAATAAAGACGGGACACCAACATCGGTTTACAATTAATGTGTGGACTAGAATTGTAAGTGACTGTCTGGTAGGTCCATAGGTTCTCCAGCACGTCTTACAAGAGATGTTTACAGGGATTTGATTTCGAGCACACTTCTAGCCCTGCTAGAGGATGTAAACCTGCTAATACGAAAACCGATGTGGTTCATGAATGATGGGGCTGCAGCGCATTTTTGTAACGTTGTTCGCGATTTACTAGCAGACATCTACCATGAAAGATGGATAAGTAGGGGAGGACCAGTTCCATGACCTGCACTTTTCCCCAACCACAATCATTTGGATTTTTATCTGTGGGGCAACCGAAATAAATGGTTTATGCAGCAGACATTAATAATGCAAAGAAGCTTGATCAACTAGCCATGAGTGCCTAGGAGAATTTGAAACGATTCCCCAGTGAATGATCCGACGGGTGCATGTGTATGTAGAAATAAGAAAATTCCAAAAATATTTAGAAAGATATTTTTTATATTTATAAAATCTTATTGTTGAAGGATAAACTATGTTGGTACCACCTAGTCTTAAAAGAATTCTTTGTACTACCAATACAACATTTTTCAACACTTGGATTCTTTATTGTAGAAATAGAAAAATATAATGGTAGTAATAATTAGTAGATGAACTGTGGTGCGCCTTATGTGACTTAATATTGTATTTGTAAGATTCATTTAGATTCAATAATGTTATGAAGGTGTTTAGTTAATATTATTAACATCTTACATTGATTAGTTAGTATTATCAACATCTTTATGGATGATGTTTACTTAACGGTTACATATTAATTTGCCAATGTAGTTTTGTATTTATGAACTGATTTACTTTTTTAAAAGGTTAAATTTTTATCAGTTTCTTAAAGAGACCTTTTAATTATCAACTACAAAATTTTATGTAGGAATCTGACCGAGCATTATAACTAATTAATATGTTAAATTACCTCCCTACCGCTTTCCCTTTAACTTTTCGTGAAAGTTGAACTTCATAGTTTTATATATTTTATGAAATAATGTAACCATTTGTATCTGTCCCAAATGAAATTGTCTAGGATTTATATGCAGTCAACTTCATATCATGACCTATATAGATGTTTTTCGGTTACTTTGATTTTATGGTTGGTCACATTTGATTGGTTGATCACGGCACAAGCCTCATTTTAATTGTATTTTCTTTTAAAAAAGGAAGTATTCTACTTTTAAAATTAAATTAATCGTTCACTGTCCAGTAATTGACCATCACCCGAGGAGACACATTAGCAGTGTTGAAACACGATTGCATTTGTGCAGATATTTTTATTTTTGTTTTAATCTGCTATAATAGATAACATTTAGCTCTACTCCGTATTGAGCCCTCTCTTAAATTAAATGTTACGTACATTGGAATTATACTATATTTGTCCTAATATATATATATATATATATATATATATATATATATATATATGATGGACTCTCCCGTCGTTTTCGAAGTATAAATGTCTTTCTGTTCAGTTTGTATGTTTATTTTACTATGAGACAACAATTCTGCACGGGACTTTGCAAACAATTCCACTCTAAGGGCATACTGAAGGGTTTATGTATTGGCCCGAGATTTAGTGGTACTTCTTAATTCTCTCGGAGGGTTGAGAGGATTCTTTTCGAAATTTGTTATATATAAAATTAGTTATAGCAGGTATTTCTCTAATTTTCTCCGTTTTCAACAGAAAAGTTCGAATTCCTTTATAGGGATGTTTGCAGCAATTAAATTGTATTTAAGTTTATCCTTGAAGCGTAACCAAGTACGGCCTACGTTACGCTTGCCATTAAAAAGCTGACTATACATGAGGATTTTCGGCATCCGTTCATCACTTATTCTGATGACATGAGCAGCCCATCAGAATTGTGACTGCATCAGAAAGGATTCAATACCACTGATGCCACATTTGATGAAAAGATCAGAGTTAGAAAAATATTTTCCTGCCATGTATAACCGCATATTGAATGAAGACAGCGTTTGTGAACAGCAACAAGTTGATTGATGTGTGCCCTGTATGGTGTCCATGATTCTGACCTATAAAGAAGTGTGGTGAGAATGACTGCTTAATAAACAGTAAATTTCGTTTTCAGTTAAATCCCTTGACCATCCTATAGGCGATGCTTAAGCTTCCACAAAGTCATTGGTATTCAGTTAACTATGTCGTCATCCAAATGGCACTTGAATTGTCTTTACTTCCTAAGCACGAGAATAATTTCACATATGTCAGGTTGTAGCTGCTAATACTAATGGGAATATTAAAAAATACCCCATTTGTGTAGCTACTTCACCCCACAAGAACTAACTTGCAGGATTTGTCAACACCAAGGGGTTAAGAAAAAATAATCTATATTTTATTTCCTAAAACCTTGTTAAGATAGTTCCTGTGCGGTGAAATAGCTATACAAATGGTGTACTTTGAATTTCTTATACATGCAATTTATATATATATATGATTTGAGGGTCATTTGGGGACCTTGTGGCACGTAGTACACCAGGTCTCTGTATTCGGCCCTTCAAAAAGTGTGGATGGTCCTGCACGAAACCTTCACCACTATAATCAAATCTCGTGTACTGTTGTCGGGCTGTCGGTTTTCCTGCAAACTGATCTGCTTGACCCTCATACGTCGAATTCGACGGGAGAGTCGAGTATATATATAACTGTATATATAACTGTAATATATATATATATATATATATATATATATATATATATATATGTGTGTGTGTGTGTGTGTGTGTGTGTGTGAGTGAGAAATATATAGAAAATAGGAAAGAACTGGTTAGGTAAATAATCCAAAGTTCTTTAGTATTTTTGTTATTAATTTAAAAAAATAATGCTCGAAACAAAAGTAGAGCATAAATATTATTATTTATTTAAAAATATGATTTCAACACGTTACATAAGAGTTCTCATGTTTCAAAACAAGAGCCGAAAACTTCAATATAATTATTTGAATGAAATTGAATTAAAGTACTAAGCTCTGTTTCTATCTTCAAGTGAAATTTTTTTGGAATAACTTATTTCTGAAATTTTCGCGTTTTATAAGCATATTCATTATTGAAATCAATTTTCGGCTCTTGTTTCGAAACAATACATATATATATATATATATATATATATATATATATATATATATATATATATATATATATATATATATATGTCTGTGTGTGTGTGAAAATTGTGGGTATATAAATATAAATAAACATATATATGTATAATTATTTATATATTATATTATATGCGCGGTACTTATTAGAAAGCGCTCAATATCAGAGATAGAGCTAATATATTTGGTTGGATAGATTTTTAGTTTTTCTGGCGATCGCTAAAGCGTGAAACCCAGGGTCACAAACTCACATGTATCCAACCAAATATAAATATATATATATATATATATATATATATATATATATATATATATATATATATATATATAGTGAAGGGGGAAACAAATATTCATGCACATACAAAAATACACAGTGGGGAAAACAAATATTCGTACACATAATTTTTTTTTTAATTTATTGTATTTTCAGCCAATAAATAAACATACTTTTCATATAATTAACTGTAAAGAGATGCATAATAACTAAATATGTATGGAAAACAGCATAAAATTGATTTAATAGAAATATGTCCCATTTATCCATTTTAATGAGTGAAAAAAGTAGTCACACAATATAAAAAAGAATATATAATTTTCATTTAATACTTTGTAGAATCGCCATTATTCAATTCTACAGCAATCAACCTCTTCTTGCAGTCCTCAATTAATGATTGGGCAAATTTTAGTTGCTATTTTGTTCCATTCTTCTTCGCATATAATCTTCGGGATGTTGCGGCATTTATTCTACCATTTGTTACTGACATGTTGCAAGTACCTTCTGCAGAAAACATCCCCAATCCATGATGCTGCCACCACCAAATCTCACTGTTGAAACAGTGTTCTTTTGTCTGTAGGCATCGTCAGATTTCCTCCATACATGATTTTTAGAATTATGTCCAAACAACTCAATGTTGAGTTCGTCTGTCCATAATACTCTTTTTCAATACGAGTTTTCCCTATGCTGGTGTTCACGAACGAATTTCAAAATGGAATATCTGTGTTTTTTTTAATAGCAGTGGATTTTTCCGAGGGTGTGTGTGACTTTAGATTTTTCCTATGAATTTCATTGCTTATTGCCTGTTTAGTGACACATATTCCTGATGAAAGCAATAATCCTGCAAGACTTGAAGAGTCACCATTGGAATTTGTTTGATATGACGCATTAATTCCCTCGAAAATCTTCCATGAAGTACTTGTTCTTTGGATTTCAACAGTTTTAAGATTTTTTTTTCATCTTGCAATGAATGAAGTAATGGTAGTAAATGAAGCACTCAGGTTGTCTGAGCTTAACAAACAGTTCTTGCTGCAAATTGGTCAATTCTTTACCTCTTGCCATGATGATAACCTTCTTGCACGAATATCTATTACAATCTATATATATATATATATATATATATATATATATATATATGTAGGGCGTATCAAAAATAATTTTATAAACTTTGGGAGTAAATTCCTCACAACAAAACAAAAATAAATCATAAATCGTTGGATGACTCGGCTGTCTTCGGTTCTGAAAACTCAATCTCCACAACCGTGCAACCACGCGTCAATTACCATTTGCGCGGCCGTACGTAAAAATCGTATCTGTCGGTTCACGATATGAATATCCTGCAATTGTTAAACGGAATATTTCTCAGGTAACACTGATAATATTCGTTGAAGACAAACTAACAATTAAATGTACACGAATGACAAATGTAAGCTAGTCTACACAGCAACACACAGTATTCTGCTTCAAACTTTCTTTACCTTAATAATTCAAAAACGACATATATTTATATGGACTCTTGTCTTTGTTTTGCTGTGAGGAATTCGCCTCAAAAGTTTGTAAAGTATGTTTGATACACCCTGTATAAGGAAAATGAAAAAAAAATGAATTGCATCAGAAAACCTATTTATTTATTATATGAAAATGTAAAAGAATCCAGACGTCTTTGAGTAAAAACACTTTACATGTGCATTGATTGCTTTGGTTATCGATACATTCTTTTCGTTTCATCTCGTTTAGTCTTTACTTGCCGCGCTATGTCATTCGCCCCTTTTGTATTGATTTTGTCTTGTTGAATTTCTATAAGTTGTTTTCCGCCTATCGTTATCAATTCGTATTAACTTGTTTTACAACGATTGTAACTCGTACCGATTCATTTTAATTTGTATTACACTGATCAAACTGTGTTTTCCTTTCAATAGAATGATTGATCCTTTTCAGTGACTATTGCAGATAATTCAATTTTCTCCGGTCCTGTCGCCATATAATCGTTATTTTATAGAACTGATCAATTTATCTTGCGTGTTTATCCCAAAGCGCGGTTATATATATATTTAATATCCATCTTAAAAAAACTCTCTCTCTCTCTCTCTCTCTCACACACGTAAGTGCAACAACGAAATATAAATACAATTTTATCCAATACAGGAACATCCTTAATCTACTTCCTCACTAAAATAAGCAAATGCCAACCTAAACTGACGTGTGAAGACGCGATGCATTAAAACCCCACATGATATGTAAAGACACGATATTTGACAAAAGATAAAACCGACATAGCACAAATAAAATCTCTTTGATAATGACATTTGAAATCTGAAACATTCGAAATTAAATTGAATTTTTCACTGGAAACATGAGAAAAGGTCAGAAATATACAAAATAAAATTACTTAAAAGTACTTAAAAAAAGAGCTTTCTAACTTCGCCCAAACTTAAAAATTAAAATTTACTTCCTTAATACACCCAACGTCCATACTAATAAAATTTTTCTACGTAGACAAAAATATATGGTATTGTCAATGGGAATTTTATCATGCAAAGAATTATATCGTGAATTTTCTTTTCGTGGTTTTTAAAAGAAATTTAAGATTAACTGAAAATAAAACGGATTATATCTTCCTCCACAACGACAGACCATATTTTGTTACGTTAATCTAAGCATCCATAAAGATTTTTTATTATTCTTATTTTTTGAAATAGGTTTCATCCAATGCAAGGCAATAAAGCCACTAAGACAGAAATGATTACAGTGTGTGGAACAATTAGAAACTGAAACATTAATAATGAGTAAGAAGAGAAAAGTGTAATCAGGACGACAGATAGCGATTGGCATTCCATTTAAAATTTTGAAGATTAATGTTGGCTGGAATGCGTGGAGCTGCAAGGGAGTTCCATAAGTGACACGTGTGAGAAAAGAAACTGTTAGCATAGGATTTCCGGTTACATCTAGCCAGATCAAATAGATGAAATATCGACGCCAATCTAATACTGCGATTAAATTAAAAAAATCCTAGTTACAATAGCGAAAAGCTCATCCGAACAAGTATTTGTAGAAAAGACGCAGAGAAGCAACGTTATGACAGTAGGAAGTGACAAGCTTACCCGCCATGTATTTCGGGGTTTTTTTTGTCCATAGAACGCAGATCATCGGGAATATGTATACGGACACAATCTATACACAAACATGGACGTCTAATGGAACAACATAAGTTCAGTTATTAGGATGGGGCAAATCTTTTTATATTTTGTAAGAACAACACGCTTTTAGGATTAACGAATGGTGTCTTTTTTCAACAAATCTTTGGACCCATTTAACGACAAACCTTCCCTGTACTAAATGTTTCGCTTTAGTGTAGTAATTGATGATGCCAACATTCCTATACCCCGAAACAGGAGAGCATAATGTTTCAGATGAAGTCTTTGATTGGTGAGGAATTCTTCCTCTTCAGTAAATGCTATCAAATTTCGTTGATTATACAGAACCTAATTTGTATCATACGTGATCATTCTATTGAGGAAAGGTGTCTTGGGTAAGGCGATAAACTACATCTGCGTCCTGGGTAAGAAGATAAACTACATCATTGTCCTGGGTAAGACGATAAACTACATCCAACAGCAAGGCATCTGATCAGGAGGTTTTGGTGAGCGTGGAAGCACCTCTTAATTGCTGGTACTCGCAGGTCCATTCTGACCGGGGAAGTAGCACCCGTTAGGGTCCCAAACATGGGCAAATAGTTAACACGCAAACTGGGATCAAAACACTATGAAAGTGTAAAATACGTTTTATTACCAGCAATACATTTTTGAAGAGAAAAATATTACCAGCAATACAATTTTGTAAATAATTATTACCAGCAATACATTTTGGAAGAGAAAAAAAATATTACCAGCAATATATTTTTGGAAAAATTATTACCAGCAATAAAAATCTTATCGGGATTAAATAACCTATTGAGGTTGATATGCCGTGAAATAAACCAAACCAAACCAAACCAAACCAAAAATCTACATAGGAAAGATTCGGTGGAAACTTACCTTTTAATAACGAGCGGAAGATAAAGCTTTCCTTTAGCTGAGAGTTAATCAGATGATTAAGGACGCATTGATCAAGATTAGACACATTTTCGAGTTCATGTAAGTCCTTTATGATCGAAATCTGGTTTGTATTGAACTGATTTTTCTAATTCCAATATACTTTTCTTATGATTTACATCGACTACGGTTTGTAAAATCTTAATATTTACAGAAATTTAGTCGTCTACATCGAGAGAAAATCTTAGAGAGAGAATTTCCTGATGTAAACTAAACAAATAATCAGTGGTATGTCCGAACATGTAAAACTTAATTTCCATAGACATAACGAATATTTCTTTCCACTTATATTGCTACAGAAACCTTTTTTTAATTCATATAGCATACACTGATAATCGCCTGCTATAAAGTAATTTTAAAAGGGTACAAAAGGTAGACTATTTACCAACTCTATAAGAGAATGAAACAGAATGTGAAAAAAAAAACTTTGCTTATTTTTGCGTAACTACAGGAATCCCTCGATTAGTGCGGCTAATACGTACATTAAAAGAAAAGCACGAATCGAAAACGCATTAATCGAATATAATTATGTAATTTCTGCATCAAATTTTAGTCTCATTCACAATTAATTTCTAATTTGCGTTCTTTTTAATTAAAATATAGGTACATATAAGAAGATATAATAAAAATGGTATGAATTAATTTTTATTAATGTGATTTTTTATGAAAAACTCATTTAGAAAGGTTTGAGCATGGTATTCTTCTGTTCTTCATATAAATGGCGGTACTGAAGAATTGTCGCTTCAAATTTTTCAAACATATCATAATCATTAGTATTTTAACCTGAAAATTGTATTGATAATCTTTCAATAGTAAATGCATACATCTTAAATGTAAAATATCTATATATAATTAAATCGTCCATTTTTTAAACAAAATATCTGAAATTTCCTTTTACGACTTTCAAAGTAAACATGAAAAAAATGAAAATATTCAAAAAAATTTTAATAGCGACAAATATTCAAATATGTATGTTTGTTATCGGCTTATATTATACCAATCCATCAGATTCTACTGTCATTACTTGACAAACAAAATAGTTACCCACTTTCCATTTGTAAATTTTAGAAAATTATTAATTAATCGGTAACTATAAAAAATTCAATTTTCAATTACTCTGATTAAATAGAAGAATGTTTTACCGCACTAATCGCGTATTATATATACACTAATCGAAGTTTGGTATATAAGGTTTTTACCGCACTAATCGAATGCCCATTAATCGATGGATTCCTGTATCGAAAATATAAACTAAGAGTGATCACATCAAAACAGCGATAGGAGTTTCTTTCTTATTTAATGTATATAGACACTCAGAAACATACAGCCCTCGACATCGAATAATTAGCAATCTAGTATTCGTGCGACGTTTCAGTAACAACACTTGACCAAAGGGAAAACATTGTTCAGAATAGCCAACAGATACAGTGTGTTCCAGAATTATCTAATTCAAATATATCGAGCTAATTAAAAATAAAAGAAAAACGCATTATTTATGATTATGACTTAATTATGATATAAAACAAATAGATTTATAAATCCTACATCGAACCTTTATTGATAATTTTCAACATGTACTCCGCCTGCAAATTTCGAATCAAACCCTAGCGTTGCAAAAAAGGCATTTCAGGAGTTATATCCTGTGCAACTATGGAATACTGAGGGAATATACCTGGTTTGATTCTCATGCCCAAATATGACTACAGTACTCCATTTTCAGCTTGATCTGGCTCTTGTAAAGATAGAAGATAGCATAAGGATTCAGACACTTACTAAAGCGGTACAGAGACGGGGATCCCTGATAGCAAACATGTCAAGTGTTACTAGTTTTTTGTAGTAATAGGTGTAGTCATTTTTTTCTTGATAGTTGAAATATATCTATATATTACTTTTCTGAAAATGTTTTATAGTTTTTGGTTATTGAGTGACTCGCTTCTGCAAAGGAGTTTTATCGTATTTGTGATGCTATTAATATATTTTTATTTCATCAAACATAAGTTTAATTTGTTGTAAAAGTATGTTGTATAGGATAATAAAAGAATTATTATTTGTCTATATTTTTGAGATGAGGTATTATGTACACTATTTACATTGTTCGGACTATTATCCTTCATCTTTGTTACCCTATTTATCACAATAAAATAAAGAGTTCCGTTCGTCATTCCAACCACCTGAAGAAGCGTACAATGGCCGAAAACGTTGTGATAAATATGGCAAGAAATTTGAGGATGGTAGTCCGAACAATGTACATAGTATAATTATTTTTTGTTTAATATTTCGTTATAATATTTAACGTGTTCATTTTATTAAACTATTTATTTATTTTACATCGTTATATAATATTTGGCCTGTCGTGGAGGACTTATTTACAAAAAACTTCAAGCCTCAGCGGAAATACCACAATGGGAAAATAAATGTCCCAGTCTAGGACTATACTCTGCTTATATACAAGCACTGACTTGAAGAGATGGGAATTGATAATTTAAGCATTTCATACCACATCCCAACTGAATCTACCGATAGATAACAAATATTCATGTGTTCCCTCCCTTGGACATTGTACAAATAATGAGGAAGGCTATGTGGATGACGTAGCATTAATAGTTGGGATGATAATAAGTTTGAACAAAAAAAATCAACATCCTCTATCAAACCTTCCAATAAGCAGAACTGAAGATAAACCTTTTCGAAACAGAAACTATGTTCTGGAATTGGAATTAAATCAATAATGGCACGTATGATCATTTCATGATGTAGAATTAGTAAATAGTAAACACCTCAAAATAGCTCAGTGAATAGATCAATTATAACACATTTAGTATCGGAGGTAAGGAAACTAGACAGAGAATAGTCTGTGGTACTAGGTTTTCCCTCTACACAACTGGGGGTAGCTAAAAAAATTAACTTAAAATCTCGCGTCATGTTCTTAAATAATCTCGTCAGGCCGAGATTTTCGTGTGAATGTCATGCATGTCGCTAAAATCGTTTAAACCTATCTAAACTGACCCCTGTATACAACCGCTTTCTCAAATAGATGCTTAAAAGAAGGTCTTAGCAAGGACCACCCTGCTTTGAACCGTGTGTCCTGGTGCTACAGAATCAGACTGTATCAAATTACAAGACCCCCCCATCTCTGCTAAAATGGATAAAACATAAACAATGAGGTGAAAATAATGACATAAAGGTTTTTCCACTACTTCAAGGAAAGGGTTAAGAAGAAAACAACTATAAATAATTGAAAGACTTATAACAGTTAGTGGAATTAAAACAAAAAACAAAAAACAAAACTAATTGATGTTTTAATAGGAATATTTTGTAAAAATCAAACGAAAGTAACAATAAATGCTCGGTAATTTAGTACCGAATGTTTCCTTATAAAGAAACAGCTAATGTTTACATTATCATTTTCTATTGCGCTTTACATACATGCAAATACCCGTTCATAATGGTTTAAGGAGGTCAGAAGTACTGAGAAGAAGACAGTGGGTAGTTTATTTTCAAATTCACCCTGAACCTGGAATTTGTGTATCTCCATGGTGTGATCGATAAATTGTTATCTAAATTGCACAAGTGTGAAAATAATATTTAATATCTCATTTTGCTTTTACTAAAATGACACAAATATACCTTGAAATATTAAAGAGTAGATTTATTCGATAAAATCGCCATTGGCTTCAACCACGACCTTCAGGTGATTTCGGAATCTCCTGCAACTCTTCTGGACGTTCTTCTTTTTTAAATTGGTGAATACTGCCAGAATCCTTGCCTTCAGTTCATCGTTAGTGTTACAAAGAGTTTTGTTGGTTTCTCGTTCAACTGCGTCCCATAAATTACAATCAAGTCGATTGCAGCCTGCGGAATTAGATGACCAGATGTGAAGGTGATATAGTCGTAGAGATGGTATGACAGACATGAACGGGTTCTCCTGCTTGTGTGACATGGTGCGGACTCCTGTTGGCAGACATAGGGTCTTCCAGCAGCCACCCTCTTGATCCAGGGCAGCAGTACTTCCTAAATGCATTTGATGTAGGCCTCCGTGTTTATTCTGAGTCTCCCACCAACAACTTTGGGAGTTCTTTCGTAATTAGAACTATCAGAGTGAATTTTTCCGAGCTGTCCTACCTTCGTAATTAGCATTAGACTCATCCAAATCTTTTCGAATCCTCTGAACTGTCCTCAGATTGACACCCAAACACTTTGAAATGTACGTATTAGAGCTTCAGGTGCGAATGCCATGCAGTAGAATAGGAACTGAAAAGAAACTGCAGTTAAGAATGAGTAAGAGCAAATCTGAAATTATGGAGGCACATAATAAAAAAGAAGGTATGACAAATTTAATACTCACGTGTTGTAATAAAATTAAGAGAACGAGTGGTAAACAGTGATTAATTTATAATGGCGAAACAAGTACTGCTAGCTAAAAGTCGGGTAATAAAGAAACAAAAGAATGCTTAAAGAATAAAAGGCGGGAAGCCACGGGTAGCAATGATCACCTACGTCTTTGAAATCCATACAGTATCACCTGTATGATTATTTTAAAACATTAACAAAAAGAACTGTCTTGTTTACGGGGTTGCATTTTGTTCTACAGAAAGATGATATAGACATTAAGCGTCCTCTAGGTTGGCAACTATGTCTCAACGTTATACTGTATAACTAACTATATTAAAGCTCCCTTTCTAGTCTGACATTTTGTTTTCTCCGATTTCTCACCAGTTGAACTCTCTTCTGATTTCTTGCTTCCCTGACAATTACAATCATCAAAATTTTAAATGCAACATCAATCGCCATATTCTGTCTTTTTGAAGCCTGTTCTTTCTTTTTATTGTCATTTCCTCAGTCCTCTTCACGAAAGTCTTCTAATTTTCTTTCACTCCATATATAAACTCGTGCGTTCTACTGGTATTGTGAGAACCGTTATACAACTCAGCTCGCGAATAACGACGAAGTTTTAGTTAAAATAGTAACGAAAAGACTCTTTGAATCCGAAACAGACATTTTAAATTTCTAGGTCGAAAAGGTAGGAAAGAGGGCTCAGAAAATTTAATACTAACATGGCTTGGTGAAGGCGAGCGGGACAGTGAAGCATATACCAAACAAGCTGGTGTAAATAGTTGGCAGCACAAAGATTAGGGAATATAGCTAAACCTCGAAAACTACTAAGAGTTACAACGGTTTAATGTTGTGTGGATCCATGATCGCTCTCGCCATGAAGGGACTAAGCACACAGAAGAAAAATATGAAAGTTTACTCTATGTAAATAATTCTTCCGACTTGAAAATTCCGAACACCTTATCTGAGCATTGATTCTTAATCACTTAACATGAACAAGAATTCTCTCTGGAAACAATGTTTTTTGCCAGATTTTTAACTATAATCCATCATGCTATTGTAAAACTGATAGATATATAAAATAAAAGCATTTTGTAACGTTATAGAATATTATAGGAACCAAAATTCATTGAAAAAGATGCAATTTCATTGTCTTATGGAAAAGTTTCATTTTCAGTTTAATGACAATATAGACTGAAATAGACAAATAGATTGAAAGAAAGAAAGAAATTGAAAACAGACGGACATAGACCTGAACCATCAACAAAAGGCAGGAAGTCGAGGTGGGCCATGACGTCACTTTTGAATAATCTTCGGAATCCATATAAAAATAATCTATAATTGTCTCCGTATTTATTATTGGCTTCCGCTCTTTGTTTCTCCGTCGTCGGGTAATGCATGATCCTGACTACTGAGTACAATAACCGACATTAAATAACATAACAAGGGGAGACATGTGAAGTCAACCAAACCAGCCAAACAGTTAGATTTGCTGCGACTCAAAGGGACGAAAAGTAAAGGAAAGAAAAGTAAATAAAATTCTACGAATTCTGAGTAGGTCGGATATAACGAGAACATCACAGAGTCAATAAAATCTTTGAACTTAAAATCCTTATGTTGGTTTTGTTTGTTGGGTTGAAAAAGATGCCCGATATAGTTTATGCAGTGTAGCATATACATATACAGGATGAGATGAATAAATTGTCGTCTGAATAACGCAAAAATGGAAATAATACTGCCATCTTATTTTAATAGATATATTTACCAAAATTACACAGAATTATCATGAAATACGAGAGAGTTGATTCCAGACGACTTTGGAATCTTCTGCAAATCTTTGTTTAAGTTGGTGAATGCTGCCATAACTATTGGCGTCAGTTCATCTTTGGTGTTAAAAGGAGTTTTATTGGTCTCTCACTTAACTGTGCCCCACACAAACTAATCAAGGGGATTGCAGTCTGGGAAGTCACTTGGCCAGATGTAATTGGAGATGTGAGCGTAGAAATTGTCTGACAGCTATGACTGTGTTCTTCTGCTTGTGTGACGTAGTAGAGAGTCCTGTTTCTAGACAAAGGGTCCTCCAGCGGCCTCCCATTTTTCCCCAGGTCAGTACTACTTCCACAAGTTGATGTAGGCATCCTTGTTGAGTCTGAGGTTTCCAAAAAAAAAAAAAAAAAAATGTGACTTCTTTTCTTATAAGAATGATCATAGTGAGTTTTCTGAGATGCTGTAATCACCATTAAAGTGTCTTTCCGAATCCTCTGCACTGTCTTGAGGCCCAATGAAATGTGCATATTGCAGCTTCCGCCGCGAATGCCATGCAGTACATCATTCTGTTTTCAAATTTTTAGCGGAATGAATTGTGTCATCGTGTTCTTTTTCTGACACACGGTGCCCAAATTACCCGGCTATAC
Source organism: Acanthosepion lycidas (assembly GCA_963932145.1). Classification (NCBI taxonomy): domain Eukaryota; kingdom Metazoa; phylum Mollusca; class Cephalopoda; order Sepiida; family Sepiidae; genus Acanthosepion; species Acanthosepion lycidas. The sequence continues at coordinate 88,558,769 of OZ010588.1, read as the reverse complement.
TGTGCAGTCGACAAAATAAAAAAACAAACAACGCGCATGCGCGAAATAAAATATATAAAATGGCAACAATTTATCCCTCGTACTCTGTATGTTATAATTAAGATATTACTAAAATATATATCTGTAAAAAGTCAATATGATTAAAGTTTTCTTTTCTCTTTAGACATATATATTTATATGTAAAATGGATTTATAAATCCGACAGTTTTGCTTCACTTTAAACGTGATTATCAGTGGATACTTGTATATGAGTAGATGCTCCTTTTATATATATTAAATAGTATATTTATTTATGTTCACCTGCCGAGATGAAATTTTGAGAAATCATACTAAAATTTGCATTCTTCGACAGGAGCCGAACCTGCATCTCACAGAGTAGAAGGAGTCACAGTTTAGCTCGGTATACCAATACCGATTTGGCCATATAGAGACAGACAGCCAGGTGATGTCAAATTTGATGCTTTTAATCGAAATTTCTCTTGTCAATGATACCTCGAAGTTTTCCTATCTGCACGCAGTTTCGAACCCAAAGGTAAACAAAGATAATTTATTACGATGGATTTATTAAACTGGTAGCTATTTACTTTTGCATATGAAAAAAATCGAGGGTCCATTGACAAGAGAATTTTCACTTGAAAGCATAAAATTTGAGATATGTGTAACGGGCCAAACACTAGCTCTCTCTATCCTGAGAGATGCAGGTTCGTTTCTTGTCAAAGAGCGCAAATTTCTCTTTAATATACTGTTTAATATATAAACGGGGCGTCTATTCAAATATCAATATCAAATAATAATATCGTTTAAAGGGATACACATATTTATGTCTACATTGAGAACTAGAGAGATAGGAAAAGACAGCCAACCACCTATCATACGAGCGTGTGTGAACAGATTCCCAGGGGCTGGAGCTTGAGCAAAAGCAGAAAAACTGCTACAGTCATAAGAGATAGGAAGTTTTCGAGACCCGTGATCGCCCAAAGTCCTGAAGCCCCTCATTACCTAGAAGAACTTCTCTCTCTTTAACTATAGTCATTCATGAAAGCCTGTTGCATATTTGACTTGATATGGATCAAAAGATTACAAATAAATACCATTATCAATTTAATTTTTACTAAAAACAAAATAAAAAATAGTATTTTTTCTTGTCTGCTTCCTTCTGTTATAATGTTCAACTTGTTTTACTTTGTAGTTCGAGTTAATAGAAACTATATTTATTTAGTGTTGTTTGAAGTTCTATTATTTTCATTGAAAGTAAATACAGTTTTAATAAAGCAATGCAGCTTCAGATTTTAGTGACATTTGGATGAAATAGTCAAATGCATTTGGGATTTCTTAAGCCTGACTGACATTTTCTTAAATAATAAACAGATAACCTTTTAATCCCCTGAGTGAACACATTTCTTTTCAGTTTTTAGCGATTGTCAATCAGACTTAGTTTTCAGCTCGCCGTTCATTCCCGGATTGGTTTACATTGCAGTTTATCGATTAAAATTTTTTTTTTTCCTTGCTGACTTGCCAGGGAAGTTTGGCGAGTTTGGAATATTTTGCACATTTAGAGAAGAATCAGTTTCTTTATTTTTTTTTAATTGAAGAATACGTATAATACATATTTTTGCGTATCTACATAAGCATGCACGTACACACAAAGCCGTAAGAGACCTCCAAATATTCGTGGCATTATCGACAAAATAAAAACATGAATACATGTCAGATCGGCTTCAGTCACTTTCCCACCGCCGCAAAGTTGTCTCTGTGTCTTTACTATAAATATTAGGTTGGTGCAAAAATAATGACGTAATAATGTCGTTTTTTTGACGTATTTAACGTCAAAAAACGACATTATTACGTCATATTTTTGCACCAACCTAATACTTTCATGGTAATTATTCGGATGGGCTGTTCGCTAGTTTTGGGTGCTTTGTTTTGTCTTTAGTTTCCTCATTCTAGTTAACTTAGCTAGAGGATATATGCTCATTGACCCCTTTTATTTCTGTCCCTATTTTTCTTTGGTTTAATTCATCATCCCCTCCCTCGTCAGGCGGTCAGTGATGTCAGTTCTCTGGTGGATGCGGGGTGCCTTTCGTTTCGAATGTGATTTTCATATTTATTGTTGTGTCTGAATGAGTGTGTGTTTGATTGAATGCTAGGGATGAATGAATGTTTTATATTATTAAAGTCCCGCATTGATTTCGTCCAGTTAACTGATGTTTCTACCACATTTAGGGATTGTGGGTTTTTTTTTATTTATTACTAACATTATTTTGTTTAGTTTCCTGTAAACAGTTTTGCACATTTTTGTAAATATACATTGGGGTTATATTTTTAAATTTGCTTTTTATTTCCCTCCCCAACAGAGAATGGATTGTACATATGGGAACAAGTTAGGACATTCACAACTGGTCAGCGACTCTATGACCACATGCGGTCATGTGACTGATACGTTAATGACAATAATGATAAATTTAATTAAATCTAAGTTTGATATATCTATAAGTTTTAGAATATTCTTGCCACATATGTTGCGGTGCCACTGCGATTTACCTTGAGCTCCTTGATAAAATCCACAGACGAATGAGTAATATTATTGGTCCTGATCTGGCAGCTTGGTTTCAGCTACTTTCTCCGCCGACGTAAGGTAGTTTATCTATGTCTTTTCTATAAATACTTTCATGGTAATTATTCGGATGAGTTCTTCGTTGATATTTCTGCCATATTTAAGGATTGAAGGGTTTTTTATTACTAACGTTATTTTGTTTAGCTTTTATTTTTTGTAAATAGATTCGTATTCATATTGTAAATACGAAATGGGGTTAGACGTTTAACTTATTGTCTTATTCCCTCCATTCGCAGGCAATGAATTATACATATGGGGATTAGTTAGGAGTTTCATAGAGACAATGAGGTATTACGGTGAATGTAGGAAGAAAGGTAAGTATTTTTTTTGTGTGTGTTAGGAATATTGTAGTATGTTTGGTTTAGTGTTTGTGGCTAGCTAATTTTAAAGTTAAGACTGAAGAAGACCGACCTTTTCCTCATTCCCTATTTTGCCCTTGTGCCACATTTTCTGTATTTGAAGCGGAAATAAATATCGCTCTTCGCTATGGATTAGTAAAGTTTTTCATTGAGAAATTGTATTTTTGGTCGTTGGAGTAAGAATTTTATGTAAGAATGCGTTACTTTGATATTAGAAATATTATGGTATGTTTGAGTCAGTGATTGTGGCTATCTAAGTTTAAATTTAAGATAGAAGAAGACCGTTCTTTTCTTCCTTCCCCATTGTGTTACCGTTTGTATTTTCACAAATAAATATCACTCTACGCTGTGGCACCTATAATTTTTCAATTTAAGCGCAGTACTACTGTGGCGTCGAGATTTTATCAATTTACAATTGATCTGGCTTGATGTATCCGTAAGTTCTATGATAGCAGTTCTTTTCCTTGCATTTGTCCATTGTGCAACTGCCTTCTGTTTACATCCATTCCAGACAACATTAATCTTAAAAATTATAATACAATGTCAATCGCTCTCTACTCTCCTGATTTCTCTTTTCTCTTTCCACTCATTATTAATATTTCTGTGCCTAATTCCTCCACACCCCGTAACCCCTTATGTTTTAGTAGTTCTACTGACTAAAACAAAATCTATCTTTCTATCTATCTAGCTCGCTAGCTAGCTAGCCAGCCAGCCAGAAAGAGGTTTGGACTGCAGACTTATTAAACTATATACATACATATATAGAGATTCTGGGTGCGATGAGTAAATTGTCGCTATTTTATATATTTGTTTTTTTTTTACTCTTTTAGCTTTCTGCTCATTAGTAATGTTTCTGTTCCTAATTCTTGCACACCCTGTAATCCTTGTGTTTTAGTGCATTTACTACATTGCTTAGGCTGAAATCGATTAAAAATAATGATAGTTTTAGGATTGGTATGATTACGTGAATCTTGAAAGAAATATATAAGTCTGATGACTTACGGGAAGACCTTCGTAGAATCATCTTCATAGCGCAAATAAATTCGAGCTCCATCGGTGAGCCAGCATAATGAGAAACATAACTAAGCTTACACAGTTGAATTGTATGGACTCAACGAGGAAAGAGTTTTGGAGAGTTTGAGACTCAAACGATATAGTGAAGTCACGAGCAGAAGATTGAAATATCAGGTAAGCTACCTAACTAGCTTGTGCAAATGGATGACAGAAAAAAGATTAAGTGAAATAAGAAGGCAACAAAATCTGATGATATTTTTTAACGAATAAGTACTTATGCAGATCTATGATCGCTGAACTTCTGAAGATACCAAATAATCAGATAAGATACCATGCAATACAGTTTAATAAGATGAGATACCATACAATAAGATAAGATGCCATGTAATCCCATCCAATGAGATAAGTCTATATAATCCCATTAAATGCGATAAGATCAAATACAATAAGATATAATAAGATACAACATAATATAATATAATAATATTACATAACAGATAATAAAATAACATAAAATATCATATAATGCGATACCGTATAATACCTTATAAGATACCATATAATACTAAGATATGATACCATATAATTACATATAATATAGCATATAATAATATAAAATGACATATTATATCGTATAAGATCCTATTCGATATAATAATATATAATAATATATTATATAATACCATAATATAACATATGAAAAGATACCATATAACACCATATAAGAAAACAAGATACCATATAAGAAAGCAAAATACAATAAGTTAAGATACCATATAATACCGTATAAGATAAGAAACGACATAATCATATATAAAATATCATTAATATCATATAATATTTTAGAAATATGCTATATCATAAGATATACTAAGATAAGACAGTCACCTGTAATTCCAGCCCACGGATTAATCGTCAACTGATGCTGATTTCTAGCTTGTATTGTACCAGAAGGATTCCGATCCGCCCACAAATGTTGGTTGTATAAATTTGTTATTCCATACCTTCCAAATATTGCCCCATCTGTAAATAAGACAGAAGAGGCAAACAACGGATCAGCAATTTGAGCAATAAACCATCGGTAAAAATTCTCCCGTGATGGGTGACAAGAAGGCGAAGGACCCTGAATACGTTGCAAATGATACGATTAAAGAGCTGTTCTTGAAGTAGCCTCCATGCCATACTATCCTAGGGACACTTGAATTGTGCTGATACCTGGATCGTCTCAGACAGCTCGTAGAATGTGTTCTCCATTCTTCCTCGATCCATAGTTTGTGATATCACGGATCCTATCTCCGCAAGGCAACAATAAACAGCAAAAAAGTTTGGATAATTCCGCAGCTTTTGGTCTGGAAAAGCAATCTGATACAGCCGTGCAGCCTCACATCAATACAATTCGCGTGGCCGTATGTAAAAATAATCTCCTTGCTCACAATATGACTATCCTGGCGTTATTAAACGGGAATACTTCTCGGGTAACAGCACACGTAAACCGTTAAAGAAAGAAGCCATAGATATACACGAATAACAAATGTAACCTAGACTACAATTTTCTTTAAACTTCATAACTCAAAAACGAAGGATTTGCGGATAGATGTTTGCATGGACTTTTGTCCTTGTTTTCGCATGAAGATCTAGGCCACAAATCTTGTGGAATCTATTTTGATAATTTTCTATCTATCTATCTATCTATCTATCTATCTATCTATCTATCTATCTAACTATCTATCTGTCAAAATAAGATATTTCTGTCTATCAACAAACTGAAAATTACAAGATTCTTGTCTTTCTCTCACTACATAAGTCGGGAGTTGACAGAGAAGAACAGATTGACAAATAGATATTAATAGACTAGCATAGATAATGAACTGACTCAAGATAGCGAGTTAGACAAACAGATAGATAGATAGATAAATATATATATATATATATGCACATACATACATACATTATCTATCTATATATCTATCTATCTATCTATCTATCTATATATATATATATATATATATATATATATATATATATATATATATATATACGAATAGACTTAGATCAATAGAAAGTTCGCTAAATAAAAATATATAAACATACAGATAGGAGATAGATAGATAGATAGATAGATAGATAGATAGATAGATAGATTAAAAAGCAGTAGAAGAAAGCAAAAGAATGAACAAGAGTGAAAGTGAAGATATTATTCATTATTTTTAACGGTTAATATGATAATAAGGTGATAGACAAGAGAATATAATTCAGCCTACAGTAAGGATAGATAGATAGATAGATAGATAGATAGATAGATAGATAGATAGATAGATATTTGTGATAGATCAATATTAGTGTTGAAAACTGTTACAGAGAAGATAAATATTTAGATAAAATTGTAAAATTCCGTGCAGTCGAATGAAAGGGGTGATTGACAAAAGTAGTAAAGTATATTGCAAGCAATTTTCAATTCAGTGTTCTAATACAAGTCTTTAAAGAAAAACCAAAAATTAAACTGTTAAATTATCACTCATTTGAGATATGTTATGTCTTAAAGTTTCATAAAACACATCTTCTCTCTGCTTATCACAATAGATATATTTTGATATTAAATTAAACTATTGGAACTCCTATAGAAGTAAGTAAAGGAAAGCAAACAAGAAAGGATTAACTGTCAACCTTAAGGAGACAGGATATATTGTTGTCAGCAAAAGGAACAACACGAGATGCAAAATAGGGTTTGGAGAAAATCAAGCAAAATTAATATTTAGAGAAAAAAACACATCCCTTTGTCCAGTGACTGGTTCCTAAATTTTACTCGTGATCAGTCAAAAAATTTACGATATAAAAGTAAAAGGAACAGAAAATTAAAAAATAACAAAACAAAAAAAAAAGATAAAAAAAAAAACACAACAAATGAAGTAATTTGTAAGTCAATTGAAATTGACGGAAAATGCACTACCGAAATTCGAAGGTGCTGTGTAAGGTTGTCTTCCAAAACCTAAGCAAAGTATTAAGAAACAGGAAAAAATTTCTTTTTTTAAAAAAAGTAATGGAGTCTTATACCATATCGCTGCTTCCATATGACAGTGGATGCTGGGCCACCATTGTCATATTGGAGCAGCGATGAAGAAAAACTGATAGTCCTTCTAATTAACTCATAACAGGGTAGAAAAAGTGGATTCATAACTTTTCCCAGGGTTATTTGCGCGTAAGTGAATATGACATACCCGACTGGAATTGAAACTCGGCTCTCCAATTTAAAATTTCGAGATGGTAACCATGACAGCACCCGCACATCCAAGCTTGCAGCTACTGGTATTCACAAGCAATCAACTGACCAGGCTGGACATTGCTTAATTTCAGTGATCGTAGGAGAACCGGTGTTTCAGATTGATATGGCCGTAAATCAGCTGAAGATTAGACTTGTGGCAACAGAAATGTGACTCTACTGAAGGATGCTGAGAATTCCATGCACAGCACATGGGAGCAACAACAAAATTTCAAGGAAAGTAGGAATAAAATGACACATCAAATCAGAAAGAGACAACTGAAATTTCTCGTGCAAATAATTAGGAAAGGGGAGTTGGAAAATTTGACACTCACAATACACATTGATTACATCTATTTTATTTCTGTCGCTGGTAAATGAAGCCATTTCAAATGCTATTGTTCGACGCAGACACCAGGATACTACCCCTCCTGGTTAAGATGAGAAACTACATCCAACAGCAAGATCGCTGTTCAGGAGGCTTTGAGGATCGTGGAACCACCTCTTAGTTGCTTGTATTCTCAGGTCCACCCTAACCGGGCTGGTAGCACCTGATACGGTCCCAGCTATGAGCAAATAGTTAACCCCCAATTTGCGGTCAAAACTCTATGAAAGTGTAAAAATAGGTTTTAATATCAGCAATACATTTTTGGAAAAAAAAATATTACCAGCAATATATCTTTGGAAAAAAATATTACCAGCAATACATTTTTGGAAAAAAAAATATTACCAGCAATATATCTTTGGAAAAAAATATTACCAGCAATACATTTTTGGAAAAAAGATATTACCAGCAATACATTTATGGAAAAATATTACCAGCAATAAATATCTTGTCGGCATTAAATAACCCATTGCCGTTGATATGCCGTAAACCAAACCAAACCAAACCAAACCAAGCCAAACCAAACCAAAATACTACAGGAGGACGGTGACATTCTCGTGACTGTAAAACTCACTGGAATTATTAGGTTGAACAAACTTTCTTAAGAGACTTCTGGTTGATTTTGCAAAGAAGATTTAATCTCATGTATTTGGTGCTGTGATTGAAAATTCTTTTGTTCTACGTTTTATGAAATCGGGCAGCAGAATAAGAAAGATAACCATTTGCTGAACTGAAGCAGCCACATTAAAGCTGAAACATTTCGAGAATAAAGCAGCCATCACGTCTGATTAGTGTAAAGTTGAAAAAGAAGTCTGACGTTAGTATTGGTTACCTGAGCAAAATACCAAAATCGCATTGACACATGTGCAGGAACGTATACGCAATATTTCCCATTACAACTTTTCGGGTACATCCAGACGATGTAGGCTTAAAGTTGGGAACAATAAAAATGCAATTAAAATAAATCAATAAAGATAAACCTGCGAAAAGCGTAAGAGACTTCTTTCCTCATTATTTTTTATTAGGTTGGTGCAAAAATAATGACGTAATACTGTCGTTTTTTGACGTATTTTTAAGGCCAAAAAACGACATTATTACGTCATTATTTTTGGACCAACCTAATACAACCTAACACACCGTTGGGTGGACGATAAAAGTTATTTCATAGAAGACAAGCTATCTTAAAAAGGAGAGTGTTGATAATCTCTACACAGATGAAGAAGCGACTTGAAGCAACAGAAACGTGGTTTTAGAGAAGGAACCTGAGATTATCCGGCGCAGAACATATGAGAAACGACGAAGTTTTAGAGAAAATGGAAACAGAAAGTATCTACAGAATCATTCAGTAAGTCAGATACTTCTATTCAATTTGAATATATTTTTTTATTTAAAGAAAGACCTTTTATGAAAAAAAAACAAAAAAAAAAAAAACTCTTTCATTGAACATATTCTTTTCATTAATATGAATATGACTCCGTAAAATATATTCTCATTCAAAGTAATGGAATCGTTTTTCGCTTCTGTAATGATGGGTATTTAAAAGAATGAACCTCATCTCATATAGAACGAAATTGCAGCATTCTATGTACCATTTCCTGGTAAGGAATCATAGTTCATCAAATAATTGTTCGCGCATTTAATATCATGTTATTTGCGTCTTTTATTGTCGGAAAGCTTCTTCCTAAAACTCGAAATTGACGCGAAAAGGATAATAATCGGCGGTCCGCAATTCCATCACCCAAGAATCGTGCTAAGTGCAATTACATGTAATGGCTTGTCTGTTAGATTTTTACCATCGTACAGAGCAATGTTGAACCCAATAGAAACGACTTTCCGTTCTTTGAAAGCAAAATCTTCTGCTGATTCTGAAGCGACATGTAATTAAAGAAGCATCTTAATTGTATTTTGAAGGATTCTTTCCATGGATATCGATGGCTTTTATTCTCACATAACAGAATTTTTAAATGTTTGGACAAGTTTCCAGTATTCCAATGCATCCATATTAGTATCACTAAATGGAAAGCTAGTTATTTTTATTAACATTCATCACAAATACACCACATCATTTTTATACACGTGACTAAAATCTACTTTCTTGGAATAAGAGTAACTTTTATTTTTAATAAATGTATCTTTAATTTTAAAAGGGGTACGTTTATCTTGTATATAACGTACAGTGTATGTGTTTGTGCGCGTGTGTTTCCAAGTAACTCCTTCCCTCCCACTAGTTCGATTTCAATGTTTTCTAGCTCATTCAAAAGCCTTAGAAAAGTTAGGCGCTGGGAATGATTTTCGTTGAGCTTAGATTCACAGTTGCCAGATTATTCGATGTTAAAAATATATATTAATACATTATACTAGCTCTTATCGTTGCTTTCGTGGTTCAAGGGGAGTCATTTTTATTTTCCTTTTGTATCGTTGCATTTAAGTATTGAATTAATGTTTAAGCTCACCTGTTACAAGTTCACGGATAATTGTTCTGCTGCCACTTAATTTAAAGATGATTTGATGTACGTAGGTCCTTATTTTCCGTACAAACAATTATTTTTATTTCAACGGTTCCAGTACAGGGGACAATTTATAAGATAAAATTTATATAGTGTAAAGATGGAAAAATAGAATTAGTTATGAATTCAACATTTGAAGAGTTAGGGAAGCATAATAGCTAATTAAGTAAAACCTATATTATGGAACCTATATCAATAAATGCAAAATTGGAGTAGAATTATCCAAGGAATTCTAGGATTAAATGACCTAACTCTATTTTATAGTAATTTAAATGCTACATTCTCAATATTTGTATTATATATTATCTACTTCTAGGTGATATCACTCTTTAACTAAATTGCATATTAATTTTAAAAATGTAAATTTCGTTAAGTAACTGTCCTGCATTAGTGTTCTTTTATTCAAGGATTGTTTTGATCTTCATGTCAAAAATAGTTCTGTTTAGGAATATTGTCTGATATAGTGCAGAAAAGTGTTTGAAATTAATATGTTACTTGGTCTTCAGCAAGTTGGCATCTATTTGTAAAACTTTCCTTAACTATAACAAGCCAATTTATGAAGGAAATTTTCATTTAAAATTTTTGTTTCAAATATTTCAAGTAGTGAATATATTTTACTTTGCGAAGCGATAGCAAGCGGGCGAAGCGATAGCAAGCGGGCGAATCCAGCTGCATTAAATAAAATATGTTCAATGAATTAACGGACTTTTTATTTTGAATAATGGCCGCTTCGTTTTAGCTAAAATTATATTTAATTTGAATAAAAACATATTTAATTTGAATACAGCTACAGTAAATTCGAATAGAAATATCTTTAACTGGAATAACGATATCTTTAATTTCCTTTGTGGTATTTTAATTTGAATAGAAAAGCTTTAACTTGGATAAATATATATGAAATTAGAATAAAGATATCTTTAATTTGCATAGATCTATCTTTAATTTGAATAGAAATATCTTTACTTTGAATAAAGATATCTTTGATTTAAATAAAAATATCTTTAATTTGAATAAGGATTTCTTGAATTTCTGTACAGGTTTTTCAATTTGGATAGAAATATCGTTAATATGAAAAAAAGGTATCTTTAATTTGAATAAATATATCTTTAAATCCTATAGGAGGGTTTCACTTTGAATAGAAACATTTTTATTTGAATAGAAATATATTTAATTTTAATAAATATATCATTAAGTTTAGTAGGGATTTCATTAAGTTGAATAGATATATCTTTAATTCGAATAAAGTTATCTTTAAATTGAATAAAAATATCTAACTTAGAGAATAAGTATTTAATATTTCTTTTATTTTCAAAGAAACCCCCTACAATAATTTTAAAATCTGCGTAGCATTTAATTACACTATTCTTGGACATCTTGGCCCATTTTCACTTGATTGCACCATTGAAAGTATTGATGATGAGTTGGGGCTTACTTGGTCACTTTCTCGAAAGGTCTCCATACAGCGGGGTCCGGTGTGGGCTGGAAGAGAGTCATAAAATCAGGTTGACAACATTTCTGCATCTTAATTCTGAAGCTAGGTGTATTGTCCTTGATTCCCGTATTTAATCTCTGTGAAGTTGGTCATGAACCATGGAATAGCGAGGGGTCGCAGAAATCGCCCACCTTTTACCGAAGCTGGTAGAAGAATAGGGAAATATTTACTCCGCTATTAACGTTTCATTCCATCCTGTGTCTCTTCCAGTGATGATCAACGGTACATCCCTCAATATGGAACTTTACCTGGAACATTTATTGGGACTTACGATGGCCCTAAATCTCGGAGTAGTGGATATGACGATAAAAGTATTAAAAAGTAAAAGTGGTTTCTGTTTAGGAGGTTTTGAGGAGCATGGAACCATATCTTAATTGCTGTTGTTCCCAGGTACACACTGACCCAGTTTCGTAGCACCTCTTTGTGTCCCAGCTATGAGCAAATAGGGAATAAAACAAAATGACCAATGAAAATACATTTTTCGTAGTAAAAACATCAGCAATACATTTTCATAGTAAAGAAAATAAAATACTAGCAATATATTAGCTGAAAAGGAAGAGAAAAATTGCCAGCTGTACATTTAAAAAAAAAAATTACCAAAGTACCCAAGTAAATTAAAATTTTGCATTAAATGACCTTTTGCGAGAAACAAAAAGTAGTCCACCGCTATTAGGCGAACCAGTTTACCGCGGTACGCGGGTGGATGGTGGACCTCAAGATTTTGCTCTCATACCCTTAATATTGCTCACTTTTTTTTTTTTAAGAAATTCTACCCTATTTTACCAATTTCTGGGCCAGCTCCTTCACGATAGATAGAACAAACAGCGATCGTCAGATGGGTCCTAATTTGTTTTAATAATCACACTCCTTTTTCACAAGTTTACCTTGATTTTGGTGATCAAACAACCCAAATTTTTCGAACTTTTAACACCTCAGCCGTTTCACACCTAATCCAATAGTATTTGATTACGCATGGTTACTTTATATTTCTATTTCGCGCGTGATCAAATATTTCCTATTATATCGGATTAATTACCAGGAATTCAATCATTGCAATCAGATACCACGGATGGCGTATAAATAGGAGTACTTTTCTCTGATTGTTATTTTCAATTTGATTGTCCAACAGTAGACATCAAGAATGTAAAAATAAATAAACAAAGATAAATAGCGTGTAGTAATAAAAGGTCGCAATCGGGAATTTCCAGGAATAAATTTCTCGGCTATTCTCGAGGAAATTTGACATCTAGCATAGCAATAAAAAATTTCTAAACGTAAAGCGTACACAAGCAAGGAAAAACTGCATTTGATAGATAAGATAAACTCTACTTAAATTCTAAATCTAAGTTCGGACTCATTCACGTCGTGGAAGCCATTACCGGCGCTGTTTGCATATATTTGCTCCGGAACAGACATTCACATTGCTTGATTATTGAGCACTCACTGATACAAACAACATCAATAATGACTGTCGTGCCGTAACCGACAACAACACGAATTAGTCCGAAATTTTATTGTCGATAACGCCAAAACGGTAGATGTTGTGACAGTTTCTTTGTTATTTTCGAATTAGGCATGTAGATTTAGAAAAAAAAAACTGTTCAGGAAATTTTTATTTGATACTTAGAAGCTAGTGAATTCCACAGTTAATCTCCAACTGCAGGATATCTACAACCATCCTACGCGGTCAGTTTTGACACAAGACCAAATTTAATGTGGAGTACCCGAGCCTGTAGGCTCGGACAAAATTTCCCTCGTCTGGGGATCCTCTCTGCCCGGAAGCAGAAAGTTTGACTAGCACAGCTGGAGACGAATGTCCGACTGCAGACCAACATACAGTATTTACTACTGTAGTTATGTGAATGAGGACATATCCATTATTGTCCGTATGTATGCTACAACATTAACCATGTTGCTTCTTAATTCGTCGGGATGTCGTTACCAATCTCAATTTCCTGATTGACATTTCGACAGCGCACAAAATCTGCAACTATATTGTAACTGTTATGGTCCGGTTCCTTGTACCACAGTGATAGTCCAAGGTAGAACCAATACAGAAGAACTCAGACACGGATATGGAATAACACATATATTACAAACAGGAATATATACAGAGAAGTAGAAAGTGTTACTACGAACAATCAGGTTTAGTAGAGAGAACATTGTAGTCTCGACCAGTATCACTTTTCCAATGTCTTGTAGTAATTGTCTGAACACGACTCTGTCTCAGACTGTCTCTAACTCGACTGACTGACTCGCTCGCTCTGACTGACAGACAGACTCCTGACGGACTTCTGAAGGACCTCACTCCAGACTTCAGACTGAACAGTATTTAGTCACCCGGTTTAACGTGGGATCTCCGAGCCCGTGGGCTCGGCCGAAAATATTTCCTTTGCACCCGTATAAACGTGTTCGGGTCGGTTTACCTCCCCGAAAGAGACTCCGCCCTTCGGCGTAGCCTAGTTCGGTTTCCTCTCCGCTCGAAGGCAGAGAGTTCAACGGATCAGCCGATCAGCCGGTCGCCCGACTTCGGACTGAACGGTATTTAGTCACACCCCACGAGGGCATCATTTGGCGCAAAGCCGGTTTAACGTGCTGTTTCTGAGCCGGTGGGCTCGGGCAAAAATATGTGCTTTGAACCCGTATAAACGGGTTCAGGGTCAATCTACCACCCCGAAAGAGACTCCGCCCTTCGGCTTAGCCTCCTTCGGGTTCCACCCCACCCGATTGCAGAGAGTTAAAACGATCAGCCGATCAGCCGGTCACCCGACTTCGGACTAAACAGTATTTAGTCACCCTCCCCCACGAGGGCACTATGTGGCACAAGGCCGGTTTAAAGTGGGGTTTCCTAGCCCGTGGGATCGTGCAAAAATATGCCATTTGAACCCGTATAAACGGGTTCAGGGTCGGTTTACCACCCCGAAAGAGACTCCGCCCTTCGGCGTAGCCTCCTCCGGCGTAGCCTCCTCCGGCGTAGCCTCCTTCGGCGTAGCCTCCTTTGGGTTCCTCCCCGCCCGTAGGCAGAGAGTTCAACCGATCAGCCGATCAGCCGGTCGCCCGACTTCGGACTGAACGATATTTATTTGTACAAATGGTACAAAATGTGGCACAAGGCTTAAAAGGGGGTTGGGGAAGGACGGTCTTCTTCTGTCTTAATTCTAAACTTAGCTAGACCCAGACACGGACCCAAACATACCAACAATATTCCAATCACCAAAACAACACATTCACTCCTACCTTTTCTTACTGCGTCCACCATAATAGATTCTCTATGAAGTCCTAACTACTCCCCCTATGTACAGATATTGTTCTTGGGAGGAGGGGCATAAAACAACAATTTTTAAAAAGATCCCCAAATGAATATGTACAATATGACTTAAATATTTACAAGAAACTAAACAAAACAATGTGTTAGTAATAAACCACCCCACAAACCATAAATGTGGCAGAAACATCAGTTAACCGGACGAAATCAAGGTTGGACTATGAAAAAATCAGGAAAACATTCATTCCTCCAAGAATTCACACAGGCACACACATATTTATACACAACAAATACGAAAAATCACACATCCGAAACGAAAGGCGCCCCGCACCCACCAGAGAACAGACATCACTGACAACCTAACGAGGGAGGGGATGGGGGATTAAACAAAAGAAAAAGTAGGGACAGAAATAAAAGGGACCAATGAGCATGCATACCCTAGCTATGTTAACCAGAAAACGGAAAACTAAAGGTTCAAAATCAAAAACCTAAACTAACCTAATATCTGGGTGGGTTGCCTCTGTTCAACCCTGTTAGGACAAAATCCTGTACCTAACCGACATCCAAGTGCCACTCTAGGTCAGCCCTTTTCACTCTACACATTCGCGCAAGATTTATCCACCTTTTGCCAAATTCTGATGAAGGGAGCCGCCTCTATTTCGTCCTAATCTTGACTTTAAGCTGATGCTTAAAGAACAAGATCAGTTGGGAAGCGGTGAACCTCTCGCCATCATAGAATTCCTTCTGACGCGTCGTCCAAACCACGACTCTCATAACACCTAGTAAGCAACAGAACACATAGTGTTCAGCCTTCGTCAATTGCCGCACCACATTGCTACAAACAGAAATGGCTTGCAGGACAAAAAAACTTTCCCTGCAGCATGCGAACCATGAGGCCTTCAACAAACCCGCACAACGGCACTACCGTCTTGCACTGAAAAAAGGCGTGACCAATGGTCTCGACTTCCCCAGTACAGCGACGACAGTTTGGATATTTCTCCAAGCCTGCTGAACAAAGTCTCTTGCCGACCCAGAGGGTCCCACGAATCATCAGCCAGGTGAGTGATCCCTCATCATTATTGAGACATTTCAACCCAGGCGCCCAAGGCCATATCGAGAGAGCCTCCTGCTTCGTATGACCGAGCTCGCCGATCAGATCATCTTGAACGGCCATCCTAACTAACAATCGATACAATACCTTACGAGACAACGCCTGGGCGTCGGAGAGGCCATCCGACGTCCGTAAGAGGAGTTTCAAAGCACGACAACATTCGCGGTAGAAGGAGCACTCGGCACGAGGTCTACGGCCGGCCTCCTCCTCGCACGAGTGCACACTTCTCAGGGATGGGAAATGTTTTCGGACGTCTTCTTTCCAAAAGGTGCCCACCTCATCCAATCCGCGACACATTCGGTCTAGAAAAGTAATGCGAAGGATATATTGACGAATCTCAATGTTAGGCATACCCAGACCGCCCTCAGAGGGATGGAGGCAACAGATCTCGCGAGATACCATAGGGGCCTTGTCTCTCCACAAGAAAGAGAACAAGGTCCGTACTAATAACATTAGTCTGGCATACGGGAGTGGAAGCACAGAGAGTCGGTACAGGAGAATCGGATAGATGTGTGAAACACATACTTCCGCCCTTCCCTTCAGGGAAAGTCTCCTCCGAGACCACATATTAACCGCGATCTCGGCCTTCCCTTGTACCTCCGACCAGTTCAACTGGAGATCAGGACCGAACCAGACACCGAGTATCTTGATCGGCTCATCCGTCCAGATGAAAGGTCCGGGAAGAGAAACTCCCTTCCACACACCCAACCATAAGCCCACAGACTTATCGCAGTTGATCTTGACCCCTGTCACCATCTCATACCCACTGATCTCTTTGCTGACTTCGTCAATCTCGGCTCTGCTCGACACACGAACTGAAACGTCGTCAGAATAGGCAGAATACCTGGCTGAGGTGGAAGCCCCAGGCAGGGAAATTCCGCGCAGGACCGGATTCGCCTTTAACTTGCGAAGGAATGGTTTCAACGCAAGAACGTAAACAAGGCGAGAGCGTGCAACCTTGATGAATGGAGCGAAACCGGGGGTCGCATACAAAAGTCGGATCCAGGAGCGAAAGCCGTGGATTGATCTAAATTAATCAGCGCGGCTTCGCTGTCGACCTGTTCTAAGATCAAGCGTACCATATGAAGGTTATCCTGAATAGTCCTGCCCTTCACAGCACAAGTCTGTTCAGGGCCAATCAGACTAGACAGGACAAGCTGCAAACGGTTGGCTAAGATCTTCGCCAAAATCTTTAACTCAGTGTTTAACATGGTTAAAGGGCGAAAGTTCCCTAACCCATCCCCACCGTTCTTTTCCTTACGCAGCAACTTGATCACACCCCTGGTGAAGCGTTGAGGTATAGACCCCTACTTCATCCAGTGGTTGAAAATCAGTTCCCGCAAAGGAACAAAAACGTGCGACAACCTCAAGTAAACTTCGTAGAGAAGACCATCTAATCCCGGAGACTTATCCAGGCCAACCTGCTTCAGCGCTTCCCAGATTTCCGACTCTGTAATGGGACCCTCGCACCTAGCCACTTCAGTTGCCTTGAGACAGGGAAAGTCAGCTAAATAGGCGTTGAACTGAGCAGAGCTCAGACCGGGCTCCCTGGTGAAAAGATCCTGAAAGTAATCCTGAAAGACCTCACATATGCCCGCGTTTGTAGTCACGGTCCGCTTATCCGGCAATGTGACGCACGCTATATGTCGCCTAGACGCGTTCCGATTCTCCTCTGCACGCAGTTCAGCGGCCATATTCGTCGCCTCAGAAGACATTCTTTTTAACCTAGCCCCAACTACTAGAGCTTGATCCTTCTTTATAAGCAAGGAGGACAACTCTGCCTTAGCTAAAGCTTATCCCCACTAACACGGGATTTCACAGCCCGATCAACATTATTTTCTAAAGCCGTTTGCGCCGCTAATCTATCTAGATTGAGTCGACAACTAAAATCGGCAGCAAACGTTCGAATTTTAGATTTTAAATTATCCCACCAGGCAGTAACAGCTGGTCCCGGAAACCCTGATCACTAAAAAGTGAACAGTTCAATTTCCAGTAGGCTTATCTAAGTTTACACGGAACCGGACAAGCCTATGAACCGTACAAACTATGTAATGGAAATTTGGACGCCCTAAGAGCCCTACATCGACTCTCCTAACTAAGACTCGGTCCAGGTAGCTCGCAAGCGTCCCAGGAGCCGAGTTGCCACTAGTTGTCCAAGTCCATGCTACCTCCCGAGGGTGTTTATTCCGGAACTTATCGACAAGATCAAACCCATCGATAAAGTCCCGAAATGGTTTCACGTCCGGGTTGATAGTAAACAAAGCAGGCCGCTCGGAATGGATATTGGGCGCATAAACCCCAATGAGACGTAGAACCTTATCCTTTATGGTAACATCCAGCACGCAAAGTTTTCCCGCCGGATCCGCGAAGACAAGGGTACATGCAGCCTTCAAAGTCCTGCTCACTAGCCAAGAGACTCCCCTCGAACGACCATCAAAACATGCTGAATAAAGGCCGAACCCCTTAGACAGTATGTCCTCACGATCATGAGAAGAAAAACGGGTCTCTTGAACATAACATACATTCACCCCGAGGCACTGAAGGTCACGAGAGAACCTCGCCCTGCTTCACTCGGACCTCAGGTCCCGGACATTCAAACTAGCTAACCAGAGTGCCATTGTCAAATCGAATTAGGGTTGTCCTTCAGGATAGAACATGGCTGGGGTGAGGACACCGACAGCTTGTCCCATCGAACCAGACATCATCTCAGTATCGTTAAGTTAGCTTAAGTGCCCTATAAAGGGATGGTTGAGCAAAAAGAAGAACTCTTCCTTTACATTGCTTTGATTCATCTAAATTTTCTTTGACAAGAACGGCAGCTGGGGGCACCACTTTCAAGGACGCCTTTGCCTCCTCTATCATACCCCAAATCTCCCGCGTACCCGGGCCAGTTCTAACGACGGTCAGCAGAGTTCGTGCCTTCTTAAAATTTTCCGGCACCTCTACATCAACACCATTGATGTGCCGGAAATTCCACAAAATTTTTAAGGGCTTCGGGTTTTTTGTTTGCCCGAAGAGCTTTTCTGCCTGTTCCCGGGATACGCGGCAGACGTCTTCCCCTGGGAGATATGGTGGTTTAATTTTCTTTTTTTTTCTGTTTCAGCTTGTGATTCTGGGCTTCTGAACCTTTTCTTCTGTGGAGACTGAATGGGTGTTGAAATGGGTGTGACTTTGGGTGTTGTGGAGGGTGTCATCCCAGAAGGCGTCCTCACAAAAGAAGGTTTTGATGAATAAAAAGTTTTAGTCGGTGAGTTTGACAGAGATTTTGGTGGAGGTGGTTTAGTGAAAGTGTTTTTATTTGATGAAGGGGAAGACGGAGCAGAGGATAGGGGGCTCGGTGCCCCCAGCGATTTTTTTATTTTTACCCCGCTTAGACTCCAGCTTTTCTTTTAATTTTTGCCAGCTTGGTTCATTTAATTTTTGGGTTGCAGTGGCATTTTTATCACAAGACGTCGAGGCGTCGCCCTCAGAGCTAGTAGACGGAATGGGGCTATAGGTGCTATTGTCCCTGGGGTCATGATGGGACTGAGGCCCCGCTGTTTGGGTCTTCCCTTTGCCCCTAACTACGAGGCGCCATCCCCCCTCATCCTTCTCCTTATCCACACTTGTGGAAGGCGTCAGTTTAGTGGGCAATGTGGGTACAGACCCAACCAAGGGATTTTCCGCACCGGTCCGGCTCGCAGCTAGGCCCACTACAGGCGCCGCGGATTTTACATTCTTGGCCAAAGGGGGATTTTGGTCGCCTGCGACATGAACTCCAGGGGCCTTCTTCCCTGGGCAGGAGGAGGAAAGGTGACCAATCCCTCCACACCTCCAGCAAGTAGGTTTCCTACCGGTCACAATAACCGGTATTTTCCGGTCGCCTAACTCCAAACAGTTGGGGACGGACTTGAAGGCCTTCTGATCTAACATTATGGCAAAAGTCCATCCCCCGTTCAAATTATCGGAGAGAGCCCCTAAAATTTGGCCGAACTGCATAAAAAATGCAGCCAGGTGCTCTTCCGAAATTTGAGGAGGAACCTCGAAAACGGCCACACTGATCCTTCTCCGACCCTCATACTCCGTTCTTAGTATCAGGTCCTTCGTAATGAGCTCTTTTTTGCCATTGCCAGGCAATCTTCTGGTGTGGGCAGCAGAATGTCCCATATGAAGAACCCAGTACCCTTAATGACTCTTTGGGGTTTTATCCCCAGGGACAAAAGTGATTTAATCACTATGTCTTTCGTGGAGCGACAAATTTTCCGAGTTCGCTTGTCCACCACGAAAACACATTGAGAACACATTGAGCTCTTGAACATCATCGACAAGCCCATCTTTATTTACAAGATGGGCATAACCTTTCGCCTTTTCCAAGAAATCCACCATGTTCACTATGAAACTTGGGGGGACTTCCAGCAAGAGGGCAATTCCTCGGCTGTCTTAGCTTGTGCCTCCTTCGGCACCTCATCATTTTGGCTGGTCTCTCTTTTTGTGCTACTAGCACGTTCTTCAAAATTTGGGGCAGCATTTGCCCGCTTCTTCGCGGATTTTACTTTATCCGGCGGGTCGGTTTTAGCAGCCGCCCCGAAAAGGTCTTTCTTAACACCTGACTGACTGGCTTCGTCGGCCATATTGAATAAGCGTGGAGACTTCCACCTGCGGGTCTCTAAATTTATGTCCAAATTTGGGGAAAGGAGTTGGGAGAAGGTAACACACACACACAAAAAAAGAAATTAAACAAATAAAGAAAAGCCTGGACACACCAGTAAATTAAAAAAGAAAAGACAATAAACTGGAAAAAATAAATAAACTGGGAAAACTAAAAGAACAAATAAAAGACAAACTAGATCAACAGAAATAAATAAATAGACAGGTAAGAAAAATAAAAATGGCGCCCAAAGGCTGCCGAAAATCAAAGAAAAAACAAAAACAGAAACTCCTCTCTTTTTTTTCAAAAATTCAATTAAAATGTACAAAAAAGAAAGAGAAAAGAAAAAGTCTGGTTTGCAACCCAAAAAAATAAAATAAAAAATAAATAAAATAAAGGTTTGCGGCCGAAGCCGTTAAAGAAAATAAATTAAAACCAAAAGAAAAACAAACTAGTCAAACCAAAAAAGATTGCGACCGAAGTCGCTAATTAGAAAAAATACAAAAGAAGGAGGGTATAAAATAAAAAGGAAATAAAAACAAAGCTTTCTTTTTCTTTTTTTCTTAAACTGTACTAATTTTTAAAACAAAAACCAAAAAGAAATAAACAGAAATAAAAAAGCAGTCGTCCGGTAAGACTTTGTCAAACCGGACTAAAATAAAAATAAAATATGAGGGCCAAAGCCCAGAAAAAAATAAAAAAAACAAAAGAAATGGAAAAAAAAAATAAATAAAACTTAAGCAATAACTTAACCGAAACTCTGTGCCTACTCTTGAGGCGCAGTATTTATTTGGTATGGAATAGTCCATTATGTTATTATGGGTAAGGTCCCGTAACAGGAACTACATTGTAAATTGATTTGTTCCTGAAAGAAATCTGAATCTCTTTATCATGTATCCTTATGGGAAAATATGTTCCCCGATATTCTTGGAAAATATACGTCTTAATAACTCACAGTTTATTCGTTATTCTACATCTGGCTTCGCACTTCGCATCATTTGGTGCAGTTGTTGTTTACATCAACCTTTACTTCCGCTAACTTTGATATGAAGAATTCTTTGTTTCCACAGAGAAGCGAACAGATATAGACATTCTTCTGAAAATATAATATTCCATTCACTAGAAACTAAAGTATGATAAGGATAAGAAGGGATCTAGAAAAGCACACAATTTCTCAATTAATCATTTGCATACGCCTTAAGTACGTTGGTTGTTTCTTCAACGTTCGAACATTGACACCAGATGACGATCTGATGCCCCATTACAACCATTAATCATAACCTTATCTTACTACCCAGAAAAAAGTTCCTGGTCTTCGATCGGTATTACCGCAGGAATAAATAGCATTATGACACCCGTGACTTAAATGCTATTTTCTTATTCTGTCTAGGAAATGATTATACAATCGATCAAGATTAAAACATTCATGAGGTCAGGAATATTTTAGAAGGGAAAAATACTTTTGTGCTTGGAGATTTTTTTCGATCTTAGCATAAAGTGCAGAAAACATAATTCTCGGGAAAACAGATCGCTCCTGTTTCAGTTCAAGGTCATCTATCAACTTGGCAGGGTTCGTCGAAATGAAACCTTAACCACTCAATGTATAAGTCTTCTTTGAATCCTTTATTTATTTATTTTTTTGCTTCCGAAACAAATATCTCACAGAAAGCTACTTCAGCACATTTCAAATGGTATAGTACATTAATGCCATGAGAAAACATCACTCAATCCTTGAGAATATTAGGCGAATGCAGCAGATATGCCTTAGGGCATGTCACTTTCTTTTCTATTCTGAGAAATCCCATGCTTCAGGAAGAAAAGATGTCAGACCCCCACTCGTATATGAGAAGATTGTCATCTGTGCCTTCAGCGTATTTGTAATTTCTGTCGACCTTCTCTATTTTGAAAGCCACACTATTAATGTGAATATATCTGTAGAGTTTTTTGTTTTATTATTATGATGAACTAGGACAGGATATGGGGGTATTGTAATGGGTATCTGGAAAGCAATAGGAATCGGTGAGCCTAGTTCGGTCTGTTCTGCTGCATTCACTTGCATTCATTTTCGCTCCAATGCCCTTGTGAAAGACATAAAGGCCTTTTTGTTTGTTTTGTTTTACGGCTTATAAACCACAATGGGTGATTTAATGCCGACAATTTTTATTGTTGGTAATATTTTTCTTCATAAATATATAGCTAGTACATTTTTTTCTCTTTCAAAAATCTATTTCTGGCAATATTTGTTCTTTCAATAATGTGTCGCCTCTGATACATATTTTTTTTTAAATGTATAGCTGGTAATTTTTTTCAGAAATGTATAGTTGGTAATTGTTTTTCAAAAAAATGTATAGCTGGAAATTTATTTATTTATTTACAAAAAATGTACAAGTTGTAATTGCTTTGCAAAATATATATATCTATTTTTTTTTATTTTTATTTATTTATTTTTTTTTCAAAAAATATATAACTGACAATTTTTTTCCCAAAAATGTATAATTGGTAATATTTTTTTTTCAAAAATTTTTGGTTTGGCTTACAGCATATCAACCACAATTGTTTATTTAATTCCAACAAGATTTTTTATTGCTGGTAACATTTTCTTTTCAAAAATGTATTGCTGGTAATCATGTATTGCTGGTAATAATTTTTCTTAAAAAATTTATTGATGGTAATAATTTTTACAAAGTAATTCTGCTAATAAAACCTATTTTTACACTTTCATGGTGTTTTGTCGCTGATCTGGGGGTTAACTATTTGCACATATGGGACCCTAACAGGTGCTGCCACTCCGAGTCTGGGTGGACCCGGGAACAGCAGCAATTAAGAGGCGGTTCTACGCTCCTCATAACCTCCTGATCAGATGTCTTGCTGTCAGACGTAGTTTATTGTCTTACCGTGGCCACGGATTTAGTGTATCGTCATACTTAGGACGTTATAAATCCTCACAAGCTACGCGGTAAATAACAAGACAGCCAGTATAAAAAAAAAAAAAATTAATTCGAGGAGAAGGCAACAGGAAATTATTTCACTTTCCCAAGAAGTCATTGGAATTCACAGATGTTGGTTGATTTATTTTATTTTAGTGAGAAATAAGATTCTATGTGTTATTTAAAATACTTTGAACGCAATTTCATGGCTTCAACTAAATATATTTTGAAGGCAATAGTATGCCTTCAACTACAAATTTTTGTATATATCTCTCTCGTGCTGGGGTGGTCTTCGGCGACGGGGTCGATTCACTCGTATATTGTAACTTCTCTTTTCTCTCTTTGTCCTCTTCCGGCCGGTGATCGCTAGTTGTTTTGATTCGGAAATAAAAGACATCAGCAAAGGTAAGTTTAAACTTAAAGCATTTTATAAAACACGTCGACGTGTAAATTTCTAACTAGCAAGTAGGGTTTCTCGCCCTCACCTCCACTGTGTAACAGTTTCCAGAGACGAATGGAACACGTTTACATTGCCTCATTCTTTAGACTCAACTCCCTGAAAACCCTTTCACTACCTATCATTCCCACGCTAGTTCAGCCAATCAAAATCGACTTCCTTTATTTTGTCTTGTATCTGACCGCTTGGGTCAACATGAGGAAGTCAGAGCAGAGATACCCTTCTCTAAAAAATAATAGTCTGATAAACTTTTATTTAACACAGATAAAATGTATTGCTGTTCATCTTTCTATAAAATATATTGTTGGCCATTCTGCTATTAATATTTATTGATGTTTAGTGGCATATCAGCATCGATATGAGTTATTTGATATCGAAAACTAAATATTTTGTACGCATTCAACTACAGATATTTTGTACATAATTTTATACTTTCAGGGAAAAAGTTATTTTTTTAGATATATAATTTGTAGATCATAAAATATTTGTTTTATATATAAAAAAGTATTACTGGTCTTTTTACTGAAATGTAAATTTTATACTTTCACAGCGTTTTGTTGTATTTTTCGGGGTTCATTATTTCCAATGGCTGGGGCACTAATATTTGCTACCACCCCAGCTCAGGGTGTGCTTAGGAAAAACAACAATTAAGAAGTGATTCCATTTTCCTCAAAACGTCCACTATCCCTATCAGAGGCTTTGCTGTCGGAAGTTATTTTCTCGTCATACCCAGTTCTTGAATACACAGATCTTACTTATTATAAAACCCAAGTTGTGTGTGTGTGTGTGTGTGTGTAAGTTTATATATTGGATCGGATTTCCTACATTTTTCAACCGATTTCAACAAAACTTCACTTTTTTTGGCATGTAGTGTTTCTTATTGTCTTGCACACTTTTTTCTTTATTTTTACATTCAGAATGCTTTAAAAATTCCATTTACAAGACAATTGTTTATAATAAAATTCTATTCAATCGGTAGACTCATAACGATTGAAAACAATGTTTTTGTTTGAGATTGGGTTTGACCAATTCGTAAAAAAAAAAAAATAAATAAATAATTAAGACATGCGTGGCCGTCAACCTTAAACAATAATCTTTGTCAATTTTATTTTTCAGTCTTTATGATGGTCGATACTTGATCTATCTCTTACTGTTACATCCCCGGTCAACGCCGGGCTCTACTGCTCGTAATAAATAACATCTTTTGTGGACTGCAATTGTAGCCTGTATTCTGAATGTATTAGAAAGTTAGTTTTAAATAGCAGGATAGTTTAGTCTCTCTAGATGTGTTTGAAAACCAGTTAAGGAGAAGTACAACTCTGAATTCAACCTGTAATAAAGAAATCGAGTAAACTACTCTCCTAAGGCAATGGTGCACTACTCCATTATATTTCCGAAGAATATATCACTAAAAGGAATCTGAAGAGATACGATCGCCTATGCCTTGAAGCGACATCACACAAAAAAAAGAACTTATATAATATATCATATTGTTAAATACCTGGTTGTTCTATTCTTATTCAATAGATAAATATGTAACAAGTATTTTCGTACAAGACAAATTAATATGTAAAATGCACATTAACACATCTTTTGAATTAAGATTTAGCGGCTTAGATTGAGGAATCGGAGAGCCGAGTTCGAATTCCACTCGAATCCATTACATTCACTTACGTGTTAATACCCTTGGAAAAGGTATGAATCCTCTTCTTCTCCCCCCCCAGCCATGGATAATAGCAGGACAGACCGGGTTCTGTAGCCTTGGATGTCAACTGGTCTATTGCAGAAAGAAATGCTAACCTACACCGGGAAAAAATCTGCCTCGTCAGTCATGTATCGAATGATACATGATCGCCTAAGTGTGTATCACGCATGCCACATAACTGTCTTCTCAATAAAAATATGCTAAACTTTGAATCTAATTTATTGAATCAAATATATAAAATATCTGATATGTTTGTGGGTTATTTTTATTATTGCATAATACTTTTTAGATTCATCAAACGAGTAAGGCATCGTGCTACTCACCTCAACATTGCAAAAAAAAAAAAGAAAAAAATTGAGAGAGAGATTGTAGACTCGTCCTTTTTCTTACCTATCACCCCTAGCAACTAAACAGTCTATATCTTACGCCTACGTACGGAAAACTTCAACCAATAAAAAACCGTACTAGGCGAATTAACCAATCTCATTGGTTAATAACACGATAATCTGAAAGTTCACGTGCAAAAATAAAATTGCGCCAAAACTTCGTGAGCTGATTTCGGACTATCAGAACTTATAAAAGAAAAGGTCGACTGCCCCAAGCAGTCAGTAACGAACTCCCACAGAGAAATTGGCAACATACTCCACGTCACTCGAAATCACGATTTTACCGCGCAAAGGTACATCAACGCTGACTCACTCAATTTAAAATCAACCAACTCTGTGAACATCGATTCTCGAACATTGCTTATCCAAAGTGAATTATATTCACTACCTATTAAGTAAACATCCATGTGCGAACGACCTTAAAACATTACAGTCAAAGTTAGATCACTCCTTAAGAACTCCTTAAGACACTTAATATTGACAATTCTAATACCAACACAAATCTAAAACGGACTGCAAATAAACAAACGATTACAAAGAGAGATTCTGAAACCTAAAACATCATACACATTTTTTGCCACCATAACATATTCCTATTATCCTGCTTGTATATTGTTTTGAATTGTATATAAATGTTTTATTAGTTTCTAATTGAATATGTCTTGTTCTTAATGGTATTTTAAATTTCGTTTATGTATTTGTTGTGGATGCAGAAAGTCACGCAACCTACACAAATTCCTTCTGATTCTTTCAAACATAATTAATAAATTCTGCACGTCCCCAACAAGATATCTCTAGATATCCGAACGTTCTTATTGAAATACATCTGTCAGCATCACCCAATGAAAAAGGCTGTTCACACTCCCCTCCTATATACTGGTGTCTTTTTCCTTTTCGATTCGAGTTACTTCCCCTGGATTCCTAATTCGGTAATCTGGTGTATTTCTTACATAGTTCAATCCAAATGTTTCATACGTTTTAATTTGCTAATCTCATAACATTACTAGTCCTTTAACTCAAACCTAAACCCGTACCCAACCCAAATCTATCATCTACTTATATTAGGTTGGTGCAAAAATAATGACGTAATAATGTCGTTTTTTGACGTAACGTCAAAAAACGACATTATTACGTCATTATTTTTGCACCAACCTAATACTAGCGCCAAAAATTAGTCTAACTTAACACTTATGCGTTTCGAAGAAAAAAATATTCTTACTATCCGATAAATCTTACATGCTTAAGTAAAGCAAGTTCCACCAAAAAATATAATAGTAAATATTAGGCCTGTTCAGATTTAGATAGTTTAGTTTATATTATGATTTTTAACAGCAAATATAAATGTTAACACTTGAAAAACGGATATTTGAAAAGTATATATAAATATATGAGAAGTATGAATTCAACTCGGTGGCAAAGCAAGGCTAAGAAAAATACTCCCTGCAAAATTAATGGATCCAAAAATACAACCGTAACAAGGAAATAACAAAATGGCGATAAGCGGTTATCAGTCATGGCTCTTAAGAGAGAATCGAGGACAAATATTGTGCATAAGAAGTAAAACAATTGAGCGTGGAAGAGAAAAAAAGTATTTAACAAGGAATTTTGGCGTATGACTTACAAAAACTAAATTTAAATTCAGCAGCTATTCTTTCTTTTTAATTTTTTTTTAAACTAATCTTGATCCAATACAAACCTCAAGACTTGCTCAAGGTAAAAGATTACTGTGTGGTGTTGTATGAGCAAAAGAAAGGCAAGAAGTAAAGTTCAGTATGATATGCAAGAAGGATAATGATTAACTTGAAGTCGGTCATGAGTTAATAATTGGGAAGCATATTGCCGGCAATCATTTTCACAAAACAGCAGTAGAACTTATTTATTACTAATAGAATATGGTGGAAATAAGGATGATTCATCCTCCCGTGCGTAGAATGGTGAAACCGAGATGCAAAGTTTAAGGCGGGTGAGACAAAGGAATATAGCTTGTCAGAATATATACCATAGAAATAGCAATAGAGTAGCGAGAAGTTCACTACGGTTCATCTTTAAGAAAGTGTTTTTAGGTTATAAAATAATTAATCACCCACAAAGCTGTGTAGTCGCAATTTTATTCTATCCGGACAGACAAGTAAGGACCAGGCAGTTCCTGTCCGGATGTGGCAGCAATATTCCTTTTTTTTTTGTTTTGATCTGGCTCTTGTAAAGATAGCGTATGTTATGGGATCTTACACATAATAATAATAATGGACTATTCCATACTTAATAAATACTGCGCCTCAGGAGTAGGCAAGGAGTCAGTGTAGTCAGTAGTTCAAGTCGAGTCAAGAGTCGCGTCAGAGTCAGTCCGAAACAGAGTCGCGTTCAGACAATTGCTACAAGACATTGGAATAGTGATACTGGTCGAGACTACATTGTTCTCTCTACTAAACCTGATTGTTAATACTAACACTTCTGTATATATTCCTGTTTGTAATATATCTGTGTTATTCCATATCCGTGTTCGCGATCTTATTTGGTTTTTACCTTGGACCATCACCGTGGTACAAGGAACCGGACCATAACAGAATATAGTAGTGAGAGATTGAGAGAAAGCCCTTTACTGAATGGAAAGGGCCTTCTGATTGTGGTGAAATGAATCCCTAGAATAAGAAAGGCACGGGTTCGACTATTTAATAATTATGTTTAGTAATCGCTGACCTGAATTATTCAGAAGGCATCGTGCAAAATTTCACACTGCATTTGCGGATGTTAGCCGGCTCGTGTTGATCAATCCTTATCTCAAATTCTCTGACCAGTCCTGCCAATAGATTCAGCATCACACTGACGCATGTATTTACAGATAACTGTATTAGCATAAAGGTGGGTGCAGAATTGCTTGGCGGATAGATTTCAGAAAGGTTTGGAAATTTGAAACAAGCCAGACACGAGTAGACAAATAGCAAAGCTGCACATTTCCAGCAAATTTGCTTAGCAAATCTGGTGCTAAACTGTTCAAGCCACGATAATTCATAGTGGACAGAAAAATTTTCTGGGCCATATAATTAGATTAAATTAAATTGCCCAATTTTAGGACGAATGCTAGATCGTACAAGATCCAAAGGGTTATCCATTTTTACCAAAACCTTCGTGATAAACACGATTTATGAATTTAATTATCTTCAAGAACCAGTAAGCCAGAGTTTTAATCAAAATCAATTTGTGGTGGGGAATAAGACGGTCCCCACGGGAGTACAATAAAATAAAATTGAGTCTAACCCGGAGAGCAATAAAGGCAGAAATTACGAAAAAGTATATTTTAGAAGTTTTGGCTGACGATCAACATTGGTATTACCCGAAGCAGTTTAAAAAAAAATCATTTCACATCGAGTAAGGCAATAAAGCCAGTAAGACGGAAAAGAGCTGTAGCCTGTGAAAAAAATATGAGAATAAACACTAATAATGTGAGAGAATAATAAAAGCACAGAAATTAAAATGACAGAAGATAACTGTTGGGGATTTCCGGATGAGATCCGGTACCAATAAATAACAACGCCAAGAATGAATATAGGAAAATAATGTATTAACGTAATAATATTAGGTTGGTGCAAAAATAATGTCGTTTTCTCACATAGTAACATATGAGAAAACGACATTATTTTTGCAACAAAACTGGTAAAGCAGGTTAGTAGTTCCAGGAATACGTGTTAGTAGCAAAATATCTATACAGTCTTTGGTATTGAAGTATCGCTGTATGACTACTTACTGAGTCTATGTGCTCGCTCACTGTGACTCCTACAACACTGTTACCTCACCCCCACTCTTCCTGTTACCTACAACCTTTTACTCTGTCACTCTGGACTCGACTCTTCGGTCTTGCTCTCTCTTACTTTCGTGTCTTCCCGTAGCAGTAGTATATGTATATAATGGGTGAGACCATTTGTGTTAAAAGGGGTGGACCCCTCAACAATAACGATTCACATTACATTTAAATTTTTGAACATCAAAGTTGCCTGGGAAACAAGGAACCGGAAGAGATTTCCACAAGAGACGTGAACGAGAAAATAAATTGTTAGCATATAACTTACAGTTACACCTAGTTATTTCAACTATAAAATGATGAGACCTTGCTTAGTAATGAGATTAAATTCATAACAATCTAGGTGCCATACAGGAAAGTTCATCCGAACAATTGCTATAAAAATATTTATAGAAAAGGAAGACGGAATCAACGATAGGGCTGATAGGAAAGTCAGTGTAGCCGATCTGCTAGTTTAGGACTAATAACATTGCATTTTCTTTTGTATTTTATTTAGAATCTTTAAAAATATAGCAGAAACGCCATATCGCGTAGCAGTAATATTCAAAGCAGGGTGCCGCTTATTCAACTGTTGCCTTGTAAAATATGTGGAAATATTTGAAAAGTCGGAAACTGTCTTCTTATTAGAGGCAAACACTGAATATCGTCTCCCCGAGCTTCATTTTAATACTTGTTAGATATTTTGGCGTGAATATTTCATTGGAGATAAAAAGTAGATTTCCTTCAATAGAGTGTGACATCGGGAATCGTGATTGCGTCAGCGACAGCCTGCAGCATCAACAGCAAAACCTAACCTTTTTATAAAAAAATGTTACTTGGTCTTTTAGTGGGCTGCGAAAGTTAACTCTATTTAGAAAAGTTGTTCGGATGTAACTGACACTGTAGAACTAGACAGCCGTCCACTTTTGACGGCTGAGGGCTTCAACTGAATAAAAAAAAAAAAAAAAAACTACTTATAAGACATAAAATTATTCCTGCACGACCGCCTTGCTTCGACGTTTAAAAACAGCCATACTATACAAATTCTTCCTCTCGTGGCATATTTTTTAGAACTTGGCGCCATCGGATTATCATTTCATTCGATCTCTGTAGCATTCCTCATTTGTTCAACTTAGTTTCTTCCCAAGAACTACCATTTTGTGAGTGTTTCCTTGATCACTAGAAACTTAATTTCTTCAACTCAAGGGTTATTCTACTCTCTGGATCTTAATACCGTCACTTTCTACCACCTCATCTTCGTTTATATCGCACGTCTCATTGTTATCGTTTTAACCCTCTGCCTTGAGTGTCTCAAGTGGCTTGTATTGAGTGGATTCTAGTATTAGAAAATCTGTTTTAAAAATATCTATCGTATTCAAAGTGTCATTGAACGTTTTCTTTCAGTCGACAAACTACATCCGGCAATAAGTCCTCTGATCGGGAGATTGATGGGCGTTTAACCACCTTTTAATAATTGCTATTCTTACGCCCAGCGTATCTTAAAATAAACAAATGACGTCACATACTACGACATCGACTAAGTCCGACAATTATTTTAATATATTTTATGGTTATAAGTTATTTATATATACACAAATATTTATGTAAATGCTCTGTTTACATTAAACAGTATTAACGTTAAGATAAGTGTCAAGCAGATATGGACGTTCGAGGGAAATCATGGGAAATTTGTAGTTTAAAAGCAGTAAAATCACCTTGCTAACCAGACGCCCCATTCGTAGCTAAAGTGGCTATAGCTAAACGTCAGGCTATATGAGAGTTCGGTGTAGGATACAAGTTCAATTCCTGTCAGAGGAAGCATATTTTCTATGAAATTTCTCGGACATTCAATAAATGTTATTCATGCTGTTTATTATAAACAGAGCATTTACTTAAATAAGTGTGTATATATATAAAGAACGTAAAACAATAAAATATAGTGAAATGCACACACACACACACACACACATATATATATATTATTTTTACTATCACTTCCAAAGTAGATCCCACAAGGCATGCGGACTTGATGCTATACCCGCAATTGTCCTAACAAAATGTGCTCCTGGACGGGCACTTGATCTATTTAAGCCCTACAATAAATGCCTTGATGCATCTTGCTGTCCAGTTTTTTGGAAGCCGTTTTCTGTAGTTCCTGTTGTTAAGAACTCATAAGAACTGTTTGATCTTTCTAATTATCGATCTATTAGTCTTTTACCTGCTTTTGACAAATTACTAGTGGCTCCAATTAATTCCGAATTGATTAATTATCCCATTCATGCGGTTTTCTTTCATACAAACAATATGGCCTTCATTTTTCTAGGTCTGATGAGTTCGTGCTTATTAGTAAAATAGCCTATCCTGCTTTAGAGAAGAACTACGGAACTTGGGTTATGGCTTTAAATATCTCGAATATGTTTAGCTTGCTGGTCTTTTTCACGACATGAAGGGCTATGTTTCCAGTCGAGTTTTTTTTAAATTATTTGATCCAATATTTCTCATCAAATAGTATAACGGAAGTCGTATTAATCTCCCAGAGCTCTATCTTTAGACCTGTTTTTTATCTTCATCAACAGCCTCCCAGATGTCGTCACTTTCAAAATTACCATCAATAACTTAACAGTATATCCAATAATTTTGTCAAAGTAAAACTGACAGCTGATCTAGCAAATTACCTCAGATCTATTGTGAAATGAGTCAAGAAATGAAAGCCATCTTAGAGAATTATCTTTTGCATTTCATCAGCATGGCTGATGCTAACCTCAAGGAGAGCAACTCATTGTGATTTATTGGTTACATTTCTTTCCAGTGGAACGATTATGTGTAATCAGTTGCTAGGTCTAGTACTAGGAAAGTTTGTTTGCTATGTGATATCAGACAATATCTTTCAAATTATTACGTTGGTGCAAAAATAATGACGTAATAATGTCGTTTTTTGACGTTATACGTCAAAAAACGACATTATTACGTCATTATTTTTGCACCAACCTAATATAAATCTGTGATTCAGCCATGCATTGAATACTACTGCTACATTTGGTCAGGTGCTTCTGCTACAGATCTCGAGAGTCGTGACAAAATCAGATGTGGATCTATAAAGTTATTGGTCCCAAGTTTTCCTGTGTTGCAACTCGAACTCATGAATCTCAGCATAGAATCCGATCAGCAACTCATCATTTTTACGATTGCAATACCTGAATGTGTAGTTTCTCTTTCTTCTCGTCCCTCAAACTCTCTTCTCGCTTTTCAAATTCTAAATGCAACATCTGTTACTATTGTGAGACCGGAACTACCTACACAATAGACTCTTCCAGGTCTATATTAAGTATGCGACACAACACTCTACAGCGAGAGACAGAGATACAGTGAGAGCCGCGTACGACTACCAGTATTGGACACTAACATATAGTAAGCTCCGCTTACACTATCTTGGTAACCTGATGTTAATATATCTTTCTTACATCTAATCCGTGTTCCGTGTTTCCCTTCCGTGGTCCCGACTTTGGCCCCACATCAGTTGCCTTCTTTTCTTCTTTTTGAAACCTGTCCTTTTATTGTCTTTTCTCCTTCCTTACATGTTCACATTGTTTTTCGCTCTCAGAAACCTAGTATCGTAGTGGCATTATAGCCTTTGGATGATATTATGTATCCAGCATACACCTAGCATGTCAGTAATAACAGATTTATATATCAAGACTGTTTATTTTTTTGCATACGAAATACGGAAAATAATTTTGAAATCTATTAGTAACTCAGTTACGTTATAGAGGACACTGTATACTTGAAATCGTCATGAACATTTCAAGACCAAAATAAAAGAACTGAAATGATTATATTCTGCAATATCAAAAAGTATAGTTAGTGCTTCTCGTTCCCTAGGAATATTGAGCTCCTTTTAACGCCGTTTCCGAGGGTAGGAAAATCATCGGAGCTTCTGTGGGAATTTAATTGCATGTATACACACTTTTAGGATAGTGTAATCCAGTTTAAATACAGAGTTTTTTTTTCTATGTTTATGAAAAATGTCACATTTTCTTATCTTTTCTCCTTCTCCTCCTCTTAAGCTTCGTTTCACCTGTTGCGATGAGTTGCTGCCCCAGCTGAAGGTTTTTGGGGTCTTTCAGAATTTATCCATTCCCTGCTCTACTCTACTGACACCTCGATATCTTCCTCATTCACATCTAAGCTCAGTGGCTTCCAGAAAGACACATTCGAAATTTTCTTCAGACGGATGGTAGATTATTTAACAGTAAAAATACAGAAAAAAATATGCAAAAAGACTATTTAAAACGAAAAATTTCCCAAATCACTATCAATATCTTAACAGTATGCTCGATAATTTTGTTCCAGTAAAACTGACAGCTGATCTCGCAAATTACCTCAGTTCTATTGTGAAATGAGTCAAGAAATGGCTTGTAGATTTTAATGCCTCCAAAACGAAATTCCTGTCTTTTAGCCATCTTAAAGAACTATCTTTTGCATTTCATCAGCATGGCTGATGGTAACATTCAAGTGAGAAATTCATTGTGCTTTCTTTGTTTCACTTTTTACACAAACAATAAGTGGAACTTATATATGCAATCAATTTTCTGTTTTCAAGTTTTCATTGCTTCGATTGTTTTCATTGTTTCGATTGTTTTTGACGATTCTTTTTTAATGTGTTTTTTTGCGAAGAATTTTTTGTACGATAACAATTTTTATAACTTTTAAATATATTTGTGAATAATCGAAATTAATTGGGAAATCCAGCGGAAGTCACCCATGAAATAATGCTATTGGAGATGATGACTGAGCGAGAGACCAATGTGGACTGAATCACGCATATCCGCGATGCATTGCGTTGGAGACAGCAGCAAGTGTCAGGCGGCAGCAGCGAGCGGGCAGAAATCTACAGCTTCATGACAGACATATCCCTTGCTCAGTAAAAGAAGAGATGGACAATATTCGAGACATACTTTCATCGAAAAAAGAGAACGATAACTGAGGTTCCACTGTATTATAAATAATAATTAAATTTTCAATAACGTAGTTTATATATATATATATATATATATATATATATATATATATATATATATATATCGATAGATAGATAGATAGATAACATTAAGGGTTAATATACACATACATATGCAATCATATATCTAAAATATATAAATATACACACACACACACACACACACACACACACACATATATATATATATATATATATATATATATATATATATATATATATATATATATGTATGTATGTATGTATAAAAAATAATCCGAAGAGGATAGAATCCAGTTAGAACTCAATGTCCAGGACAGAATAAGGATATAATAGAAAGGCTTAAACACTAATATTCCATGGTCATAATTTATTCTATTGGAATCGTAAATACGATACAATTCATCAGACCTACAAATTCAAAAATAAAGCAAAAAAAAATTGAATTTGTAGGTCTGATGAATTGGATCGTATTTACGATTCCAATGGAATAAATTATGACCATTGAATATTAGTGTTTAAGGCTTTTTATTATATATATATATATATATATATATATATATATAGATAGATAGATAGATAGATAGATAGAGAGAGAGAGAGAGAGAGA
The DNA here is from genome assembly GCA_963932145.1 of Acanthosepion lycidas. Lineage (NCBI taxonomy): Eukaryota > Metazoa > Mollusca > Cephalopoda > Sepiida > Sepiidae > Acanthosepion > Acanthosepion lycidas. Next base: position 88,523,283 of record OZ010588.1, on the reverse strand, counting down.
GTCATTAGTTAAATAGTTATATGTAAGGATTCGTTCACCACAACAGACGTAAACAAATGAACTGTTCAGAATGCTCTTTGTATACTTAATTAGAAGTACATATAACAGAAATCTGGCGTACATCATGTGCCACAGAATTCCTCAATGACACTCCTCAAGTGTGTGAATTCAGAGTTGTCCTACTCCTAGATCGGTTGCCACGCTAGAACAGAGGGTTCATTCTGTATATATAGTCGGTGGTATAATGGGTAACGGCTCAAGATGAGAAATCGGACAGCCAAGTTCGAATTACAGTCTAGTTCATTACATTCGCTCACGCTCTTTTTATGGTATGAATCCATCTTTTCTTCCCCACTGATATGGGTAAACAGAAGAACTGACTGCGCACTATAGAATTTGAACCAGCCTGGAGATGGCTGCTCGTAGGAGTCGTAATTACGTTTTGAATTACATATGGTACTCCTATGAAGCTGATGGGTTACCGGTTCTTGCTATGTATGTATGTGTGATTTAATTTAATTTTTAACCACTATCCTGATATTCTAATATATACCATAGAACACGCGAGTAGATCAAAGACACGAGAATCAATATATTGTTATCCTATTTTGGTTGTCGCTAAATTTGATCATTTACATAACCAAAAGCAAAACACTACAAAAATATAATAGTATTTTTATCTGTAGTCTTAATTTTGGATACCTTTAAAGTAAAGTAATACCAAACATATTCTTAATATATATATATATATATATATATATATATATATATATATATATATATATATATATATATATATGCAATATGAAAGGTCTTGATATGGCACCTCGGCTATAATCACTTTCTTATAGATGTTCCGTGGCGTCCCTCTGTCTTTTCTACAAATGTTTCCATGGCAACTGCTCTGACGAGCTACTTTCACTGGTACCCCAACTGCATGAATTTAAGCGTGCTACTAGGTTGGCATCTCTGTCTCACCCTTTCACTGTCAAAACAGTTTAATGTAACCGACTTTTCTATGATAACATCTTCTTTTCCCGCACTTCCCGACACTTCCTCCTACATTCTTCCCTGATAGTTATAATCTTCAAATATTCAAATAGAATGTCAATCGACATTTTCTGATGCCTTGATCCCGATTCGAGTCCTTCTCTATATCCTTTCCTCAAACAACCCTCTTTCCTCTTCCTCTCACTCTCTGTAACTCCTTGCGTGCTAGTGGCACTCCAGCCTTTCTTGGGGCAAAATGCTTAAAAACAAAAAATAATATTTAAGCCTTTATAGTTATATGAGCACATGAATTTATTTTATATAAGCTTAGAAGCCGCCCTTTGGGTGGACTTTACACTAGCTCCTGCGGAAGGCTTTGGGGCCTTCGTTGTACTATGTACGTAAAAGAATTTAGAAACAATAAGATTATTTTATTTTTATTCAACACCTTAATTCGGCATAATCTTTCTTCGTATGCACAACCGATCTCCATAGAGTGTTTACATTTATTTTGCGTGAAATTTCTCTTTTCTTTTAATATCACCATACTTAATGATCACTTCACAAAGTCAGTCATAAAGAAAAAGAAAAAAAAACATATGAGCAACGTACCGTGCCCTGCTTAAAATTTAATTACAATGTAATTAGACGGTATCAATTGCATTTGCAACGACAAGTGAAATTACAGTTAAACCTTTAATAAAGTGTTTTATTTTTTTTTGTATGTTTCACTCTGTTCGATATTTAAATTAAGCATTAAATGAGTTATTTCTTTAATTTTTAATCGCATGTTTTTAGACGAGATCAAAAAACGGACGGACACACATACACAGCGCTTTATGTTTATAGATAGACTAGCAGTAGAGCCCGGCGTTGCCCGGGGATGTAACTATAAGAGATAGATCAATTATCGACCATCATAAGGACTGAAAAATAAAACTGACAAAGATTATTATTTATAGGTTGACGGACACGCATGTCTTAAATAGTTTTTTTTTTTTGTGGTTTTTTTTTACAAATTGGTCAAACCCAAACTCAAACAAAAACATTGTTTTCAATCGTTATGAGTCTACCGATTGAACAGAATTTTATTATAAACAATTGTCTTGTAAATAGAATTTTTAAAGCATTCTGAATGTAAAAATAAAGAAAAAAGTGTGCAAGACAATAAGAAACACTACCTGCCAAAAACAAGTCAAGTTTTGTTGAAATCGGTTGAAAAATGTGGGAAATCCGATCCCATATATAAACGAGCACACACGCAGACACACACAACCAACCAACCTGGGTTTTATGATAAGTATAACTCGATAACTCGATATTAATAAGTATAACGATATGAGTTGTCCCCCTTTCATTAAGGGCTCTTAATCGTGTTTACAAATTGATTTCGTGCAAAAACAATTGTGTTTTTCCAATTTTTGGCGCTGTTAGAACCACCGCAAAGTAATTTTACGTAGTCCTGTGAAGTTTTATTGAAATCGGTTGAAAAATGTAGGAAATCCGATCCAATATATAAACGTACAGACACACACACACACACACACACACACACAATCTGCGTTTTATAATAATTAAGATACTGGGAAATAGAATAAACTAATATCAGAAAAAAGACAATTACACTCTGACCTTTCAGTTATTTAACTGAAAAAAACGAGTGAACGATTTTTTGAGTGAATAGATAGCAGAATATAGGTGAAGAAAGAAGGTTTACAATTTCAAATGGAGAAAAATGTGGACAACCGTGATCTTCCACAACAGTGCACATTAAACAGTAGGGAATTAAATACAAAGACTGATTTCATGGTTGCTAAAAGATGTTAGAAGAATATGTACATTTCGATAAAAAGTCTGATCAGTTCGATAAAGCCAAATTAGTAAAAAAAAAAAAAAATGTTCACAATTTGTTATTAACTGGGGGAAGGAATATCCTGTTACATTTGACGCCTCCAGAACTAAACTTCTCTCACTCATCTGAGTGACCCCTTTCCGCTACCTATCAGCATAGTAAATATTAAACCCAGGGCAGTGACTTGTGCCTTTTGGGCTGAAATTATCGGCTGTAATAAAGATGAAAGATTATATTGAATCCATTGCTAGGTCTGTTGCTAAGAAACTTAATTTACTGTGTCTTGCTAGACATTCCTTACTCCAGAATCTGTCATATATCTATAAGTCCATGTTTAGTATATTGCTATCACATATGATCCGGCGAATCTGATATATATATATTTAGAGATTCTTGATAAAATCCAAAGTGTAATCAGCAATATTATTGGTCCTGATCCAACGCCTCGGCTTCAGTCACTTTTCCTTTTACTTTCACTTTCACTTTCACTTTTTTCTATACATATTTTCAAGCTAATTGTTCGCATGAACTTTTCGCTTTGATACATAGACTTCATGAATTTAAACGCTTCTAGATTGGCGACAGTTGAAATGGTTAGATGTAACCGTAAGTTCTAGGTTGACAGTTTCTTTCTCAAACATCTCGTTTGTGGAACTTTCTTCCGGTTCCTTGTTTTCCAGCCAACATTGATCTTCAAACATTTAAATGCAATGTCATTCGTTATCTACTGTCTTCTTGATTACGCTTCTATTGTCCCCGCTCCTTAATAAAGTTTATCTTTTTTTTTCTTAATCTTTTACACTCAGTAACATCTTGTGTCTTAGTAGATTTACGGCCTACCATGGGGTGAATGGATTAAGATATTCATTTTTATCCAATGACATATGAGCCATGGCAATAATTTCAGTCTAACCGAGAATATCCTACATTTCGATGCAATGCAGAAAGAAATCAAATTTCTTCTTTCCGTGCATCGTTCTATGAAAATACCACGTGTTGCAATAAGCGTCGACTAGAAAACTTAAGATTTCCAACCGCCAAAGTTATTAAGTCAACTTTATTCAGTTTAACATACAAATATTCAATGTCATGCATTGTATCCTTATTGACAAAAAGTAATAAAATTCACTTAGTAACAGTGCCTTGCTACTTATGAACATATATTAGATTCCAATGCCATTTTTCGATAGTGAGGGACTGAAGCTTTTTTTATTACTCCCCGCCAGATTTCTTTGCCAATTTCATCTAGGTGACACTATCGATCAATTCCTGCATTTCTCTCTCTCTCTCTTTCTCTCTATTTCTCTTTCTTTCTTTCTTTCTTTCTTTCTTTTACTTTCTCTTTCTCTCTTTCTTTCTCTCTCTCTCTCTTTCTCTTTCTTTCTTTCTTTCTTTCTTTCTCTCTCTTTCTCTCTCTTTCTTTCTTTCTTTCCCTCTTTCTTTCTTTCTTTCTTTCTTTCTTTCTTTCTCTCTCGTTCTTTCTTTCTTTCTTTCTTTCTTTCTTTCTCTCTCTTTATTTCTTTCTCTCTCTCTCTTTCTCTTTCTTTCTCTCTTTCTTTCTCTCTTTCTTTCTTTCTTTCTTTCTTTCTTTCTTTCTTTCTTTCTCTTCCCAAAATATTTTATTGACACAAACCAGGACCTTCCACCGGATATGGGGACATATTTTCCCTTAATGACTGAACTTTCACACACCCACACGTGCGATAATCACACAATTCATAACCTTTAATGATTTATTTCTTTTGCATTCATACTTCTTTTATATGCCGTGGTTCCCTTTACGACGTAGGCGATCATGGCCTTTTACATTTTCTTGCTCCTTGTAGCTAACAAGTTTTGTTATTTTTTTTATTTCTTCCAAACTCTGTCCTGCCATCCATTTGCTCAAACCAATCGACTTTCCCTTGTTCCTCTTTCCCTCTATGAGTCTTGTGAGTATCAAATTTTCTAAGCTCTCCTTCCTCCTTACATGTTCGACACATGTTCGCTCCATGCTAACTTTAGCATCTTTCTGTAGAACCACATTGCTGTTGCTTTATGTCGCTTCTTCATCTTTGATGAGATTGTCCAGCATTCGCTGCTATCCAGCCGGACAGATATCAAGTAACAGTTCAATTTTACAGAGTGCGATGGGTAAATTGTCGATATGTTATATTTTTAATTTCGCGCATGCGCATTGTTTCTTTTCAATTTTATTGAGTAAATAGTATATTACGGTTAGTTGGGTACCGTCTGTGGAAAAAAGAGCACACGACGCAAATCACCCCACCAGAAATTTGGAAAAGGTTTGCTGTACTGCATGGCATTCGCGCCAAAAGCCCCAGTACGAATATTTCAGAGTGTTTACGTGTCAATCTGAGGACAGTGCAGAGGACTGAGAATAAGTTAGATGAGTATAATGGTGATTACGAATGTATTTGAAGTGATCACCATTGATGGCGATGTTATGCCTCGATTCATCTTCCCACAGTAAATCAGCCTTAACAAGAAGGTCTATATTAAGTGTTTTGAAGAGGTAGTGTCGCCATGGGACAAGATGGTGGCTGCTGGGAGACCCTATAGCTGGCAACAAACTCTGCACCATGCCACGCAAGCAGGGGAACCCAGTCAAGGCTGTCAGACAATTTCGGCGACCACGTCACTTCTTACATCTGGCCATCTATTTGTGGCGCGCGGTTGAGCGAGAGACCCCAAAACTATTTGTAACATCAAAGATGAACTGAAGGATTATGGCAGCATTCACCAAACTAAAAAGGAGAAGATCCAGAAGATATGGAGAAGATTATGTAGTTGTCTGGAGGCCGTGGTTGAAGTCAATTGCGATTTTATTGAATAAATTTACCCTTTTGTATTTGAAGATAATTTTGTGCAATTTTGGTAAATTTTTGTACTTGAAGATAATTTTGTGCAATGTTGGTAAATATATCCGTTAAAATAAGATTAATATCTAATTTTAACAGATATATTTACCAAAATTACATTAAATTTTCATTTTCATTTTTGCGTAATTTCGACGAAAATTTATCCATCGCATTCTGTATTTGAAAGCACAAAAAAACAAAACAAAAAAACAAAAAAGAACTAATTAACAATAATAAAACTTGGAAGAATATGTGCCTGATATCAGAATTCATTGAGTAAATGAAAGAAAGTAAACGTTTAAACTTTTGTCACGCGGTTTCCTTAATGCTGCTGGGTAGGACTGAATAGCGTCGTGGTAGTGAAAGAGACCTAATTAGAGCCGAGATTATGTCTGGACAGTCGTGGAAACTGGCTGACAACACGGAACACGGTTCCTCGAATAGTGATCATATGAAAAACCGGATGCCTCTACAGCTCAATCTCTGTATAATTGAAAATGTCAGTGCGTAGAATCACCTCGACTCATAGGAACCATAAAAAGCAGATATCGTTGAAAAAGACACGCATGCAGATGAAGAATAAATGATGTGACTCATATAGAAATAATTATATAAATAATTCTTTTTGCTTATTATTCTTTCACGAATATTTCATTATTTTCGCTTTTGGGCAATTATTAGTTAATTCTATGATATCTGTGGTCAAATGCCGTGGATTAAAATCCAATAGGTTTGCGACGTGAAGAGAAAGAAATAGAAAGAAAAAGACACAGAGAAAAACAGAGAGGGAAAAGAGAATGAGAGATCGAGAGAAAAAGAGAAAGAGGAGTGATAACTAGGAGAAAAGGATAGTGAGGAAGAGGCAGAAAAAAATAAAGGAATGGAAAGAGAGCAAGAACGAAAGCGAGAGATAAACATAAAAATTAGGGAAAGTAAAGAAAAAAAAAGTGAGCGAGAATGATTGAGAACGAAAATGAGTAGAAGAAAACGATATAGATAGAACCGAGCGACAAAGGGAGGGGGATAAGAAGGGACAAGGGAGAAAGCAAAAGTAGGAAAAACAAAGAGTAATAGAGATGTAGAAAGAGAGTGAAAGATAGGGAAGAGAAAGGGTGCGTGAAAGAGAGAATTGGAGAGAAGAGGGAATGAGAAGGTTAAATAGTAAGGGAGAGAGGGGGTGAAATAAAGAAAGATGGGAGAAAGACAGAGATAGATTGTGAAACACAGAGAGAAATCGGAAAAGACAGAAAAAAGTAAATAGAAAGAACGATTAGAGATAGAGAAGAATTTAAAGAGAAAGATGGAGAGAAGGTAAAAGTGAAACAGAAAAAGAAAAGGAAGCGAGACAGAGAAAGAGAAACGATAGAGTGACAGAGTCAGAGGGAGTAGTCATGAATTAAAGGCACAGAGGAAAAGATCGGGAGAGAGAAAGAGAGATATGGACAAATAGTAAAGGAGAATGAGAACAGAAGCTATTGATCATCTTCTTTCTGGCTTTTTATCAGACATGAACGCATCAATGGTATGATTTAATTATATTGAAATCAATGCTCCTCAAATTCATATGAATTTAAAAAAAGGGAGTGAAGCTAATATCTGGTTAAAAAAGTTTGGAATTTATTAAAAACGAGCTTAAAAGCCGCCTTATGGGGAGGCAATATAAGCTAGCTCTTGCGGAGTTTTCTCAACCCTAGAACACTAACCATCACTTAAATTTACACCATTACTAACCATGGGTATATCATACCCGATTTTGAAAATATCAAGAAAAATATTAAATATAAATCTTTATTTGAAATATTTTACATGCAGGCACTTCAAACTTTGTACTTTGAGTTAACATTAATAGGAACTAAAAAACATATTACTTAGGAAAATCAGGTACTGAAAATTGTAATTAAAAATAGGAAAATTTGCGGTGGGTACTATATACCCATGGTTAGTGTTCTAGGGTTAATTGGGCCTTCGACTTGTTCAGAGGTTTGAGAGTCCCTAAATCTTTAGATATTCTCAGCAGTAAAAGCTCTCCTGGCTGCCATTACATCTGGGTTTTCATTTGCACGGGACTTTATTTTTATCGCTGCAGCTTTCGTTGTTTTGGCAGCAAACTAGTCCTTTGTTGGCTTTTTGCGATGCATACTGCTGCCGTATGCAACAGGCAACAATAAACTACAGAAGAACTCAAAATTGATCGATGAATTTAAGTATAACATTAATATCTAAGCTTACATTATAAAAGTTCAACGTTAATTCTTCTGTCGTCACTTAATTTAAAGGCAATTGAATATACGGAGGTTCTTTGCTTTCCCTACAAACAATTATTTTAAAATCTTTCGCTGGATTTCTCAATTAATTTCAATTATTCTCCAAATTATTTCCAACTAATAAAAATTATGATTGTACAAAAAATTCGTCTCAAAAAATATACGTAAAAAATCGCCGAAAACCATTACAGTAATGAAAATTTGGGACTCCTAATTTTGAGAATTGCAAGTTCGGATCTGGCCCGGGATGTTTTAATTTCCTCGCGGAATCGGCCTGATTCTAAAATGATAGGATACAATGGGGGTTACGACCTCTATAAGTAAAGCTGAAAACACACACACACACGCAAAAAAAATATTTTGAAACACTGTAACATGAGAAAAATTTGTTTTTTTTTCATTTGAACATGAGCTATTGAAAGTTAGAGAGTTGTGTCTCTTTAATTGCTTTTATCGGTAGAAGCCAAGATGCTGGAATCTGAAAAACTCGGAGTTATGAAAACTTGGGAATCAAAAATTTCAATATTTCGGGTCAGAATGTGACCCGGAATGTTTTTAATTTGGTCACGGAGTTGGCGTGATTTCAAAATAATATATGTTGGGCTACGGCCTCTTGGAGTGAAGTCAAAAAAAGTGTAACACACTGACATACTAACATTCGCATTTATTATATAGATGTTGAAATTAAAGATTTTTTATTTTTGTTTTTCTAAAAATAATGAGAAAGTTGGCACTATATTAAGCTCTTAAAATATTTACCATTGTGTCAAAAATTGGTACCGGTCCGACCAAGAAACACTTCAAGAAAAGAATGTCTGGTTACGTTTTATGAAGTAGGGTCAATTGAAACTGTTCCGTCGCCATGCGTATTTTCCAAGTGTAGCTTAGATGTGGCATAAACGACGAAGAATCAGTAAGCCAATGATAAAAGCACTGATCTAGCAAGACAAACTTGTTAACCATTACATCATGGTGAAGTGGTCAATTCTGCATCTATATATTCCGATAAGAATTCTGAACGTTAACCAGTACATCATATTTTTACCATGAACCTTTTCTTTGTAGTTTTTTTCTCTTTCCCGATCTAAGCAACGAAGAAAATATTTTTTAAAAAAAAGGGCACAATTTAGTTACAGTGAATCTGAGGATATCATGGACCGAGCGTGGGAGAAACGATGAGGTCTTAGAGAGAATGCAAACAAGGAGGGCCTGAAGAATTTGATAATTACGGAAGGAAATGCTGGACGATTTCTTCAACGATGAAGAAGAGACTCCAGTCGACAGAGACGTGCTTCTATAGAAGAATGCTAAGGATATCATGGACCGAGCGTGGGAGAAACGACATGAGGTCTTGGAGAGAATGCAAACAAGGAGGGACTGAAGAATTTGATAATTACGGAAGGAAATGCTGGACGATTTCTTCAACGATGAAGAAGAGACTCCAGTCGACAGAGACGTGCTTCTATAGAAAAATGCTAAGGATATCATGGACCGAGCGTGTGAGAAACGATGTGGTCTAAGAGAGAATGCAAACAAGGTAGGCATGAAGAATTTGATACTTACGGAAGCAAATGCTGGACGATTTCTTCAAAGATGAAGAAGAGACCCCAGTCGACACAGACGTGCTTCTACAGAAGAATGCTAAGGATATCAAGGACAGAGCGTGTGAGCAACGATGAGGTCTTGGAGAGGATGCAAACAAGGAGGAGTCTTATATTTAACATCAGAAATAAGCAACTGAAGTTTCTGGGATACATAATGAGGAAGGATTTAGCATTGGCGCTCACGATCTTAAGAACATAAGATACGCAGATGACACAGTAGTGATAGCAGACACAGAAAAGAAATTACAAAATTTGGTACAGAAGGTAGGGATGGAGAGTATGAAGAAGGAACAAAGCATAAACTACAAGAAAACAGAATGCGTGGTCATCTGTAAAAGGATGAACCCAGAATGAGATTTTCAGGTCGGAAACACTAGAATCAAACAGACGCGAAAGTTTAAATATCCGGGAAGCTATCTGACAGAGGACGGTAAGTGTAACACTGAGATCCGTAGACGTATTGGGATGGTCAAGGATGCATTTCAAAAGCTGGGCAGAGTATTGCGAGACAAGAGGATTTCTTTGGTAACAAAGAAAAAAATACTGGGCTGTTACGTGACATCTGTTCTTCTTTACGGCAGCGAATGTTGGACGATTTCTTCAAAGATGAAGAGGAGGCGATGGAGATGTGGTTCTACAGAAGGATGCCAAGGGTAACATGGACCGAGCGTCTGTGCAAGGAGGAAGTCTTAGAGAGGTTGAAAACAAGGAGGAGGCTTATACTTAACGTCAGGAAGAGGCAGCTGAAGTTTCTGGGACACATGATGAAAAAGGAGGGCCTTGATAATTTGATACTCTCGGATCGAATAGAGGGAAAGTGAGACAGGAGAAAGCAGCGCGTCACATTCCTGGGAGGCTTGAGCAGGTGGGTGACAGAACGTGGTTTGGGGAGTTTGCAGAGGGAAGGAGCTTGTTGAGACCTGCAAGGGATAGCGACAGGTAGAAAGGACATGATACATAAAAAGAAAAAAAGTAAGGGTCTGTTAAAAGGGTCTGTTCTTGTTTCTCACCAGGGAAGGGAAGAAACCTATCAACCATAACATAGTCTTCATCAGCTACCTGATGAGAGTGCACACATATACTCTGAGACAATGTCCCTGTCTATTATTTTAAATTTTTATAAAAAATAAATTTGACAACTCATAATAGGAAAAATTGATCTCTTCACACAAAATTTTTTGCATCACCTTGCTATATATGAATGTGTTGCAAACTAATTTTAATGCAAGAGAATGAGCTCTTACCAGTGGCTCCCTTCTGGTGATGATGTCACCACTGGAGTCAATACCCTCACCGCTAGTAATACACAGGCTCATGTTTAACATCAGGAAGAGGCAACTGAAGTTTCTGGAACATATAATGAGAAAGGAGGGTCTGGCGAATCTAATACTCACGAGTTAAATAGAGGGAAAGAAGTGCGTGACATTCCTGGCGGGGTTGAGCAGGTGGATGACAGCACGTGGTCTGGGAGAGATAGCAGAAAGAAGAAACTTGTTGAGAACTGCAAGGAATAGAGAGAGGTAGAGAGTCATGATGGTCTACGTCCTAAAAGGACACGGCACATAAAAAGAAAGAAGAATATAAAGGACATATTAAAAAAAACAAGAGGAAAGAATAACAAAAAAAAGTTGTAAATAGTAAAGAAGGTTGCATTACCGTAAAGTGGTAATATGGAAATATTAAAAAAAAATAATAATAAAGCGACTTAACTGGTTTCATTGAATTTTACATTTCGATATTACCACTTTACGGTAATGTGAAATGTTTTATTGTTTATAATTTTCTGTCATGCTTTTCATGTGCGTTTTAATAGTTATTATTAAATCAATAATTATCTTCTAGCGAATGAATATAGCTCTTTATATTATTCTTCACCCAATTCAATGCCCGAGAGAAACACATGGTAGAGTGTTACTGAATTGGGTAGATACCAGGTCATACAAGGAGGGTGTAAAAAGTGACTATTATGTAGGATATGTAGGATAGATAACAGCTAACCTTAGACTTGAAGGCGTTAACATTGTAGTGATTGTGATTATGGTTTGGTTTGTTTTACGTCCTATCAATCTCAGTGTTTTATTTCGACAAATTTTTTATTGCTGGTAATTTTTTTTTTTCCAAAAATGTATTGCTGGTATTTTTTAATGTATTCCTGGCAATAATATTTCCTCAAAAAATTTAATGCTGGTCATTTTTTACAAAGTATTTCTGATATTAAAACACGATTATAGTGTTTTGACCCCAAGTTGGGGGGTTAACTATTTTCCCATAGCTGGGACCCTAACAGATGGTACCACCATGGGTCAGGGTGGACCTGGGAACATCAGTAATTAAGAGGTGGTTCCATGACCCTCAAAACCTCTTTCTCAGATGCCTTGCTGTTGGGCGTAGTTTATCGTCTTACCCAGGACGTGGATGTAGATATCCACGATATTAAAACACGATTATAGTGTTTTGACCCCAAGTTGGGGGTTAACTATTTTCCCATAGCTGGGACCCTAACAGATGGTACCTCCCTGGGTCAGGGTGGACCTGGGAACATCAGTAATTAAGAGGTGGTTCCACGACCCTCAAAACCTCTTTCTCAGATGCCTTGCTGTTGGGCGTAATTTATCGTCTTACCCAGGACGTGGATGTAGATATCCACGATATTAAAACACGATTATAGTGTTTTGACCCCAAGTTGGGGGGTTAACTATTTTCCCATGGCTGGGACCCTAACAGATGGTACCACCCTGGGTCAGGGTGGACCTGGGAACATCAGTAATTAAGAGGTGGTTCCACGACCCTCAAAACCTCTTTCTCAGATGCCTTGCTGTTGGGCGTAGTTTATCGTCTTACCCAGGACGTGGATGTAGATACCCACGATATTAAAACACGATTATAGTGTTTTGACCCCAAGTTGGGGGGTTAACTATTTTCCCATAGCTGGGACCCGAACAGATGGTACCACACTGGGTCAGGGTGGACCTGGGAACATCAGTAATTAAGAGGTGGTTTCACGACCCTCAAAACCTCTTTCTCAGATGCCTTGCTGTTGGGCGTAGTTTATCGTCTTACCCAGGACGTGGATGTAGTTTATCGTCATACCCAGGACGACAGAAGAATGTAGTGATTGGGGGAAGCATGCGCTAGAGAATCTGTTCTTGAACGGACAGTTCTCGAGGAGTAGCTTTTTTCAGTGGGACTTCTTCCTTACCAATGGAATAAGAATGTAATGCGAAAAATCAATCCTTTATACATGACATGATGAGTCTAAGGCGTAAAAACTGGTGGAACTAAAGAATGTAGTTCATCTGAACATCTCTCATGTAAAAATGATAGGTTAGTGAGAAGCTAGCAATGTTTGGTATGTGGGCAAGGAGTTATAGGTTGGGAAATGATTAATCACCTCAAAGGCCGGATAAACACTTCAGATTATGTTAGTTTTCATAGTAAAGACCGGAAGGCTCTGAAAATGTCGTGCCATAAACCTATCGCCCAGTTCTTCATTCCTTCCTCATCTTTTGTAGAAGAGTAGAGGTTTATCCTTTGTTTTTTGTTTAGGATTGGGTTCCCTGTTACTTTGCCTAAACTCTTCGAAGTTTCTTCACTCCCAGTAGCACTTTCCATCATTATTGTTTTAATAAAAAAAAAAAAGATCTATTTATTAGGTTGGTGCAAAAATAATGTCGTTTTTTGACGTTCAACTTTATGTGAGAAAACGACATCATTTTTGCACCGACCTAATAAAAAAAAAAAAAATTCTGTTCATATTTGAGCAAGTGAATCGTATCAAGATCTTTTCAGCAGCATCACAAAAACAAACAGAAAATAAACCATTCAGATGTCCATTTAAGAATGGATTAATGTTAGGAACTTTTCTGCACCCCCTCTTTATAATTAAAAGTCAAAAGTACGTGTAGGTAATATGAGAATTTACTCCCTAAAGATTATTCTTCGTTCTACTGTGGAAATTTTAATATCTAAAATTTATATTCCAAGGAAATTAGACGTATTCTCTTTCCTTACAATTAGAGTCAGTCGTTAACGTCTGCTTCAAGCATTAAGTGATTTACTGAAAATTGAAGTAATTAGAATGTATTAGAGATGAGAAAATTCCTAGCGGGATATGGCGAGATAAATGTGTAAATACTCTAACTTTAAATTTATTCATTCGAAACTACGATATATGAAAATATAATTAAAAAAAATGTAAACACATTTTTTTATACCGCATTTAATTTTCAATCAGAAGGATAATCGAAAATAATATAATTCAATTAAATTATTACTCAATGAAACAATTTTTTATATTTCATTAATTGAAAGCGTTCTTACCATAAACCCTGAAAGATTTATATAAGAAGAGTAAATGAAAATCATTAAAATCACCACACAGTTAAATTTTAAGTCATTATGAACCTGGAAAATAAGCAGAATATTGAGTTATTTTTGTGTCGAAATACACCTCGACTGTCGGGCAGAGGGTGAGCATGCAACACCGGGATTCTATCATCAGATTAGTTAATCTGATAAAAGGATATCTCCTATGTGCCGGGGCCATTCAGGACGTATGCGATCATAGATTCCCAAAATATACTGTCCATCTTGGGTATGACGATAAACTACATCCGCGGTGTGGATAGGACGATAAACTAAGTCCAGCAACAAGGCCTCTGATCAGGAAGTTTTGAGGAGCGTGGAACCACCTCTTAATTGCTGATGTTCTCAGGTCCAATCTGCTCCGGGGTGGTAGCAGCTAGACTCTCAGCTATGGGCAAATGGTTAACCTCGAAACAGAAGTAAAAACACTATGGAAGTGTAAAAAGAGGTTTTATTAGCTTGGTGCAAAAATAATGTCGTTTTGTAACGTTAAAAAATACGTCAAAAACGACATTAGTTTTGCACCAACCTAATAATAGCAGAGGTACGTTAAAAGATTATTACCTGCAATAAATTTTTGAAGGAAAAAACTTATTACCAGCAATGATTTAAAAAAAAAAAACAACAATGATTTTAAAAAATAAATATTACTAGCGATACATTTATGAAAAAAAATATTGCCAGCAGTACATTTTTGAAGAAAAATTTTACCAGCAATTGATATTTGACAAAACAAAATATTACCTGGAAAAAAAATTGTCGGCATTAAATAACCCATTGAGGTTGATATGCCGTAAAAAAAAAACAAAACAAAAAAACAAACCAAACGAAACCAAAATATACTGTCTTTTGTATCTCTTAAAAGTCTTTGTCTTTTTTCATTTTTCCTAAACCCTGTTCTCTCATTCAAGTAATCCAGCTCACTGAGTAAGTTATACGTTGTTTTCCCTATCCCCCTTTCCTTCAACCTGTCCTGTGAGTATCAGATTTTCCAAACTCTCTTTCTTTTTAATATATGCCCTAAACATTACAACTGTATCTTCCTGAAGTTAAGGATAAGTTTTCTTTTTACTTCCATTTTTATCCAAAACATCGTGGTTAATCACATGTGCTGTCCGTGGTATACCCAAGATTCTCTGTGGATCCACATTCCTGCTGCCTCATGTCTCATCTTCATCTGTGAGGAGATTCTCCAGCATTCACTGCCATACAGAATGACTGATATTAAGTAACAGCTCAGTACTCTTTTCTTTGTTTCTAACGAAGCTTTTCAGTTTCTTAATACTTCGTTTAGCTTCTGGAAGGCATATTTCGCTATCTCAATGCTCCTTCATATTTCACTGTCGTCAGGCTACTTTCTGAAAATATATTGTCTCTGTTTCCACTTTTTTAAAAAATGAGTATCAACGCCATGCAAGGCAGCAAAGCCACTAAGACACAAGGGGTTACACTATGTGAAAGAATTAGGAACAGAAACACGGATAATGAGCAGAAAGATAAACGAGTAATCGGGAGGACAATAGATAGCAATTGGCATTGCATTTAAATTTTTGCAGGCTAGAAATCATGGAACCGGAATGAGTTCTACAAGCGATACGAGAACTGGCGGCTATATCTCGCCAGCTCAAATGTAAATTGACGAGATTTCGACGTTAGTCTAGTACTGCGCTTAAATTCATAAAGTCGAGGTAATATAGCGAAAAAAGTTTATCCGGACAATTACCATGAAATTATTTTTTAAAAAAGTCACATATATCGTTAGTGATACGAAAAAAATCATTATTTCCATTTCCCTGTCTGTAAGATATTTGCATACCTTTTTTTTTTTTAGCCTTACGCCTCAAGCAAGGCGTGAAGGGGGGGTGCAGAAGATATGGAGCAAGATCAGATAGGAGTGATAGAGGAAAGCATGAGGAGAAGGATAGTGGATAGATCAAGGCAACTGGACATGTCGATTGACATTACATTTGAATAGCTGGAGATCATAGCTATCAGAGAAACAGTAATTGGGAAGGGAGTTCCACAGGCGAGAGGTGCGAGACATGAAGCTATTGGAGTAGAAGAGACGGCTAAATTTAAAAGTTTCTTCAGTGTAAGGGTGAGAGCGGGATGCCAGCCTTGTAGAGCGCTTGAATTCATGGAGTCTGGGAACCAGTGAAAGCAGCTCAGGGGAGCAATTACCATGAAAGTATTTGTAGAAAAGACAGAGAGAGGCGACGGCGCGTCTGTGAGTGAGTGACTGTAGACGAGATGCCAGATCAGGGCCAATTATATTACATATCCGCCTCTGAATCTTGTGAAGAACTCCGAGGTAAACAGAAGGTGTCCCAGACCATATATGACAGCAATACTCCATGTTTACGAATATGACAAATGGAAAACAGTTTCAGTTAAACAAGATTACGCGTTTTGTCTTTACGTGACTTCATCAAATCAAAAACTTAAGAAAGAAATGTGTGTGTATACGCGCGTACGTTTGAATAATACATCGTTATTACATTTTTGCTAAGCTGAAGTTTCTCGTGGTAAAAGAAAAGAATAAAGTGCGATTTTTGTAAAAATCCTCTTAATATTATTCTGTATTTTTCTTTACAATTTTATTGTTCTGTTTTAATATTTTTTATGAATTCTCTCAGCTTTTCATCATTAAAATTAAGGTAAATGGTATTTTATTTTCAGAATGGCTCGAAAGCAAATGATTCATATAGACTTTTCTGAAATGAATTTAAGATAAATATTAATGGCTTTTTTTTTTTTTACAAAATCGCACAATTTCATTCTATTCTTCCATCAAAAGAAATTCCAACACAGCGAGAAAAGTACTAACGATCTATTATTTACGCATACACACAAATACACACAAATATTTCAAAACGAAAGGTTTTTGATATGATGGAGACTAGAAAGGCGAAACGCGTTATCTTGTTTCAATGAAACGGTTTTCTATTTGTCATGTTCTTCAAATTGAATTCTGTATTTTATTTTATATACTAAACTAAGAAAGGAGATATTTATTGCTAATATATATCCTGCTGAAGTCAGAAGACAAGTTTCCGTTTCCACTTCAGATTTTAGATATCTAATTGATCAACATCGATTTACACGTGGTATTTCTGCAATGGCGCTGAGTATCAAGTGGTAATACAGAGAATCCATTGGCCAATTGTAACGGTGCCATGGTCTCGAAAACTCAACGTAACGTCACAAACTCCTTGTTTGTTGAACGCGAGTTTCGAGGCAATTATTCAGATGAGCTCCATGTTTTATTTCCATGAGTTCGACCAGGTCTGAAGATTGTCTTTAAGCATTAAACAGACTGTCAGCGTTGGGTACAAAGTCAACGTCAACACCAAGCAGGAACATTTAATTTCTGACTCTGGTATTGAGCACTTTAACCTATAAATATAGCATACAAAAAAACTGTATTTTTAATCTCGTTCTCTCTCTCTCGCTCTCTCTCTCTCTCTCTCCACACACAAACACACACACATATATATTTGTCCTTCACAAACATGAACACTAAATACTTACTCTATATTTAACAATACCGTGATAATGACATTATGTTATGTCGAAAATACAATATGAGCAAACACGGTGTTTTCCTCTCGTCTTTTAACAACCACACAAAAAAAGCTTACTCGCGAATATGAAAGGATCTTATCGAAAATAAGTAGACAGTACCAAACTTGCCTGAATATATATATATATATATATATATATATATATATATATATATATCATCTCACAATCCTCACACCTGCTCCACATGTGTCCTCTTTGTAAATCACTAGCGGGTCTTAAATGCCACTTAAGATTATCGCATAAACTTTCATAACTGAATCAATAAGCTGGCAGATCCTCATACGTCGAAACCGACGGGAGAGTCCATTATATATATATATATATATATATATATATATATATATATATATATATATATATATATATATATAGAGAGAGAGAGAGAGAGAGAGAGAGAGAGAGATTCGAACATACAGAAAAATAAACGCCGTAATGTATTACAACATAAATTATGCAACGTTGAGTATGAAAATCCAAGTCTTGCTATATATATATACACATATATACACACATATATATATATATATATATATATATATATATATATATATACATATATATATATATATACTGAACATTTAAGTCAACACTCAGAGGCGACAGGCTGTTTAATGCTAAACGTAATAATTATGCCACCACTTAAAACTACTTCATATTTAGCTCCTGATAGAGAGTAGAGCTCTTTCCTTACATTTATAGCGCATTATAGACACAGAAAAATTTAGATTCGGCTACTCCCTAAAAAAACATACCCACCCTATCCACATCCACAGATAAGCTAAAGTAGAAAGCATCACAAAAAGAATAAGATGGAAAGCCCATTTCTTTTTAAACCAAAAACTTAACAACAATATCACACTCAAAGAAAAATACGGTTTTAAGACCCAAAAATGTCCTCGGCAACACTAAAACTAGACAACTTCGAGAAAGACTTAACTTAGTAAGAAATATAAAATTCCATAAATAAGCATCCTTAAAAAAAAAAAAAAAACTCTAAAGAAGATATAAAACAATTCCATAAACGTCTTTTCAAATTTGGAAATTTATATGAAGTAAGCCCCCCTCCCTCACAGACAATAAATTACTGAAAGACAGCATAACTAAAACATACAAAAAAGCACCCAAAACAATCGTAAACGATATCAATAAGGAAGCTAAAACAATCGTTCAAAAATTTGACCTAGACGACCGGAATAAGTTCCATCCCTAAAGTGCATGCATTTATCACACTAAAAGACCACAAAGAAATTTCTAAAACCAACCCAACATACAGGCTCATAAAACCAACCAAAAGTGAACTAGGTAAAATAATTAAAATGATATAAAAAATAATTAATTCAGATCTAAGGAAGAAGTTTGGGGTAAATCAGTGGAAAAACACAAAAACAATGATAGACGAGTTCCATAACATAAAAACAATCATATTTAACAATTTATACAATTAGACATAGAAGAATTCTTCCAGTCTATAACAGCACCAATGGTAGATAAGGCCATCACCTTAGCACAAGAACAAATAAGAAGAAATACAACTGAAAAGAAAATCATTAATCCCTCCCGTAAATCACTACTATTCGTCAATGAAGACGCAGAGAAAGGATCTTTGACATAACAATGGGAAGTTTCGGTGGTGCACCTGCGAACACATAGCTATATATTTACTACATGAATTAAGTAAAATAATACATAGAAATGATACAGGACTCTACAGGCAAAGCTAGAAAAGCAATAATAAATATTTTCAAAAATATGGGATTTGATTGACATAGATATAAAAATTAGTCTAAACGAAGTAGATTTTCTAGATGTCACCTTCAGCCTAAGAAAAGGTACATGCAAACCATACAGAAAAAACAATGATAAACCACTGTATATACACACATCTTCCAACCACTCGCCATCAGTAATCAAGCAGATAGGACTATCAGTTAACGACAGGCTTTCTGACAATTCTTCCAATGAAACCATATTCAACGAAGCTAAGAAAGACTATGAAACGTTCCTAAAAGATATTGGATTCCCGGCAACACTCACATACACATCGAAGAAAACTAAAAAGCCAACAGGAAGAGAAACCTCACATAGTCCAACCCAACGTACAGCAACAACTTAAAAACCAAAGGAGGAAAATCAAACTCATCAAACTCTCACACAAACACTTACCAGAATCAACCATTTTCCACAAAATATTCAACAAAAACACGATAAAAATCAGCTACAGTTACAACTAGAAAATGGCACAAATATAAAAAAAAAGCACAACAGAAAGACTCACAGTAAACCACCTGAAAAATTAAACCCACCTTAACTGCAGAAGAAAGAACGCATGTAGCTTAAACGGCAATTGCCTACAAAACAATGTAATATACCAAAACACACTAAAATCATCTGATAACGAAGAAAAATACATACATACGAGTAAAAGAAAGAGCCTGGAAACAAACTGCGCACACAAAACATATTTCACAAATAGTAAATACGCGAGAAGCATAATGCTTTCCAAATATATCTGGGAAACTAAAAACAAACATATATCACACCAAATATATTATGGTAAATAAGGAAAAGAACATTAGACCACAATAATCAATCCAAGTACTGCACTCAGCTTGGAGGAAAAAATAGTCATAATATCTTCCAAGACTAAAACAAATTACTAAATAAACGATCAGAACTCATCTCAAAATGCAGACACGAAAACAAATTTGCACTACGTTTCTTAAAAATCGAAAACTGAAAAGAATATGTAAAAATAAATAAAATAAAATAAATAAGCGAAAACAAATAAAATAAATTAATCCAAAAAAAAAAATAAAGTAAATAATAAACAAATAAGAAAACAACTCCCGCTAAAATAATCGCTAGAATAAACTACCTAAAATGCAATAGACGACCCACAATGCACTCGTATATAAATAGAGAAAAAATGCACCCGTATATAAATAGAGAAAAAATGCACCCGTATATAAATAGAGAAAAAATGCACCCGTATATAAATAGAGAAAAATACCTGGCTATATGACGGTTCTGTCGGAGGACGAATATTTATCTGTGAGAATTTCTCGGACATTCAGGGAGGTAAATGTTGTTTAATATTGTTTATTATAAAAAAAAGCATTTACTTGAATATTTGTATCTATAAAAAGAATGTATAAACCTAAAAATGTCTTAAAATATATGTACATGTTAAAAACATAATAAAAAATGATTAGAAAGAATAATAAATAATAACTAATTTATAATAATTATTTATAACTAATAATCAGAATTCTTAATTATAATAATTATAAACAATTATAACTAATTTATAATAATAAGTAACAAATAATAAATAAATAAATAAAAGAGTAAACGCAGTCATCAGGTGACATAGTGCTTTGTTCAAAAATGTCAGATTTCTTAACAAAATATAATAGCCATGAACGGCTATAGTAAATAAGTATATTTAATATGAATATATTTGAATAAATGAACAAGTGTTGTTTTGGATATTTCTTTGAAACTTAGACTTGACAGTTTAATACAAAAAAGAAAAAAAGGGTTTTTTTTTTTGGTTTTTTTTTTACTATCTCCACTAATGGGTTTTCGAAAACAATGAGTACATTGTACGTAACATAAGATAATGAAGAGATGCTGAACAGAGAGAAGAGATTAATAACAAGTGATGAATGAATTATATATAACATATTCATTTGTAAGTTCTTCCAATTTGTTGGACAGCTAGTCAATAAGCGATGACAGTAAATACATTTTAGGATTACGCAGATGAGAGTAATGTGTGACAGACATATATCACTTTTAATGACTAATATTTACTGACAAATTCATCGACAGAAACTTCCGATGAAAACACCACGATACCAAATTCTTTCCATTTTCAAGTGAAGTCGCTACTAATTACTTTTGAAATCTTCTTTGAACAGTCAGATATTACTTCGAAAGAAACAATACAGTTATTAATAAGAAGAGTTGAAATTAATGCATGCAAGATTTCACAGTTTTAGCATCAGTATTTCATGGTCAGCCTATGAAACTTTCAGCCCATCTAGCACCTGGAAAGTAACAGTGCAGTTATTAATAAAAAGGGTTGAAAATACTGCATGCAAGATTTAACAGCATTAGCATCACCCTTTCATAGTTATCCTATAAACATTTCAGCCCACCCTCGTACCGAGAAAAAAAACAAAAAACAAAAAAAAACAATGCTCACAGACTAGATCCACCTTGGAAAAGGAAGAAAATAGAGAAAGAAATTAGAACGACTTAGATGTGAAATATCAGTTTTCAATGACCTGGCAAGAGGAACAGATTTAAGGATTGGAAAAGACGAAAGAGTCAAAGACTGAAGTTTCAAATATTAGGTTGGTGCAAAAATAATGACGTGATAATATCGTTTTTGACGTATTTTTTAACGTCAAAAAACGACATTATTACGTCATTATTTTCGCACCAACCTAATAATAAGACGCTATGAAAAAAGATCAAGATTCTACAGACAGAAACTGATGCGAAGATATTTTACAGAGAAATGAGCAAACAAAAAATTGAAGTGGTCATCCCCCGCAAAAAAAGAAAAAAAAAAAATGAAAGCGATTATGCAGTTCTGGGAAAATATGGGCTTGGTCTAAAGAATATAACAAAGCATCGCATTGGATTATGCAATTTGTAGAATGAATGAAACTAAACCAGACCAACGTAGAGGATGAAGAATATGTACTGAAAAAAAAACACACACACGCAAATAGAAATCTCCAGAAATAGATAATATTCCTAACTTTTAGCCCATTGATTATGCTCACCCTCCTAACGCATGAATAAGTAACACTACCCGGGCTCATTATCCCCTTTTGAGGGATTTGGAAGGAAATATACTCAGGTACGAGTTCATTTCAGATGAGTATGACGTCTAAGAAATTATCCGCAAAATATCATTTTTTTTTACATTATCAACGAGATAACGAAAAGCTAAATCATTAAAATTGGAGGCCATATTTTCCAATGTTCAAATCATATAGGGATACTATTTCAAAAAGAATCTAAAACAATAAATTGGATTCAAGTAAAAATTACATTCGACTACACATTTCTTCTGTAATTTCCTTATAACCTCTCCCGTTGATGTTCTCCGTGATTTCCAGCGTTCTATACTAATCTTACATTATCTGTATTAATATCTCAATTTCTAGTTTTCCAAACAATCTCGAATTTTCAGGTATTCCATATCAATCTCCCAAATTCTGGTATTACTTATTTGTCTCAAATTCTCAAGCATTCCATATTAATCTCACTCTTTCTCGAAGTCCGAACCAGACTCTCATTTTCTTGTATTCTTTATTAATCCCACATATTCTATTAATCTGTAACAGTCTCCCATTTTCTGATATTCCTTATTCGTCTCATATTTTTTTCGCATCCCATATTAATCCCACATTTTCTAGAATTCCATATCATTTTCACATATGCTTGTATTACGTCTGAATCTCACATTATATAATATTCCTTATCATTCTCACATATTCCCGTATAACGTCTGAATCTCACATTATATAATATTCCTTATCATTCTCACATATTCTGGTATTACGTCTGAATCTCACATTATATAATATTCCTTATCATTCTCACATATTCTGGTATTACGTCTGAATCTCACATTATATAATATTCCTTATCATTCTCACAAATTCTGGTATTACGTCTGAATCTCACATTATATAATATTCCTTATCATTCTCACATATTCTGGTATTACGTCTGAATCTCACACTATATAATATTCCTTATCATTCTCACATATTCTGGTATTACATCTGAATCTCACATTATATAATATTCCTTATCATTCTCAAATATTCTTGTATTACGTCAGAATCTCACATTATATAATATTCCTTATCATTCTCACATATTCTGGTATTACGTCTGAATCTCACATTATATAATATTCCTTATCATTCTCACAAATTCTGGTATTACGTCTGAATCTCACATTATATAATATTCCTTATCATTCTCACATATTCTGGTATTACGTCTGAATCTCACATTATATAATATTCCTTATCGTTCGCACATATTCTCGTATTACGTCTGAATCTCACATTATATAATATTCCTTATCATTCTCACATATTCTGGTATTACGGCTGGATCTCACATTATATAATATTCCTTATCATTCTCACATATTCTGGTATTACGTCTGAATCTCACATTATATAATATTCCTTATCATTCTCACATATTCTGGTATTACGTCTGAATCTCACACTATTTAATATTCCTTATCATTCTCACATATTCTGGTATTACATCTGAATCTCACATTATATAATATTCCTTATCATTCTCACATATTCTTGTATTACGTCAGAATCTCACATTATATAATATTCCTTATCATTCTCACATATTCTGGTATTACGTCTGAATCTCACATTATATAATATTCCTTATCATTCTCACAAATTCTGGTATTACGTCTGAATCTCACATTATATAATATTCCTTATCATTCTCACATATTCTGGTATTACGTCTGAATCTCACATTATATAATATTCCTTATCATTCTCACATATTCTGGTATTACGTCTGAATCTCACATTATATAATATTCCTTATCGTTCGCACATATTCTCGTATTACGTCTGAATCTCACATTATATAATATTCCTTATCATTCTCACATATTCTGGTATTACGTCTGAATCTCACACTATTTAATATTCCTTATCATTCTCACATATTCTGGTATTACATCTGAATCTCACATTATATAATATTCCTTATCATTCTCACATATTCTTGTATTACGTCAGAATCTCACATTATATAATATTCCTTATCATTCTCACATATTCTGGTATTACGTCTGAATCTCACATTATATAATATTCCTTATCATTCTCACAAATTCTGGTATTACGTCTGAATCTCACATTATATAATATTCCTTATCATTCTCACATATTCTGGTATTACGTCTGAATCTCACATTATATAATATTCCTTATCATTCTCACATATTCTGGTATTACGTCTGAACCTCACATTATATAATATTCCTTATCATTCTCACATATTCTTGTATTACGTCAGAATCTCACATTATATAATATTCCTTATCATTCTCACATATTCTGGTATTACGTCTGAATCTCACATTATATAATATTCCTTATCATTCTCACAAATTCTGGTATTACGTCTGAATCTCACATTATATAATATTCCTTATCATTCTCACATATTCTTGTATTACGTCAGAATCTCACATTATATAATATTCCTTATCATTCTCACATATTCTGGTATTACGTCTGAATCTCACATTATATAATATTCCTTATCATTCTCACAAATTCTGGTATTACGTCTGAATCTCACATTATATAATATTCCTTATCATTCTCACATATTCTGGTATTACGTCTGAATCTCACATTATATAATATTCCTTATCGTTCGCACATATTCTCGTATTACGTCTGAATCTCACATTATATAATATTCCTTATCATTCTCACATATTCTGGTATTACGGCTGGATCTCACATTATATAATATTCCTTATCATTCTCACATATTCTGGTATTACATCTGAATCTCACATTATATAATATTCCTTATCATTCTCACATATTCTTGTATTACGTCAGAATCTCACATTATATAATATTCCTTATCATTCTCACATATTCTGGTATTACGTCTGAATCTCACATTATATAATATTCCTTATCATTCTCACAAATTCTGGTATTACGTCTGAATCTCACATTATATAATATTCCTTATCATTCTCACATATTCTGGTATTACGTCTGAATCTCACATTATATAATATTCCTTATCATTCTCACATATTCTGGTATTACGTCTGAATCTCACATTATATAATATTCCTTATCGTTCGCACATATTCTCGTATTACGTCTGAATCTCACATTATATAATATTCCTTATCATTCTCACATATTCTGGTATTACGTCTGAATCTCACACTATTTAATATTCCTTATCATTCTCACATATTCTGGTATTACATCTGAATCTCACATTATATAATATTCCTTATCATTCTCACATATTCTTGTATTACGTCAGAATCTCACATTTTATAATATTCCTTATCATTCTCACATATTCTGGTATTACGTCTGAATCTCACATTATATAATATTCCTTATCATTCTCACAAATTCTGGTATTACGTCTGAATCTCACATTATATAATATTCCTTATCATTCTCACATATTCTGGTATTACGTCTGAATCTCACATTATATAATATTCCTTATCATTCTCACATATTCTGGTATTACGTCTGAATCTCACATTATATAATATTCCTTATCGTTCGCACATATTCTCGTATTACGTCTGAATCTCACATTATATAATATTCCTTATCATTCTCACATATTCTGGTATTACGTCTGAATCTCACACTATTTAATATTCCTTATAATTCTCCCATATTCTGGTATTACATCTGAATCTCACATTATATAATATTCCTTATCATTCTCACATATTCTTGTATTACGTCAGAATCTCACATTATATAATATTCCTTATCATTCTCACATATTCTGGTATTACGTCTGAATCTCACATTATATAATATTCCTTATCATTCTCACAAATTCTGGTATTACGTCTGAATCTCACATTATATAATATTCCTTATCATTCTCACATATTCTGGTATTACGTCTGAATCTCACATTATATAATATTCCTTATCATTCTCACATATTCTGGTATTACGTCTGAATCTCACATTATATAATATTCCTTATCGTTCGCACATATTCTCGTATTACGTCTGAATCTCACATTATATAATATTCCTTATCATTCTCACATATTCTGGTATTACGTCTGAATCTCACACTATTTAATATTCCTTATCATTCTCACATATTCTGGTATTACATCTGAATCTCACATTATATAATATTCCTTATCATTCTCACATATTCTTGTATTACGTCAGAATCTCACATTTTATAATATTCCTTATCATTCTCACATATTCTGGTATTACGTCTGAATCTCACATTATATAATATTCCTTATCATTCTCACAAATTCTGGTATTACGTCTGAATCTCACATTATATAATATTCCTTATCATTCTCACATATTCTGGTATTACGTCTGAATCTCACATTATATAATATTCCTTATCATTCTCACATATTCTGGTATTACGTCTGAATCTCACATTATATAATATTCCTTATCGTTCGCACATATTCTCGTATTACGTCTGAATCTCACATTATATAATATTCCTTATCATTCTCACATATTCTGGTATTACGTCTGAATCTCACACTATTTAATATTCCTTATAATTCTCCCATATTCTGGTATTACATCTGAATCTCACATTATATAATATTCCTTATCATTCTCACATATTCTTGTATTACGTCAGAATCTCACATTATATAATATTCCTTATCATTCTCACATATTCTGGTATTACGTCTGAATCTCACATTATATAATATTCCTTATCATTCTCACAAATTCTGGTATTACGTCTGAATCTCACATTATATAATATTCCTTATCATTCTCACATATTCTGGTATTACGTCTGAATCTCACATTATATAATATTCCTTATCATTCTCACATATTCTGGTATTACGTCTGAATCTCACATTATATAATATTCCTTATCGTTCGCACATATTCTCGTATTACGTCTGAATCTCACATTATATAATATTCCTTATCATTCTCACATATTCTGGTATTACGTCTGAATCTCACACTATTTAATATTCCTTATCATTCTCACATATTCTGGTATTACATCTGAATCTCACATTATATAATATTCCTTATCATTCTCACATATTCTTGTATTACGTCAGAATCTCACATTATATAATATTCCTTATCATTCTCACATATTCTGGTATTACGTCTGAATCTCACATTATATAATATTCCTTATCATTCTCACATATTCTGGTATTACGTCTGAATCTCACATTATATAATATTCCTTATCGTTCTCACATATTCTGGTATTACGTCTGAATCTCACATTATATAATATTCCTTATCGTTCGCACATATTCTCGTATTACGTCTGAATCTCACATTATATAATATTCCTTATCATTCTCACATATTCTGGTATTACGTCTGAATCTCACATTATATAATATTCCTTATCGTTCGCACATATTCTCGTATTACGTCTGAATCTCACATTATATAATATTCCTTATCATTCTCACATATTCTGGTATTACGGCTGGATCTCACATTATATAATATTCCTTATCATTCTCACATATTCTGGTATTACGTCTGAATCTCACATTATATAATATTCCTTATCATTCTCACATATTCTGGTATTACGTCTGAATCTCACATTATATAATATTCCTTATCATTCTCACATATTCTGGTATTACGTCTGAATCTCACATTATATAATATTCCTTATCATTCTCACATATTCTGGTATTACGTCTGAATCTCACATTATATAATATTCCTTATCGTTCTCACATATTCTGGTATTACGTCTGAATCTCACATTATATAATATTCCTTATCATTCTCACAAATTCTGGTATTACGTCTGAATCTCACATTATATAATATTCCTTATCATTCTCACATATTCTGGTATTACGTCTGAATCTCACATTATATAATATTCCTTATCGTTCGCACATATTCTCGTATTACGTCTGAATCTCACATTATATAATATTCCTTATCATTCTCACATATTCTGGTATTACGGCTGGATCTCACATTATATAATATTCCTTATCATTCTCACATATTCTGGTATTACGTCTGAATCTCACATTATATAATATTCCTTATCATTCTCACATATTCTGGTATTACGTCTGAATCTCACACTATTTAATATTCCTTATCATTCTCACATATTCTGGTATTACATCTGAATCTCACATTATATAATATTCCTTATCATTCTCACATATTCTTGTATTACGTCAGAATCTCACATTATATAATATTCCTTATCATTCTCACATATTCTGGTATTACGTCTGAATCTCACATTATATAATATTCCTTATCATTCTCACAAATTCTGGTATTACGTCTGAATCTCACATTATATAATATTCCTTATCATTCTCACATATTCTGGTATTACGTCTGAATCTCACATTATATAATATTCCTTATCATTCTCACATATTCTGGTATTACGTCTGAATCTCACATTATATAATATTCCTTATCGTTCGCACATATTCTCGTATTACGTCTGAATCTCACATTATATAATATTCCTTATCATTCTCACATATTCTGGTATTACGTCTGAATCTCACACTATTTAATATTCCTTATCATTCTCACATATTCTGGTATTACATCTGAATCTCACATTATATAATATTCCTTATCATTCTCACATATTCTTGTATTACGTCAGAATCTCACATTATATAATATTCCTTATCATTCTCACATATTCTGGTATTACGTCTGAATCTCACATTATATAATATTCCTTATCATTCTCACAAATTCTGGTATTACGTCTGAATCTCACATTATATAATATTCCTTATCATTCTCACATATTCTGGTATTACGTCTGAATCTCACATTATATAATATTCCTTATCATTCTCACATATTCTGGTATTACGTCTGAACCTCACATTATATAATATTCCTTATCATTCTCACATATTCTTGTATTACGTCAGAATCTCACATTATATAATATTCCTTATCATTCTCACATATTCTGGTATTACGTCTGAATCTCACATTATATAATATTCCTTATCATTCTCACAAATTCTGGTATTACGTCTGAATCTCACATTATATAATATTCCTTATCATTCTCACATATTCTTGTATTACGTCAGAATCTCACATTATATAATATTCCTTATCATTCTCACATATTCTGGTATTACGTCTGAATCTCACATTATATAATATTCCTTATCATTCTCACAAATTCTGGTATTACGTCTGAATCTCACATTATATAATATTCCTTATCATTCTCACATATTCTGGTATTACGTCTGAATCTCACATTATATAATATTCCTTATCGTTCGCACATATTCTCGTATTACGTCTGAATCTCACATTATATAATATTCCTTATCATTCTCACATATTCTGGTATTACGGCTGGATCTCACATTATATAATATTCCTTATCATTCTCACATATTCTGGTATTACATCTGAATCTCACATTATATAATATTCCTTATCATTCTCACATATTCTTGTATTACGTCAGAATCTCACATTATATAATATTCCTTATCATTCTCACATATTCTGGTATTACGTCTGAATCTCACATTATATAATATTCCTTATCATTCTCACAAATTCTGGTATTACGTCTGAATCTCACATTATATAATATTCCTTATCATTCTCACATATTCTGGTATTACGTCTGAATCTCACATTATATAATATTCCTTATCATTCTCACATATTCTGGTATTACGTCTGAATCTCACATTATATAATATTCCTTATCGTTCGCACATATTCTCGTATTACGTCTGAATCTCACATTATATAATATTCCTTATCATTCTCACATATTCTGGTATTACGTCTGAATCTCACACTATTTAATATTCCTTATCATTCTCACATATTCTGGTATTACATCTGAATCTCACATTATATAATATTCCTTATCATTCTCACATATTCTTGTATTACGTCAGAATCTCACATTTTATAATATTCCTTATCATTCTCACATATTCTGGTATTACGTCTGAATCTCACATTATATAATATTCCTTATCATTCTCACAAATTCTGGTATTACGTCTGAATCTCACATTATATAATATTCCTTATCATTCTCACATATTCTGGTATTACGTCTGAATCTCACATTATATAATATTCCTTATCATTCTCACATATTCTGGTATTACGTCTGAATCTCACATTATATAATATTCCTTATCGTTCGCACATATTCTCGTATTACGTCTGAATCTCACATTATATAATATTCCTTATCATTCTCACATATTCTGGTATTACGTCTGAATCTCACACTATTTAATATTCCTTATAATTCTCCCATATTCTGGTATTACATCTGAATCTCACATTATATAATATTCCTTATCATTCTCACATATTCTTGTATTACGTCAGAATCTCACATTATATAATATTCCTTATCATTCTCACATATTCTGGTATTACGTCTGAATCTCACATTATATAATATTCCTTATCATTCTCACAAATTCTGGTATTACGTCTGAATCTCACATTATATAATATTCCTTATCATTCTCACATATTCTGGTATTACGTCTGAATCTCACATTATATAATATTCCTTATCATTCTCACATATTCTGGTATTACGTCTGAATCTCACATTATATAATATTCCTTATCGTTCGCACATATTCTCGTATTACGTCTGAATCTCACATTATATAATATTCCTTATCATTCTCACATATTCTGGTATTACGTCTGAATCTCACACTATTTAATATTCCTTATCATTCTCACATATTCTGGTATTACATCTGAATCTCACATTATATAATATTCCTTATCATTCTCACATATTCTTGTATTACGTCAGAATCTCACATTTTATAATATTCCTTATCATTCTCACATATTCTGGTATTACGTCTGAATCTCACATTATATAATATTCCTTATCATTCTCACAAATTCTGGTATTACGTCTGAATCTCACATTATATAATATTCCTTATCATTCTCACATATTCTGGTATTACGTCTGAATCTCACATTATATAATATTCCTTATCATTCTCACATATTCTGGTATTACGTCTGAATCTCACATTATATAATATTCCTTATCGTTCGCACATATTCTCGTATTACGTCTGAATCTCACATTATATAATATTCCTTATCATTCTCACATATTCTGGTATTACGTCTGAATCTCACACTATTTAATATTCCTTATAATTCTCCCATATTCTGGTATTACATCTGAATCTCACATTATATAATATTCCTTATCATTCTCACATATTCTTGTATTACGTCAGAATCTCACATTATATAATATTCCTTATCATTCTCACATATTCTGGTATTACGTCTGAATCTCACATTATATAATATTCCTTATCATTCTCACAAATTCTGGTATTACGTCTGAATCTCACATTATATAATATTCCTTATCATTCTCACATATTCTGGTATTACGTCTGAATCTCACATTATATAATATTCCTTATCATTCTCACATATTCTGGTATTACGTCTGAATCTCACATTATATAATATTCCTTATCGTTCGCACATATTCTCGTATTACGTCTGAATCTCACATTATATAATATTCCTTATCATTCTCACATATTCTGGTATTACGTCTGAATCTCACACTATTTAATATTCCTTATCATTCTCACATATTCTGGTATTACATCTGAATCTCACATTATATAATATTCCTTATCATTCTCACATATTCTTGTATTACGTCAGAATCTCACATTATATAATATTCCTTATCATTCTCACATATTCTGGTATTACGTCTGAATCTCACATTATATAATATTCCTTATCATTCTCACATATTCTGGTATTACGTCTGAATCTCACATTATATAATATTCCTTATCGTTCTCACATATTCTGGTATTACGTCTGAATCTCACATTATATAATATTCCTTATCGTTCGCACATATTCTCGTATTACGTCTGAATCTCACATTATATAATATTCCTTATCATTCTCACATATTCTGGTATTACGTCTGAATCTCACACTATTTAATATTCCTTATCATTCTCACATATTCTGGTATTACATCTGAATCTCACATTATATAATATTCCTTATCGTTCTCACATATTCTGGTATTACGTCTGAATCTCACATTATATAATATTCCTTATCATTCTCACATATTCTGGTATTACGTCTGAATCTCACATTATATAATATTCCTTATCATTCTCACATATTCTGGTATTACGTCTGAATCTCACATTATATAATATTCCTTATCATTCTCACATATTCTGGTATTACGTCTGAATCTCACATTATATAATATTCCTTATCATTCTCACATATTCTGGTATTACGTCTGAATCTCACATTATATAATATTCCTTATCGTTCTCACATATTCTGGTATTACGTCTGAATCTCACATTATATAATATTCCTTATCATTCTCACAAATTCTGGTATTACGTCTGAATCTCACATTATATAATATTCCTTATCATTCTCACATATTCTTGTATTACGTCAGAATCTCACATTATATAATATTCTTTATCATTCTCACATATTCTGGTATTACGTCTGAATCTCACATTATATAATATTCCTTATCATTCTCACAAATTCTGGTATTACGTCTGAATCTCACATTATATAATATTCCTTATCATTCTCACATATTCTGGTATTACGTCTGAATCTCACATTATATAATATTCCTTATCGTTCGCACATATTCTCGTATTACGTCTGAATCTCACATTATATAATATTCCTTATCATTCTCACATATTCTGGTATTACGGCTGGATCTCACATTATATAATATTCCTTATCATTCTCACATATTCTGGTATTACGTCTGAATCTCACATTATATAATATTCCTTATCATTCTCACATATTCTGGTATTACGTCTGAATCTCACACTATTTAATATTCCTTATCATTCTCACATATTCTGGTATTACATCTGAATCTCACATTATATAATATTCCTTATCATTCTCACATATTCTTGTATTACGTCAGAATCTCACATTATATAATATTCCTTATCATTCTCACATATTCTGGTATTACGTCTGAATCTCACATTATATAATATTCCTTATCATTCTCACAAATTCTGGTATTACGTCTGAATCTCACATTATATAATATTCCTTATCATTCTCACATATTCTGGTATTACGTCTGAATCTCACATTATATAATATTCCTTATCATTCTCACATATTCTGGTATTACGTCTGAATCTCACATTATATAATATTCCTTATCGTTCGCACATATTCTCGTATTACGTCTGAATCTCACATTATATAATATTCCTTATCATTCTCACATATTCTGGTATTACGTCTGAATCTCACACTATTTAATATTCCTTATCATTCTCACATATTCTGGTATTACATCTGAATCTCACATTATATAATATTCCTTATCATTCTCACATATTCTTGTATTACGTCAGAATCTCACATTTTATAATATTCCTTATCATTCTCACATATTCTGGTATTACGTCTGAATCTCACATTATATAATATTCCTTATCATTCTCACAAATTCTGGTATTACGTCTGAATCTCACATTATATAATATTCCTTATCATTCTCACATATTCTGGTATTACGTCTGAATCTCACATTATATAATATTCCTTATCATTCTCACATATTCTGGTATTACGTCTGAATCTCACATTATATAATATTCCTTATCGTTCGCACATATTCTCGTATTACGTCTGAATCTCACATTATATAATATTCCTTATCATTCTCACATATTCTGGTATTACGTCTGAATCTCACACTATTTAATATTCCTTATCATTCTCACATATTCTGGTATTACATCTGAATCTCACATTATATAATATTCCTTATCATTCTCACATATTCTTGTATTACGTCAGAATCTCACATTATATAATATTCCTTATCATTCTCACATATTCTGGTATTACGTCTGAATCTCACATTATATAATATTCCTTATCATTCTCACAAATTCTGGTATTACGTCTGAATCTCACATTATATAATATTCCTTATCATTCTCACATATTCTGGTATTACGTCTGAATCTCACATTATATAATATTCCTTATCATTCTCACATATTCTGGTATTACGTCTGAATCTCACATTATATAATATTCCTTATCGTTCGCACATATTCTCGTATTACGTCTGAATCTCACATTATATAATATTCCTTATCATTCTCACATA
Organism: Acanthosepion lycidas; assembly: GCA_963932145.1. NCBI lineage: Eukaryota > Metazoa > Mollusca > Cephalopoda > Sepiida > Sepiidae > Acanthosepion > Acanthosepion lycidas. Next base: position 88,488,710 of record OZ010588.1, on the reverse strand, counting down.
TTCTGGTATTACGTCTGAATCTCACACTATTTAATATTCCTTATCATTCTCACATATTCTGGTATTACATCTGAATCTCACATTATATAATATTCCTTATCATTCTCACATATTCTTGTATTACGTCAGAATCTCACATTATATAATATTCCTTATCATTCTCACATATTCTGGTATTACGTCTGAATCTCACATTATATAATATTCCTTATCATTCTCACATATTCTGGTATTACGTCTGAATCTCACATTATATAATATTCCTTATCATTCTCACATATTCTGGTATTACGTCTGAATCTCACATTATATAATATTCCTTATCGTTCTCACATATTCTGGTATTACATCTGAATCTCACATTATATAATATTCCTTGTCATTCTCACATATTCTGGTATTACGTCTGAATCTCACATTATATAATATTCCTTATCGTTCTCACATATTCTGGTATTACGTCTGAATCTCACATTATATAATATTCCTTATCATTCTCACATATTCTGGTATTACGTCTGAATCTCACATTATATAATATTCCTTATCGTTCTCACATATTCTGGTATTACGTCTGAATCTCACATTATATAATATTCCTTATCATTCTCACATATTCTGGTATTACGTCTGAATCTCACATTATATAATATTCCTTATCGTTCTCACATATTCTGGTATTACGTCTGAATCTCACATTATATAATATTCCTTATCGTTCTCACATATTCTGGTATTACGTCTGAATCTCACATTATATAATATTCCTTATCGTTCTCACATATTCTGGTATTACGTCTGAATCTCACATTATATAATATTCCTTATCATTCTCACATATTCTGGTATTACGTCTGAATCTCACATTATATAATATTCCTTATCGTTCTCACATATTCTGGTATTACGTCTGAATCTCACATTATATAATATTCCTTATCATTCTCACATATTCTGGTATTACGTCTGAATCTCACATTATATAATATTCCTTATCGTTCTCACATATTCTGGTATTACGTCTGAATCTCACATTATATAATTTTCTTTATCATTCTCACATATTCTGGTATTACGTCTGAATCTCACATTATATAATATTCCTTATCGTTCTCACATATTCTGGTATTACGTCTGAATCTCACATTATATAATATTCCTTATCATTCTCACATATTCTGGTATTACGTCTGAATCTCACATTATATAATATTCCTTATCGTTCTCACATATTCTGGTATTACGTCTGAATCTCACATTATATAATATTCCTTATCATTCTCACATATTCTGGTATTACGTCTGAATCTCACATTATATAATATTCCTTATCGTTCTCACATATTCTGGTATTACGTCTGAATCTCACATTATATAATATTCCTTATCATTCTCACATATTCTGGTATTACGTCAGAATCTCTCATTATATAATATTCCTTATCGTTCGCACATATTCTGGTATTACGTCTGAATCTCACATTATATAATATTCCTTATCATTCGCACATATTCTGGTATTACGTCTGAATCTCACATTATATAATATTCCTTATCGTTCTCACATATTCTGGTATTACGTCTGAATCTCACATTATATAATATTCCTTATCATTCTCACATATTCTGGTATTACGTCTGAATCTCACATTATATAATATTCCTTATCGTTCTCACATATTCTGGTATTACGTCTGAATCTCACATTATATAATATTCCTTATCATTCTCACATATTCTGGTATTACGTCTGAATCTCACATTATATAATATTCCTTATCGTTCTCACATATTCTGGTATTACGTCTGAATCTCACATTATATAATATTCCTTATTATTCGCACATATTCTGGTATTACGTCTGAATCTCACATTATATAATATTCCTTATCGTTCGCACATATTCTGGTATTACGTCTGAATCTCACATTATATAATATTCCTTATCATTCGCACATATTCTGGTATTACGTCTGAATCTCACATTATATAATATTCCTTATCGTTCTCACATATTCTGGTATTACTCTGAATCTCACATTATATAATATTCCTTATCATTCTCACATATTCTGGTATTACGTCTGAATCTCACATTATATAATATTCCTTATCATTCTCACATATTCTGGTATTACGTCTGAATCTCACATTATATAATATTCCTTATCATTCTCACATATTCTGGTATTACGTCTGAATCTCACATTATATAATATTCCTTATCATTCTCACATATTCTGGTATTACGTCTGAATCTCACATTATATAATATTCCTTATCATTCTCACATATTCTGGTATTACGTCTGAATCTCACATTATATAATATTCCTTATCATTCTCACATATTCTGGTATTACGTCTGAATCTCACATTATATAATATTCCTTATCATTCTCACATATTCTGGTATTACGTCTGAATCTCACATTATATAATATTCCTTATCATTCTCACATATTCTGGTATTACGTCTGAATCTCACATTATATAATATTCCTTATCATTCTCACATATTCTGGTATTACGTCTGAATCTCACATTATATAATATTCCTTATCATTCTCACATATTCTGGTATTACGTCAGAATCTCACATTATATAATATTCCTTATCATTCTCACATATTCTGGTATTACGTCAGAATCTCACATTATATAATATTCCTTATCGTTCGCACATATTCTGGTATTACGTCTGAATCTCACATTATATAATATTCCTTATCATTCGCACATATTCTGGTATTACGTCTGAATCTCACATTATATAATATTCCTTATCGTTCTCACATATTCTGGTATTACGTCTGAATCTCACATTATATAATATTCCTTATCATTCTCACATATTCTGGTATTACGTCTGAATCTCACATTATATAATATTCCTTATCGTTCTCACATATTCTGGTATTACGTCTGAATCTCACATTATATAATATTCCTTATCGTTCTCACATATTCTGGTATTACGTCTGAATCTCACATTATATAATATTCCTTATCATTCTCACATATTCTGGTATTACGTCTGAATCTCACATTATATAATATTCCTTATCATTCTCACATATTCTGGTATTACGTCTGAATCTCACATTATATAATATTCCTTATCATTCTCACATATTCTGGTATTACGTCAGAATCTCACATTATATAATATTCCTTATCATTCTCACATATTCTGGTATTACGTCAGAATCTCACATTATATAATATTCCTTATCGTTCGCACATATTCTGGTATTACGTCTGAATCTCACATTATATAATATTCCTTATCATTCGCACATATTCTGGTATTACGTCTGAATCTCACATTATATAATATTCCTTATCGTTCTCACATATTCTGGTATTACGTCTGAATCTCACATTATATAATATTCCTTATCATTCTCACATATTCTGGTATTACGTCTGAATCTCACATTATATAATATTCCTTATCGTTCTCACATATTCTGGTATTACGTCTGAATCTCACATTATATAATATTCCTTATCGTTCTCACATATTCTGGTATTACGTCTGAATCTCACATTATATAATATTCCTTATCATTCTCACATATTCTGGTATTACGTCTGAATCTCACATTATATAATATTCCTTATCATTCTCACATATTCTGGTATTACGTCTGAATCTCACATTATATAATATTCCTTATCATTCTCACATATTCTGGTATTCCGTATGAATCTCACCTTTTCTACTATTCCGTATTATTCTGACATATTCTCTTATTCCGTATCAATCTCACCTTTTCTACTATTCCGTATTATTCTGACATATTCTCGGAGTCCGTATGAATCCTACATTTTCTTGTATTCCGTATAGTATTGCATATTTCTCTTTAAATATACAAATTGAAAACCTTGTGTATTATTTTATTGCCGAATATATGTATAAATAAATATACATATATCCTGATTATTTTTATCCTACACATTGCCGCAGAATGCTTTCTAGGCGTAAGCTTATCTTCATACTTCGATATACACAAAAATTCTTAAAGCAACAATTTTATTTTCATTCAGCTTAATCTTTTTTCGGAAAATATCAGGATTATATATAAGATATGAGTAACAAAAGCCAAACATAAGGACTGAAACAGCGGGATAAGGTTTCCAAAACAGAAGTGCAGCGAATATGCATTTCTTATGTGCGTCAATAACGACAAATTGTCTTGTTGCATCGTTTTCGTTTGGATGGCATTTTGTTAAAATAGTTATGTCTTCTGGCCGATCCAATTCTATTCGGTTGGTGCAAACATAATGACGTAATAATGTCGTTTTTTGACGTTAAAAATATGTAAAAAAACGACATTATTAAGTCATTATTTTTGCACCAACCTAATACTACAAGTACATCTGCAGCAGTTTTTATCAGGATCTAGGCAGACATTAGGTACTAATTCTTTGACCGAAGTTAGATGACAAATCTTCAGATGGTTCACTGTTTGGCACCTTTGACATCAGGAAATTAAAGGACGTTGTATATGTGATATTTTTGTTATTATTTTTTCATTTCATCTTCTTTCTCTACCAAACTTAGTCCCTTGTAAAAGGTACATAGAAAAATAAGTATTTCCTTCAATGTACTTGCATTACTACATCATTACGCTCTCTGCAGTGTAAGTCAAATGTAGCCCTTGCAGGAATCTTTCTTATTCCTACGAAATAAAAATAGACCTGGTTATGACGATAGACTACATCCGAGAGTAAGAACTCTGATCGGGAGGTTTTGTGGAGCGTAGAACAACCGCTTAATTGCTGTTCTTCGCAGGCCCATCCTGGTCCGGGTTTCTCACTCTGGGCAAATGGCTACCTCCAAACTTATGTTCAAAACACTATGAAAGCATAAAAATACTTTTTTGTAGTAGAAGTGCCAGCAATGCATTTTCTAGTGAAACAGTATTACATTTCTGCAAAATTACCAGCAATATATATATATATATATATATATATATATATATATATATATATATATATATATATATATATATATATATATATTATTATTAAAAAAAAAGATAGTACCAGCCAAAAACTTTTGTAAAGGAAAAATTATATATTATATATATATTTTGAAGAAAAATCTACTAGTAATACATCAAAAAAAAAACAGGAATTACTAAATGTTCCGAAATAAATTAAATTTCGCCGTTAAATGACCCATAAAGAGTTTATATGCCGTTAACTAAACAAAACAAACAAACGAAATGAAAACAATTCCGAGGAAATTGTTATTTTCCAACATCATAATAAAATTCAGATACACCTACTTATTTTATTAGGCCATATTTTTGAAAATATATATATATATATATATATATATATATATATATATATATATATATATATATATATATATAGAGAGAGAGAGAGAGAGAGAGAGAGAGAGACTCGTCCTGGGTATGACGATAAACTACATCCGGCAGCAAGGCCTGTGATCGGGAGTTGGAGGTTTTGAGGTGCGTGGTACTACCTCGTAATTGACGTTTTCCCAGTTCTACACTGACTATGCCTGGTAGCACCTGTTAGATTCCCAGCTGTGTGCAAACAGTGACCCCCCAACCAAAAACAAAACACCATGAAAGTAAAAAAAAATGTTTTTATAGTAAAATAAACAGCAATTTATATTTTATAGTCAAATTGCCAGTAATACATTTTTTTCGAAAGATTACCTAACAATTTATTTTATCTGTATTTGAAAATAATTAAATAACCCACAGAGGTGTTGATATGCCACTAAAATAAATCATACAAATACCACGAAAAAATTTTCATTAATCCATATATTATCTTACAATTTCTTAAATCAAACTGTATCCCACAATTTATCTTCAAATAACTACAGCATAAAACATGCATATCACCATCTTTGTTAATTACATCCACACAAAGATATATAAGCACAATAGCTGAGTATCACCTACCATGTATTCTATTGTGAAAGTAGATTAACATATATTATATTTGTATTACTTCAATGCTCCCAAGAAAATGAAAATTCGACATTAAATGACCGATAAGGAGTTGATATGCGTTAAACAAACAAAACTAGCATACAGCTAGATTATTATTTTTAATGTACATCTTTGTGCAAATTAGTTGAAACAAAACGAATAATTCCGTTATTATTTAATTTGTTTTTTTTTTCATTGAAATATGACCCACTGCACATGTTGGTACTTCGTATGTCTATTCCATGAACTCCACAGTTTCTTAATAGGAATTAAATCAGGAATGTTTATGGGCCAATCTCTAGTACCTTGATTTGGTAAGCTTGACAGTGTTTTCGTGAAGCGTTACAATTTTCGTACATTCTAAAACTGATTGTATGGTGAAAGAAAGGAAAATGAAGCGGTTTTTTTTTACAGTTAATTTGCACAAGGGTGTATTTTTCTGTTGCTTACCTTATCAGATGAAATGTCAACATTGACAAATACGGAATCGTTCCAATAATAACGATTCTACATATTTTGACGGTTGCTCTCGGTGATATCTTTGCTAAACTGAAATAATTCTCGGAAGATTGTATCAAAATTAGGGTGCAGATAACTACTCCAGTTAGAAGAGCTGGTTCTACTTACGATATAACTAAAGTGTAGAATTTACAAGACCAAAAATAACGAAATTTCTCTCTGATAAGAACGAGAATGTATCATTTGTAGAATTTACATCTCTTTGTATATTTACAAATTTTTATTTACAAATATTATCATTTATAGAAAATTATCCTACTAGCCGTTCTATGTGATACGGATTTTTCTCAAACAAATGCACCAAAATTTATCGTGCAAAATAAATCAGTATCATGTATGAGTAGGGCATGAAGGCCACAAAAAGTGGGGCACACCAGGAATCAATGCACGTCTAGAGCTTATCTCTGAAACTAAGACACCTTGAAGTGAACAAACACGATGCCAATAATAAAAAAAAAAAAAAAACATTCCTGAAAAATTCAACCTGGAAAATAAATTAAGAAATTAATAGAATTGCACGCTGTTTTGCTGCTTGTTTTGGAGAAATATTAAGTTGGTGCAAAAATAATGACGTAATAACGTCGTTTTTTGACGTATTTTTTAACGTCAAAAACGACATTATTACACCATTATTTTTGCACCAACCTAATAGCATATTTTAGAGAAATATTTGCGTTGCGTGGTATATTGAAGCATGCTTTGTGTGCGTGTGTGTTTTGTTTATCTACATTTTTTTTAAGCATTTCACCCCAAGCAAGGCTGGAAGCCACTATCACGCAATGGATTACATAGGATTTCGAGCGACAGCAGATAGGAGTGATAGAGGAAAGGATGAAGAGAAGGATATTGGATAGATCAAGGCAACTAGAGATGTCTAATGACATTACATTTGAATAGTTGGAGATTATAGCTATCAGGGAAACAGAAAAAGGGAAGTTCCACAGGCGAGACGTCCGAGATACGAAGCTACTGGAGTAGAAGAGACGGCTATATTTAACAGTTTCAACAGTGAAAGGGTGAGAGCGGGATGCCAGCCTCGTAGGACGCTTGAATTCATGAAGCCTGGGAACCAGCGTAAGCAGCTCATCGGAGCAATTACCATGAAAGTATTTGTAAAAAAGACCTAAAGAGGCGACAGGAGATTTGTGAGAAAGCGACGGCAGACGAGATGCCAAATCAGGGCCAAATGCATTGTATATCCGTTTTTGGATCTTATCAAGAACCTTGAGGCAAACAGAAGGGGCTCCAGACCATATATGGCAGTAATGTATTGGAATTTCAAATTTCTGCATGTAAGTTATAGGACTTCATTTACCAACATGTACCATATTTCTGTTTTTTGGCCTATTACATATGTAATCACTAACGCCAAGAAAGTATTTTGTAGCTATCATGAATTTACTGTATGAGAAGATGTTGCTCCCTAAAAAAAAGCTAAAACAATTTTCAATAAATGCAAGACGAAATGTAGTAACATTCATCTTTTCCAAACAATGTCCCTGTAACTAAAAATTCCCAGTGGATATAATTTGTGCTAATACTCGAAGCGTTTCTTCGTGGTTCGTTAGAATGTCACATAAAAGTAATGATATAATTTTTATTTTTTGGCTGTATTTTGTACATTTTTTCCTAAATATTCCATACAAAAATCTAGGTGCGTTCAGTGTCTGGACGAGTCCAATAGGTCGGCAAATACTATAATTCTATTACTGAAATCTTGCAATGAAATTTGTTTTAATTCATCAAGAGAACAATTACAAACCTCGTGAATTTTGCGTATTCATAAATATCAAAATATAAGAGTATCAAGGGAGATAACCAATTTTAATTCCAGTTTGGTACAACGTACAGAAAGTAAGAGTCCATTTTAGTAGTTTTTGTAAATATAACACTAACTTTAGGACAGACGATATATATATATATATATATATATATATACATACATACATATATATCTATATATATTCAAACGTTATTTCTCGTGCATACTATTGTTTAAAATGGAAGCTGTTTTTTTAATTATTTTAAACAGTACCTATTACCTAAATCTGCCTGCGTAATCTTAATAAAGAAAATAATTTTTTCGAGTTTGTACACCGATATATATATATATATATATATATATATATATATATATATATATATATATATATATATATATATATATATATATATATATATATATAATGGGCGTATATTTCAAACATGGGTATTCACGAAAAATAATGGTTGAAGTAATAAAAATATCGGGTTACTCAAATAAATGCATTAGTTCTTCAGAACTATATATAGCCAGACATAAACACACATACACACACACGCACACACACACACATATATATATATATATACGTGTGTGTGTGTGTGTGTGTAATTCTCAGACAGTACTGTTGCGCTGTATCACAGCTCCTCAGTGCGACTAGACATCCGAATACTTCAAGCGGATCGAAACCCAACCGATCAGTCAGAGTTTCTACCACTAAGCTATCTTCATTCGACAGAGAAGAACAACTAAATCTAGCGTATTTTTTTTTTACAAATGAGTGATCCAATTCATTTTACTGAAGAGCTTTGCATTAACGCAGGTGGCTGTTGTTTATAGAATTAGCTTATCACTCAATAGTGCTCAATTGAAATATATTTTCAAGAGATATATAGACACACAGTTTACGATGGGTAAATTGTCACCATTGTACATTTTTAATGCGATTGAAGACTCTTCGCAAGCCGAATTGAGTCACTGTCGGTCACTGGGCGTGTTTCCTAAAATAAATACGCCATAAATCCACCTTCATCCCAACCGTGCGCCGGTAGAATATTCGCCTGATACCAATTCAGTCGGGTTTCGATCCTAGCTAGAGGCAGCCGGATGTCTACAGCGAAACAGTCTGTCTGTGGATGACATTATATATATATATATAAATATATATATATATATATATAAATATATATATACAAATATGTCTGCGTGTATCTGTGTTATATATATATATATATATATATATATATATACAAATATATATATAAACATATGTATAATATATATATATATATATATATATATATATATATATATATATATGTGTGTAATATATATATATGTAATATATATATGTGTCTGTCTGTGTATATATAACTATATAGAATATATATATATATATATATATAAATACATATATATTTATATACATATATAGAAAACATATATATATCGGTGGAATGAACTATCAAAATATTCCGTTCGAATGGCCAATTACTGAGAATGATTTTATTCGATGCAGAAAGCAAATAATTTCTTTTTAAGCTTTTCAAATGATTAATCATTAGAAAACAAATTGTCTCCAGATTTTCTTTTTTTAATGTCTCAGTGTATATAAAGTTAAATTTGGTAAACAAAACAAATGGAAAATGCATTACGAATTCGTATTTGAATTCTTAATTAAATCTTGTGAGACATTATACATATGCAGAAGCAACTATATTTGTGATTGCACATAGATTTATACACTAAAATATTATCTTTGCAATAAACAAGCCAAACAAAAGAAGGTTCGATACAGGATGTTTTTGTGGTGCAAGCATTTTAATTTAATTCCTGTCTAGTTAAGCGGCTTTAAATTCTAAAAATCATGTAAATTACGTTCCTACGCCAAAGTGTAGTACTAGCGAAACATGTTACGAAATTACCCTAACAGCGATGGTTAAAATAGATTGGAATCTGTCGCTGTGGGTGACAACCCTCCCCGTAGAAAGACTTTCTAAATACAAAATTGTGGATATAGCAACGGAAAACTTGTTCACTAACTTTTCAAGGAAGTGAGAGCAATTAACAGATATTAAAGAAAATAATATATGAGATACACTGATCCCGTAATTCCTCATAAATTGTTATGTATATCTCTCCCAAGGAACATATGAAAATAACACTTACTCTTAAATTTCTCTCTATTAACTTTCTCTTTCTCTTCCTTCCCCTCTCGCTCTCTCTCTCTCTCTCTCTCTCTCTCTCTATATATATATATATATATATATATATATATATATATATATATATATATTTGAAAAGATTCTTACAGGTATAAAATTTTATTATAGCAAAGAATAAGCGGAATGGAAAGGACATAATTATGAAAACTAAGAACTAAAACAAACAACCGGTTTCGTCCCAGTACTCCTCAGGTTTAATAGACTGGGATTATTTATTCATAAACTTAAAAACAAAAAAACTATTCAATGAGGGGGTAGGGCAAAACAAAATATATATATATATATATATATATATATATATATATATATATATATATATATATATATATATATATATGATAGAAAGAACTAGAGCCCAATCACATTCAAACCCAACAAGCAATCTCAGAATAAGCGGAATGGAAAGGACATAATTATGAAAACTAAGAACTAAAACAAACAACCGGTTTCGTCCCAGTACTCCTCAGGTTTGATACACTGGGATTATTTATTCATAAACTTAAAAACAAAAAAATATTCAATGAGGGGGTAGGGCAAAACAAAATATATATATATATATATATATATATATATATATATATATATATATATATATATATATATATATATATATATATATATATATATATATATATATATATATATATATATATATATATATATGATAGAAAGAACTAGAGCCCAATCACATTCAAACCCAACAAGCAATCTCTCTGCTTACAGAGAGACGGCCTGCGGGATTTGATGTAAATGGACTCAAGAACCTTCAAATGATATGCGGAGTGTGACTTCGCAAGAATGGAAAAACAGTCAAGACTCAAACCAGCAACACATTCCCTGCTAGTTATAGCGTGTTCCGCTATAGATGACCCGGATGTATTCACTAGTTGGCCGGATTTAAAATTCTGGAGGGTAAATGTTGTTTAATTCTAAAATCCAAGCGCTGAGACGTTCTGCCTATGTAGTCACATCCGCAACCACATTTAAATTTATATATAACAGAATTAATATGAAATGGAGGCAGAAAATCCTTACGCCTGGAAGAAAGAATTGATCGAGTAAAAAATATTACTCGCACATTAGCAGCATAAAACACTTACTAATGGAATGTGAAATTCGTTTTGCTAAATTTTCACCTTCTCGGCCAATGTAAGGTAGTCGTAAATAAATTGGACATTTCTTAACAACATACCGTCTATCCCTACTAAATTTATCAATGACATCATGCATAATGGAATCCAAAATGTCCAAAGGATACCCATTTTTAGAAAGAGTCATTTTTATAAAGTCCAATTCACCGTAGAGCAAGAAATTTGAGCAAACTTTACATATATATGATCAAATATATATATATATATATATATATATAGTTGACTCTTCTATCGTGAACGATAAATGATGGTCAGCAGTGGATATGGTGCATTTCGTTTTACATTTATACATGCTAGCAGGGGCTATTGTGGAGCAAATCAATTAAGGGAAAGACATATTTCATTTGTGCTTTCTTAAGTGTGATACTAGCCCAGTCTTGCTGTGGGCGACAAAGACGCACTGACGGATGAAGTTTCTTGAAGCAGGATTTCGATAGCATCTCCGCTTCAAAGATTGACGAATCTGATCATGGTGCTTCAGTCTACAGTCTTCAAACTCCTTTAACTTAATGAAACATGTCTCACGCCACTCTTCTCGGTTTGATGCATGGGCTTCCCAGGTTTTCTGATCAAAGTTGAGACGTTTCAAATTTTCTTTTAATTTATCTTTGTAGCGTAAGAGTGGACATCCAACTGAACGCTTTGAGTGGGGTTCTCACAAAATACAGCCCCGCCACACACACACACACACACACACACACATATATATATATATATATATATATATATATAAATATTAATTAATGTATATTTGGTCAGCAACCGTTCTTTTAAACTTTTTTCATTAAATATGGCAGAAAACGAAGATTGAATTAATTTTTTATTATTTTTTCCAGCATCCTTACGTTTTTCAGTTTTGTCGGAGGAAGGGATTTCGAAAATTTTACATAATTATCATTGTCTCAAAGTTATACTATTAAGTCTAGCTTCGGCTACTCGCCGTGACGTTTATTAGAAAATCTCCTCGACTGACTCCAACGGACTTTATTTTTGTAAAAATGTAAAAACTTTTGGTACAAAGCTAAAAGTGTCGACACTGAAGGCTAGTCATCATATGTCTTATATTAAACTTAGCTGACCACAATCACTAACCCAAACAAACTACAATATTCCTTGTACCAAAATACCACACTCTTACTTACCATTCTTAATACAGCCATTATAATACCTCAGAGTCTCTATGAAGTCCTAACTAATATGTACAAATTGTATGTGGTTGCAGGATTGAATAACAAGATTTAAAAATGAAAATCCCAATGAATATCGACATTATTCATAATACTATATAAACAAGATGGTTTCAGTAATAAAATAAGCACAGAATCATTGTGGCAGAAATATCAATTATCTAGACGAAATTAATGCGAGACATGGATGATTTAAAAAAACAAACCTTCGACCGACCAAACTTACAACTACACACTCAGACCCGATAACCAATCAACACACTTGAAACCAACACACTTGAAAAACGAAAAGTGTCCTACAGCCACCAGAGAACTGACATTTCTGGTCACCGAACCGGGGAGAGGATCGAGAATTAAACTAAAGAAAATGGAGACAAAAGTGAAAGGGGCCAATCAGAATACATCCCTTACAAAAGTTAACTTGGCGTAAAGAAAACTAAAAAGCAAAATGTACCTAATCTGACCTATTTTGGGCGGGGTTTCCAATGTTTAATACAGGGTTACCAATATCAAAATGCCACTCTGTCAGATCGTTTTACTCGACATAGACGCACAAGACTCACCTAGATTTTGAAAAAATATTGATAAAGGGAGTCGTCGCCTTTCCGTTCTGATCTTGACTAAGCTGATATTTAAAGAAAGAGATAAGTTGGGAAGATGTAAATTTCTCGTCTTCATAGAATTCCTTATGTCGCGTCGTCCAACATTGCAGTGGAAGAAGGCGTCACTCAGAGTCTTCACTGATTTTCAGCAGCGGGCACATTTGGGAGAGTTTCCTAACATCTCTGAAGAAAGTTTTCCGCTAACCCAAAGGGCCTTTCGCATCACCAACCAAGTGTATGATGCCTCATTGTTAGTGAGGCATTTCAAATCCAGGTGCCCAAGTTGATATGAAGCGAGGCTCCTGCATCATTGAGCTGAACTCGCCAGTCGGTTTCTCTTGTACGGACCCCTCACTAACACCTGATATTAGGTGTTACGGGACAACGCCTGTACGTCGGATAGGCTATCGTTGCCCGTAAGATGAACTTCAAAGTTAACCATCATTCACGATAGAAGAAGGACTTGCCTTGGAGTAAACGCTGCCTCCCTCCTCGCATGACTGCACTGTTCTCAAGGACGAAAATTCGTACTGTCTTCTTCCTTCCAGAATTCGCCATTCCCATCCGTTTGGAAAGCGAATCTTAACGCTAAGGATACCCAGACCTCCTTCATAAGCGTGAAGGTAATAGATCTCTCCACATACCTTGGCAGATTTGCTGTCAACAAGAAGTAAAATATCCTTATAAATGAATATAACATACGGGAGTGGAAGCACGGAGAGTGAGTAAATAAAAATTGGGTAGACATGCGAAACACATACTTCCGCCTTCACCTCTAAGAAAAGATTACTCCAGGACCACAAACGAGCTGATTCATCGACCTTTACTCGTATTTTCGACCAATTCATTTCCAGCAAGAGATCGGTGACCTAACTAGACACTGATTAACTTCAACGGCCTGCCCGTCCAGAAGAAAACCCATCTTCTTTGATCAAAGATCCGTAGCTCTTGCCTTTCTCCTTCATATTGATTATGCATTTGTGTGGAGACTTTCAGCAAGAGGGCGAGCATCCCGCCACTATATTTTCATTGTTTTTTGTTTTGTTTTTTTTTTAAAATTTTACCAATTAAAGCAATGGCCGATGAATACGAAATGAAAATGAAAATAGATAAAACTAAACTTGGCATGTGGGTAGGCGGAGACGAGCAAAACTTAACTTTAGGGCACAAAAGGATGTAATACGTATAAAATGAAAACCCAAAGGATTAAGAAAAAACACCCCAAAAAACCCAGAAGTTATGCGGAAAAATAAAATAAAAAAAATTAAGTTTTCTGACGGGGGCTAAAAATAAAAATAAATTGAAAATTAAAATACAATTGAAATCAATACGAATTCAACTTTTGAATCATAATGCATTAACATTAGCGTATTCTTGATTCCTTATCAGTCCAGTTTCACTTAGGCCTTTTTTTAAACTTAAAATTGTTCAGTGAAGCTATCAAATTCTACATATTAGGTATATAGATTTCATAATAGTCTTCTCG
>OZ010588.1:88351294-88468794 GCA_963932145.1 Acanthosepion lycidas | reverse complement strand
GCTACCGGTGAGAGATAATGTGTATTTATATTGATATATGCCTAATAGTTCTATTATATTACATCGAGCACTATTTTCTTTACAACAGCACAGTATGTTAGATATATATGTGTGTGCGTGCTTTTGTGTGTGTGTGTGTGTGTGAGTGTGTTTGTGTGTGTGAGTGTGTGTGTGTGTGAGAGAGAGAGAGAGAGAGAGACCTTGTAAATTATGTCGCTTGCCTACATGTATATATTTACATGTACTACACAGACACAGGTTGAACACACACACATAGATAGATAGGTAGATAGATAGATAGATAGATAGATAAATAGATAGATAGATAGATAGATAGATAGATAGATAGATAGATAGATAGACATATATATCATGAAAGAGTATTGAAACGGCCAGACCAATTTCTTTTGGTTTTGTTGTTCATTGAAGATATTATTTGGGTTTAAGATCAATATGAGACAAGAGTTCAGAATTTCAAATTTTAATTCCTTATAGTCACATTTAGATGTGTGTGTTAAATAGCTTATGACTTACCACATGTTGTATCAGCTCATCGCATTTTTAGGTGATCAAATTTAAAGGAACAGATTGTCCTAAATTAATATAACATTTAATATTTGGTTTCATAACTCTTGCTAGCAATAACTGCATCAAGTATGCAATCCATTAACATTACCAAACTGTTGCATTCTTCTGTTGCGATAGTCTTCCAGACTTTTAACACATCCTTTTCTGTTCTTGTGTGTTTCCGGGGGTGGGAATCTTCCGTCAGTGTTCTCGTCAAGAGATGAAACTCATGCTCTATGTAACCATGGACCGTTGACTGTCATGGCCAGTTTAAAACTATCCACTTTTCCCCTGACGAAGTGCTTAGTTGTATTGGCCGTATGTTTTGGGTTATTGTCATGCTGCAGGATAAACTTCTACCCGATTAGTTTGGATGCATTTCCCTGTAAATTGACAGACAAAATATCTTTTGTAGACTTCTGAATTCTTTCTGCTGCTATCATAATGAGTTAGATCATCAAAAACTATTAATGAGCTTGTTCTGGAAGCAGCCATGAAAGTCCAAGCCAAAAATTCTGCCAACGTTATGATTCATAGATAAACTTATTTGCTTTGGATCATAAGCAAATCTTTTCTTCATCCACATTTTGACCTTTCCTTCGTTTGCGTAGAGATTAATATTAGTCTCATCAATCCATAAAACATTCTTCTAGAACTTTTGTCGCTCATCTCTATACTTTACAAATTCCAATATGGCCTTCCCATTCGTACTGCTGGTGAGTGGCTTGCATCTTGTGGTATGGTCACTATATTTCCGTTCACAAAGTCTTCTTCGAAAAGTGGATTGCGAAACCTTCACACTTGCACCCCATAGTTTTTTGCTGATGTCACTGACTTATTTTGGGTTTCCCCATATTTCCGTCATCAGCTGCTGTTGTTTTCCTTGGCCGACCTCTTCTATGTTTTTTGCTCAGTTTCTTTATTTTTCAGGACATTCCAAATTGTTCTGTTGCCGATGCGCCATGTTTGTCCAGTTGCTTTCATCGATTTTCCTTCTTTTCTCAGCTTCAAAATGCTTGGTTTTCTCCAATAGGCATCTCTCTCGTCGTCATGGTTGTTTATCCTTTGTAAGAAGAAATGAAATCTGTATAAGTGAAACCTAAAACTATGACTAATAGTAGTCATTCAGAGTTACGTTTAAGCAATCTAAAAGGCAAAACATCGGCAGCAAGTTTCAAACAAAAGGTGGTATGTCGTAAGTTGTTTAGCATATCTAAGTTGAAATTATGAATTCTTGTCTCATATTCACCTTTGATCTTAAAGCGAAATGTCTTCAGTGAACAACAAAAACAAAGGAATTATCCTTGATGTTCCAATATATTTGGAAGGGGCTTCAGATATATATATATATATTAAAGACATTTTTATGTTTAACGTTCTTTTTATAGATAAAATTATTTAAGTAAATGCTATGTTTATAATAAACAGTATTAAATAACATTTACAGGCCTGAATGTCCGAGAAATTTTCATAGAAAATACTCGTCCTTTGACAGGATTCGAACCTGCATCCTTTTGGAACCGTCATTTACGCTGACGTGCCTTAACCGACTCGGCCACAAAGGAGCGTTCGGTAGGCAAGGTCGAATTTACTGCTTACAAACTTCAATCTTCCATGAATCTCGTACATTCATAACTGCTCATGGCGTATCAAATGTAAACAAATGACGTCATGACCGATTGACTGGTTTTCCGACAACAGTTTCTCAAATATAGAATGTTTATCGGCTTTTTTTAAACGAAAAACATATTCAATAACTTGTTCATTTAGTTACTGAGAAATATTCATAAACTTAGTTCTCTCTGCATTCATTATTTTTTTCTTAGGTGTTGTGTTTTTCAATATTAGTTGCCTTATTTCTTCAATCATCATTTTCTCCAACTCTCTTGGGTGTGCAACTGCTGATAATTTTATAATGGCCTCACAAGCAGCACTTGCCAAGAAGAGATCAGTTATTTGGTTTATTTCCAACTGATTTCAAATATTTCAGCGTTTTTGTTCTAGCTTTAGCTGCTAGAATCCTCAGCCACGTTTGTGCGTATTCATAATTATCCAGCGATAATTGTTCGTTCGGTTATTTAGATATCGCCGATGGTATTGTAATGCAGTGTTACTGAAAAACGGGAAGTAGTATGCACTCAACTACCTGATGGGGTATAGCCGTAGTTATTTATAGTCCTTGTTACTTCATATGTAAATGAACCACATAATATCTATCCCAGTCTCTTACTATGATCTATCTAAAATCTCTTACTGTGATCTATCTATCTATCTATCTATCTATCTATCTATCTATCTATCTCAATCTCTTACTATTATCTATGTACCTATCTATCTCAATATCTTACTATGATCGATCTATCTTATATGTAATAAAGGCAAATTCTTATAAATATACGGACATATATATATACTCATAAAACCTGCCTTTTAAATTGAAGCTTATTATATGACAACTTTTCCCAATAATATGGCATAATGTTCTAATCTTTGGCTTCATTTCTTTCATAATGCTAAAAAGTGTATATATAATTTAAATCTACTATACACACAGAGAGGCAAACACATATGTATATATATTTTACAATCATTATCTCTCTCTCTGTATATATATATATATATATATATATATATATATATATATATATATATATATATATATATATATATATATATATATATAATCTGTTCCTGTCTATCTAGTCTTATAATATTTCCAAATTAACGTACTTAAAGTCAAATAACGGTTCCTAATTCTTCATGCCGTTTTTGTTGGCGTCATGATCGCTTCAGCTGCAAGGTTGCATTTAAATTTTAACGTGGAAGCATATGAAAAAAAATAAACATAATAAAATTAATTAGGATAGGCTTATGTAAAAATAACATTTGCCCCGGAGTCTATAGAATAAATTTCTATTAAAACTTTCATATTTTTTTTCACTTGGTAATTTTTTTCGTACTGTTTTTTATTTCTTAAATAAGACGCGTTTCTTCGATGACAGAAAATACGGAATATGACAATGTTTAGTTTTCTTTTCATTTTGCATTCCACCTTATCATCTATGTTTTTCTCATCGTCTTTGTGAGATGAACGCAACAATGCATTGCATTAACAGCGTAAAGTGGAGTTCTTCTCAATATCAATCATTGTATGAAATACCTTTCGAGGGAAAAAAGGGGTTAATATTTTTTAAGGCGTCAAAACAAGTAGGAGTAAAAATTTAAATAGAAGCCGAAACCTGGAAAACAGTTAAAAATAAACAAATGACAAAATTATAATTTTCTTATTCTTTATGCAATCATTAATTGAAAAGTTCCGCGAATGAATTTTCCGTCATTTTTTTTTTTATCTTTGAGATCTTGCGGTTATATGAATATTTTAAATTTTTTTTTAATATTTGTAATGAATAAATTTATTTCAATATTACTAAAGAGCGCTGAAAAGTTGGCCATCCAATCTTATTTTATGTGCCGTGTCGCTTCAAGGTCTAGGCCCTCCGCATCTTGTAGCTCTTAATAAGTATTGTCTTTTTGTTATTTCTCACAAACGCTGTTCTGCCATTTATTTACTCAAATTCATCAAATATGCGCTTCTTTCGTCTGTCCCTCTTTTCCTGTCTCTCTCTTGTGAGTATCAGGTTTTTAAGCCCTCCTTCCTCAGTAGGTGCTCCAGAAATGCCAACTGCCTATATCTGATGTTAAGTATAAGTATCCTTTTTGTTTCTATTATCTCCAAAACCTCGTTGTTGCTCACATGTTCGGTTCGCGATATCCTAAGCCTCTTTCTGTAGAACCACATTTCTATTGCTTCAAGTCTCTTCTTCATCTTTGAGGAAAATTCTCCAGCATTCACTGCCATACAGGAGGACAGATATCACTTAACAGTTCAGTACGCTTCTCTTGGTTTCTTTTTTTATGTCTCTTGATACTTTGCTTAGCTTTTGGAATGTGTCTTGGCTATCCCAATACCCTTTCAGTGTCGCACTTTCCGTTCCCTGTTAGAACACTTCCCAGATGTTTAAATTTCTGTAATTGTTTCATTTTAGAATCTCCGATTTGTTATTTGCATGCTGGGCTCATCCTTTTGCTACGCTTTTCTAAAATCTGATCTAATGACAAAATATTAAATGAGTTTTTTGCAAAGTCAAGAACAGCTCAGAGTTCCTTGTACATTCATGTTAATTTTCGTAACAATATTCTGACGATAATGTAAATAAATATTAAAGCATTGAAAGAAACAATCGTTTCAATGTGACTTCTGGATTTATTCAGATGTTTTTCGATATACGTAAATTTGTGGGACGTTCGAAATGAACGCTTTTATTTAAGGTCAGGGTGAGTCTAAAAAGGTATAAATAAAATTACACTGAAACAATTTCTGCAATATCATATGAATATTCCGAAACTATCGTTAATAAATCGTTTTTGTGCATTTTGATAATAGAGAATATTAGATTTATTTCTTTGTACATTTGCATGGAAATAAGTCATTAACTGCTATAATTGTAAGGGAATTGCTAATAATATGCATAACTGCTACGTAACTAATTACTGATTATTACTAAAAAACTTACTTGCTAAAGATGTTATCTGTAGTTGTCATTTAAGTGGATTTGGTATTTACCTATACGCCGCCAGTCGTGAAATTTAACTGTATTATTTCCATACTTATTATACAAGGTGTTCCGAAAGTCTTGTCACCCGTATACAAAAGTAATGAGAATAAGTAATACAGTAATACAAAGCACATGTACTGCATTCAGTTTATTCGCTTTCGTGACGAAATCACTATCCTTTTTCGTATGTGTTAACATTGTGGTTTAGGGAATTTCTAGCTCGGAAGGCCGTTTTCGTCGTGACTTTTGGGATGATGATCGTAGCACAGATTTTTCTACATCTGCACATGTGCCCCTTTTTGCGTTGAACGTCGTACTTTCCTCGTTTTGTCATTTATTGATTCTGTTAGAAACAGTTTATGTTCCCATCGAAGTATCGGAGGAGCTGGATTATGTTCCCATCGAAGTATCGAAGGGGCTGGCTAATGTTCCCATCGAAGTATCGGAGGAGCTGGTCTGCCGAATCTTGTAGTGAAGTCATGTTGCACATCCTCCATGCTCTTGTCAGAATGCAAGCGATCATGTATCCGTGCACTTGCAAGCAGTCTACCTTCTAAACTGTACGAGCTCGTGTCGGTCATCTGAAATAGAAAATTAAATTATGTATAGGTGACAAGACTTTCGGACCAAATTGAAGGTATCGATTTGGTGTGAATAAATTGTTCTCCCTCCGCTATCCATACCAAGGTAGAGTTTTTTATTTTTTTTTTATTTTATTTTTTAAAGTACTGATCAGTTATTGCTAGCCTTCTTCCCAGCGGGGTGTTTGTACTTCACAGACCAGACATTATATGAGAAGTAATAAAAATAACAAAAGAATTAAAAAAAAAAAAAAAAAAAAAAAAACAGCCGAATAAAGACAATATTTTTCCGAGATTAACAAAATGGTTCAGTTCCAAATTCGCTGATCGGTGACCAGACCGACAGACACTTGGAAAAGGCCGGAGAGCTCAACGACTAAAAAATTGTGATAATAACATTAAAAAAGCTGAAGGCATTTATCCGACTGAAAACAGATAGAATAAAATTTTATTCGCCACGCGACAGCCTATTTTTAATATTATCTCAACAACCTCATAAAAAAGTTTTTACAAGAGTAAAATCTTGCCGCTGTTTTTAATAAGATATTCTTTTCATACTGTGATTCTTAAATCGCCATATTGGCCTAATAGGCTTGCGGTTTGCTTATCATAAGCGGTCAAAATTGAACACGTAATAAAATGTGGGTTTTCAAACACGTAACAATATGTGGGTTGCCATGTAGAGTTTTTTTTTTCTTCCAAACTAGGAAATAATCAGGTATTTCAATAAGGGATGTTTGTGCTTTAAATCTTCAATACAGAAAATAGAATAAATGCGAAAATAACAGACCTTTTCTGAAAGACATAAAAAAAAAACTGTCAAGTTTATGTATTAACGAAATCAAAAAAATAATCTAGGAAAAGAAAAAACTAAATATCTCGCTTCAAAATGGAAACATTCGATTTTCAATGGAACCGAGTTGCTATTGGTAGAGCCCACCTTCAATTATGACGTTATTAAGACTTTCAGTAGACACCGAGACAGGTTCACTCGAGGCAATGCTTTTACAAAAAAATGCCACGATAAAGAACGCCGCCTACAGCCACGAGAAAATTTACGCTGTAATTTAATTATTTAAAAATGAGTTAAATTTTGTTTAGTTTCAAGTATAAAATTTAGTTGCCTCGTAAATCTAATTAATAGAACTTTGTTGTCATTTGTTGGCCTCCTAAGTGTTGTCTGATTTCAAAGCCAGAAGCCACCACATAAAAGTTAAAGCATGTTCTGGAAAACCTTAAACTACATAACAATTAGTACGAGGTACGGTGGATAGCGGCTTGAACTGAGGAATCGGAGAGCCGAGTTCAAATTCATTACACTCACTTGTCAATCCTCCTCTTCTCCTCTCCCCACTCCCAGAGGTAAATAACAGGACAGACTGGGTTCTATAGCCTCGGATCGGATGGCCGATTGGCTAGGGGAAGGACGACTCTGAATTCAAAACCTGCAGACGATTTTCTCGCATGGGGATCTTGTGGTACACGGTGCACCAGGTCTCTGTATTCGGCTTTTCAAAATGTGTGGTTGGTTCTGCACAAAGCCTTCACCACTGCAATCAAGTCATATGTGGGGGAGTCTGGCTGTCGATTCCTAGGAACTGAGATGCTTGACACGCCTACGTCAAAAACGACGGGTGAGTCTATTTTATATATATATATATATATATATAATTATTTATTTTTAAAAAATTATAACATAAATATGTTTATAACATATTTATGTTATACATTTTTTTAAATAAATAATTATATCTGCTCTACTTTGTATTGAGCACTCTTTTAAGAATAGTAATTGTTGGTTATTGGAATTCATTCCATATACACCAATCATATACTTGGATATATATATATATATATATATATATATATATATATATTAGGTTCGTGCAAAAATAATGTCGTTTTCTCACATAAAGTTGAACGGCAAAAACGACATTATTTTTGCACAAACCTAATATATCTATATATATATATATAGGGAAGGATCTGTCTGTCCAGTAGAAGGAGTATGTTTGTCCAAAAACATAGTATACGAAGCTACGATTTTCCCCAAAGAAAATACTAAACATAAGAAGATCTACATAGGTATTTCTGCAGGAAGTTGGAAACAACGATTTTACAACCATCGTCAATCCTTTTATAATGAATCAAAAAAACACCAAACTGCACTTTCAAAGCACTATTGGGAGTTATTGGAAAACAAATTAACCCCACAAATAGAATGGAAAATCATCTCAAAAGCCAAAACTCCGATTAATTTCAGAGACCGATGCAATTTGTGCATTATGGAAAAAATACTAATTATAAAACATAAGGATCCGGACATACTATTGAACAGACATAATGAGTTGATTTGTAAATCTAGGCATAAAAATCACCTCAGTTTAAAAAAGTATGTGTAGATATATAAATAGAAAATATAAATTGTTTTAAATGAATATATGAAAACACTGACACTGTGCTCTTTGATAAATGTGTTGGAACTTAAAATTTTTTTTTTTTTTTTTTTTTTTTGTGAACTTATTTAGATATATATATATGAACATTATAGATAAGGGTAACTATGTATTTATATTGTGGACACATATGTATGGTAGTATGAATATATATGTATAAATAGATATACACGTGTGTGAGTATAGATATACTAATATGAAGCATGTTTGAATACTGAATATTTATTATATTTTTTTAACGTGTATACTGCATGGGTGTGGATGTATATGTATAAATGTTTTAATGTTTGTTTTGTATGTATATGTATATTATATATGTATGTACAAGTATATGTGTGTGTACATGTACTTAAACGTGTGTTTTTATGGTTTTAAACTACTTGTAATCTATATATGTATATAGACGTAATTACCTTAGAATTTATATTTGGTAAGTGTACATATGTATATGTATGTATATATATATATATATATATATATATATATGTATATATGTACTTTTTTTATATTTTGTTTTGTATGTGGGATTTTGTGCTTATATATAAATGTATATCTATTTAAGGGTGTGTATGTGTATATGAGTATGTCTCTCTCTCTCTCTCTCTCTGTATATATATATACGGATGATTAAATGGTTAGATTAATTTTTTGATATATAGATTTGTATATGGATATATGAATTGTATATGTATGTATATGTGTATATATGTGTGGATGTATATATGTATGTGTGGATGTATACTATATATATATGTATATGTGTGTGTGTGTGTGTGTATGTATATATGTGCGTACGTACATAAATTGATTTTAAATGAAATATTGGGTCTTTCTAATGACATTTTACATTTATTTTCTTAATTTTGTAATGTCCTTCTTTTGTAATATTCTATAGTTTAAATTTTGTTTTCTTCTGAAGGGAGTTTCATTTCTAAATTTAAAATTTAAATTTAAATATACCATTCTTTGACTATTAATAATAGTAATAATATTAGCTAAATTCCTTTAAAAAGAAACACTTCCGAAATAACATTGATAAAATTAAATTTTAACTGTGATATATTTCAAATATTAAAATATAGATAAAGATTGCAAAATGTATATATAATTTATGTGCGAGGTTAAATGAATTTTTGTGTAAAGTGTTTCTATGGTTTTTTTTTTTTTTTTTTTTTTTTTTACTTGTTAATGATCGTATGTATGTAGGGATTCACATGAATGCATTTGTGAGGCATATATGAATAAATGAAAATTAGTATTACCCTCAAATTCTATTATTAAATAATGAAACCTAATCTTTAATTTAGTTTACCAATGTAATAAATAAATTGCATTCATGAATTAATTTTGAATATTAAAATAGATGTTATATATATATATATATATATATATATATATATATATATATATTTTTTTTTTTTTTTTTTTTTTTTTTGGAAATACAATTAGTCGGGTGAATAAACTATTAAGATTTTAAATATTTCTTTATGTCCTAGATAAATATGTTTATTACAATAATAGTTATATTTAGTCCTGAAACTACTTACTTAAAAAATTAAATATTTAAGTTAATAACAAAATTTTTTTCAGACATCGAATTTTCTATCAAACATTGTAAACTATCTTTTACATAATTTTGTTAAAACAAAATTATAACAACTCCATCTCTCTTTCCCCCTCCCCCCTATCCCTCTCTTTACCGTAAGACTCACTTGTATACATTTTCTACAATTCATTTCCGTTTTATTAACCATCTAAAGAGGTCAAGTTTTCTGTCACTCCTCCTACTCCAATATAAAACATACTTAAGAGAGATATAAAATTAACCCCTCCCTATACTTTATATTGTCTGGTTAACTACCACTCTCAACCCCCTCTATTAAATTACAAAAATTACACTACCCACCAATTTCTAATCCCATTTTTTTTCTCTCATTTCGTTGTTGGAAGATTTACCTGATGATCCTGAATCCTTAAAAAAGGATTTAGGTGAAATAAATTATCGTAATGGTACATTAAAGTGATTTGTTTTTCATTACATTATATATATATATATATATATATATATATATATATATATGTGTGTGTGTGTGTGTGTGTGGATATATATATATATATATATATATATATATATATGTGTATATCTATATGTATATATGAAGAAATATTGTCTTAAGGTGTGCTATATTTATGGAATAAAGTGCTCAATATCAGAGATAGAGCGTGTGTAAATATAAAAGTGAACATAGAAGTCAACACTTAGAAGCGACAGTCTGTTTCATGCTATATGCAATCGTCGTGGCCTGACGATTGTATATAGCATGAAACAGACTGTCGCCTCTAAGTGTTGACTTCTATGTTCACTTTTATATATATATATATATATATATATATATATATATATATATATATATATATATGGCAAACGGACTTGATAATAACTAGGGATAGTATGGAATCAGAAGCCTGATAGAGATGTGTATAAAATGAGAGTGAAAACATCGATATACAAAATAAGAAAGTATCTCTCTTTCGTTATGATCCAAGTCGAGATTCCCACCCTCCCAGTTTGTTTTGGCCTCGTTTTTTTTTATCTTAACTCGGTCAGATTTTATATTTCCCATGCCCGTATATATTTAAATACGCCGAAAAGGAGAAGATGTTAAGGCAGGTCGTCACTAACTATCTTATACCTAGCGAATTCGGTTCACGACACATTCACGCATTACAATTTGCCCATTCACCATAAAATCTCGTTCGTCACCAATCAATCTTCCATACACCATAATAACTCATCCTCTCAAGGGGGGTCTTACAAAACGCGCCCCAAGCCGTACAAATCTAATGATTATAAAATTTATACTTAAAAATTTATGGATGATTTAATATGAGAGGGGATGGAGATGAACCCAATAACAAACTAAACCTGAACACAAAGTAAACATAACTGATGTTAGTAGGGCCCGTCCAACCCTGAAAATGAGAGGCCGCTGTATTCTGCCCATTGGACAAAATCAAGAAGCTCTCTCGCTGAGGGAGTGGGAAAGGAAAAAAATATATACGGGCATAGGGAATATAAAAGCTAACCCAGTCGAGTTAAAAAATGGCTCCGAAACAAACTGTGGAGGTTGGAAATCTCGACTTGGATCATAAACAAACAGAGATAATTTCTTATTGATATTTATTGTGCAAAATACACAATTACAGCACAAGGCGAAAATGGGCAGGGGTTGTGGCTGGTCGTCACTATCTTATACCTAATCCGATTCACGACCCATTCACGCATAACAATTTACCCATTCACCATAAAAACTCGTCCGTCATCAATCAATCCTCCATGTACCATCATACCGCATTCTCTCAAGGGGGTCCTACAAAACGCGCCCCATGCCATAAAAATTTAATGATAATAAATTATTGTATATAAAAATCTAAAGATGAGGAATGTGAGGGGAGGGAATGAACCCAATGACAAACTAAACATGAACACAAAGTAAATTAAACATAGTTGATGTTAGTAGGGCCCTCCAACCATCAAAAAAAGAGAGGCCCTTGTATTCTGCCCATTGGACAATACCAAGAATCTCTCTCACTGAGGGAGTGGGAAAGGAGAAAATATATACGGGCATAGAAATATAAAAGCTGGTCCAGGTCATAGCCAAACAGAGACACATTCTTATTGATATTTATTGTGCAAAATACACAATTACGGTACAAGGCCAAACTGGGGAGTGATTGTGGTAGGTCGTCACTAACTCTGGAAAATGGCTCGGAATTACGAATCAGAGAGCCGGGTTATAATTTAAGTCAAATATTTTATATTCACTTACGGGCAAATAATTTTGAAAAAAAGGTGAGAATTCACTTCTTTTACACCCAGCTATGTGTTAATTCGCAAGACTTCTGTCACTAAAGAATTACCAGCTTCAAAAATTTCTTACGATTTAAAAATATTACTTGGATAAATATTTGTCCCGATTAATTATTTCGGGAAAAACGTTCCATTTTTTTTTTTGACGAATTAATTTTTTTTTTTAGTATAACAAAGAAGAAACTGAGGCATCTAACACCTCCACCAGACGTTGGGTGGACTCATTTCTAGCTCTGAAGTGCATAAAATGAATCAAGATTGATGTGTAAACCCGTATATAGCTGGATTATAATTGTTATGCTTTTGACGTGTCTATTCAAACGTGTCTGAAAATTACACTTTCTGTAAAAACGTATATACGCCGGGGTTATGAGAAAGATTTTAAAGATATTTTATTTTATTTTTTATTTATTATTTATTTTATTTATTTTTTATTCATTATTTTTTAAAAACTTTATTTGTTTCTAATTAAGTAATTAAGTAACTGAATCACTTTGCAGTACTCGAGTAGTGGCTAATATCTCTACGAGACGCATAAGTTGACAATTGAACTCTAGCCGAGAAGGGTATCAAAAGAATCGGGATTGGCTTATAAATACGTCTGTAGCTGGTTTTTGAACCTTACATGTTCATTCGCTCGTATCTCAAAAAGACACTTTCAGTAATAAAAAAAAAAAAAACGTATATACACGTCAACGTCGGGGAAGGGGGTTAAAGAGAGAGTAAAGGGCATATAAGATGTAAAACGGAAACAGATAAAAATACAAATGATAAATTTGATTGGGAAGTCTCGATAAATTTGAAGTAGAGAAATCACCAAAAGCTACGGATATACATATTAAACATTGGAACAGGTACATGTGCCAATATGAATTGATTTCTCTTTAGACGATACAAGATTTGGTTTCTTATACAAATATATGAAACTTTGCATTTTCTTGTCTTCAGAGTTAAGCACACACACACACACACATATACACCCTTGTATATTATCGTTTAACACTTAGCTTTCGTACATGTTTTTATACGTTGTATTATTGTATTTTTATTGTTGTATATTTTGTATTGAGTTACATATTTTAACTATTGCTATTATTAATTACTTATACTAATTAAAAACTATATATTATTTATTAAAACTATTATCACTAAATATTTATCATATAATGTATGGTTTTTAATCATTATATAATAAGTAATTAATAATAGCACTAATTAGTTAAAATATGTAAATCTATACAATATATATGATATGTCCCGAAAAGGGATATATTTATTCGAAATAGCTGGTTTTGGCTACTGTAACTGGGTAGGACAATCTAGCAGGTAGCCGTAATGAGAAATCGTCGTACTGGCAAGCAATAGGCGTGATATTTATAGCATAAAAATCACGCTGTAATAGTTGTACCTCCACATCAATGTTTGTATTTGGTTTCGATTTTCTTTTATATGAACACGGGCCCAGTGTTTTTAACGTCTCTTTTCCGATAAATGAAACCTGGCTTCGAATTCCCCATGATGGATTTGACTAGAAGGTGACTTCTCGATGTTATCGACCAGTGGGAGGCAATCCCAGCGTAAGGCGACTTTGGAAAGTGTCAGAAAACCATACCACGGGTTGAATGAATGTTTTGAGTGAAATTAGGTAAACGGAATTGTATGGGCGCTGTCGATAGTTGTGATAGCACGAAGTAAGAAGTCAGCGTGATCGAGTATTTGTGCGTACTGGCTATTTTCAGACTGTTGACCACGCCAGATAATGCGATCTCGCGAATAAACTGTAACTAAAGGCGACTCAGAAAGTTTCATTTATGGAAGTCCAAGGAGCGGTGAAAAAAACCTTGAAAATGAAATGGTAAGTGCAATATGTGAGGCACCTTTTTGCTCTGGGACAGAAAGAAATTTAGAGAGGGCGAAGATCATCTTAAATAAGATGGAAATGACCCTGGAATAATATATATAAGTTTATTTCAATCCTTTATGAGCTTCTGATCCTTAGTTAATGATGAACATGTCATTTTCATTTGTGATCGATTTTATCACAATTCTTCTGTTAAGCTTGGAGAGTAATTATACATTCTTATTGTTCAAATAGATTCCAGTTGTGTTATACAAACCTCGAAGATATCTTTAATCATTTCTAAGATACAGAGCTTAATGTAACAAATGAACAATTTTGCTGTTACACGATTTAGACAATAAATAATGATAATCACGGTATTTCGTGAAATTCTTGAGAAAATTCAATGAAATGTCTGTAATGTTAGCGGTGCTGACCTGGCATCTCAACTCTCTTTTTTTTTCCGTCCACGCTTATGTAGTTTCACTCTGTCTTTTCTGTAAACATTTCCATGGAAGCTGTTTTACTACGGCCTCCATCATACCTCATCGGCATGGATTTCAGCGAGCTAACAGATCAGCAATTATGTCTCACCATTTTACGCTTGTGGAACTCCCTTCCATTTAATTGCCTCCCTGATAATTACAATCTTCGAAAATTTAAATGCCACGCCATCTTCTTGCATCTTAGTGGCATTATCGCTTGTGGCGAAATGATTATAAAAAAATATAAACGTATTATCCCTTTGAGATATCAAAAACGAAACAGGTGCGAAAGTTTAGCTGTCTGAGAAGTGTTTTAGCAGAGGTCGGAAAGTGTCACACTGAAATCCGAAGTCGTATTGGGATAGCCAAAGATGCATTTCTTAAAGCCAAGCACTGTACTGAGAAATGGAATCATTTCGCTGAAAACAAAGAAAATACTTAACTGTTTCATAATATCTGTCTTCCTCTATGGCAGTGAGTGCTGCACAAAAAGGAAGGTGAGACTTGCAGAAACAGAACGTGTTTCTACAGAAGTATGCTCAGGACACCAAGGACTGAACATGAGACGAAGTTTAAAAGGCAATGGAAACAAAAATCACGGTTTTAATAAAGATTTTGAGTGAAATTAGGTAAAAGGAATTGTGTGGGCGCTGTCGATGTTTGTGATAACACGAAGTCAGAAGTCAGCGTGACCGAGTATTTTTGCGTACTGGCTATTTACAGACTGTTGACCACGCCAGATAATGTGATCTTACAAAGAAACTGTAACTATATTTATACATAACATCAGGATGAGACAATTAAACCTCCCAGGACACATAATGAGGAAAGAGAGCTTGGAAAATCCGATACTCACAGGAGAGATTGAAGACAAGAAAGCCAGGCGAAAACAAAGTATAACATACTAGTGAGCTTGAGTAAATAGATAGCGGAACATAAAGACAAAACTTATTAAGAGCTACAAGAGACAGGAAGATGTCGAGGACCATGATCGACTAGGTCCTGAAGTGACATGGCACATAAAATAAGATTGTATGGCGAACTTTTCAGCGCTCTTTAGTAATAATGAAATAAATTTATTTATTACAAATATTAAAAAAATTTAAGAAATGTTCATATAACCGCACTTATCATGATCTCAAAAATAAAAATAAATCACGGAAAATTCTTATATTATGAGGGAACAGGTTACATAAAGAAGAGTAACCCCCGAATGACATTTTAAGGAGTCCTTCAGTAACACATATATTGGTTAAGTTACGGTGTTAATATATTTTTCAATTCTGCTGTTAGTTTCTAATTATCCCTTGCTGTGTCATCTACGCCTAGTGTTGTTCAATGTATCCAGTTTTGCAGAACAAATTTCCTTTCGTCTGTTTTTATCTACGGTACATCTCATATCTTCTCGGGTAATTCTTATAAATATTTATATTTTTGAAGTATAAGGGTTTTCTTAGTACTTCTCAGCTGTACTTAACATCTTTCTTGCCGATTTCCCTATTTCTGTATGTCATGGTATGTATTTATTATTTAACAACTAGTGTAACCGTGCCGTCAAAACTGACGGCAAGAAGGAATTAAAAGTAACATGTATTATATTGTACGTAATTTTCTTTTAATCCAAGTACAATTTTGCAATTTAAAATAGTTCGTTTTTAACGTTAATAATTGAACAGTGTACTATTTATAAACACCTCAGGAAAGATATCCGTATATTACCCTCATAAATGTTACATATTTACAACAGGAATGATGTTGCAACAGTTGCCAAAGTACAATATTTTTTGAGTAAACTTTGGAAGGTTTGAGCAATCCATGACAGTCCGTAGATTCAATATGTAATCTCACAGTCTGCTTATTTCTCGTCCTACTAAGAACAACGTGTCATTAGATACTTTTTAAATTTATTGTTTCTGTCGCCCCCATCTTAAAATGAATTTCCTAACATGAGCAAAGCTTACTTGAAGTTATATGTGGCGTATTATATATACCAACATATTTCGATAGCGATATTAGTACGCGTCAACGGGACCACGTTATCACGGCACCGGGTGGGTCATCGTTATTTTGCATACTGCCCCTCAATTATTATACACAATTTAAAGTAAAAAAAAAATAATTAAGATTATTTCAAATCCTCCTAATTATTTCTATCAGTTGTATATCCTTGGTTGAACTGGCTTCTAATACTCTGGACTGAGGGGCTTGTGGTTAGTAGTCGTAGTTCGTGGAGGTACAGTCCTACGGGTAAAGAGATACTCGGATGAGTTCCACCACGGAATTTCTAATCGAGCGGCGCTATATCGAGTTTAATTCATTATCTCTTCGTCACCGTGGCCCGTATGGTGTTCGCCTCCTAACTTAACTGTTCGCTTGTATATCCTTTCTTGAATCTGCTTCTAATGTTCTGGACTGAATGGCTTGGGGATAGTAGTCGTAGCTCTTGGAAGCACATACCTATGGCGTTAGAAACCAGTTTAAGCAAGGATATACAAGTGATAGAAATAGGAGGATTTGAAATAATCATAATTAAGTAAAAAAGGTACTGTCTGTCATATCATTGCAACTGTTTGACAGTGGATTCCGGACAAATGCCTCATGGATGAAGCAACAGAGATTAAATTAAAGTAAAAAAAAATAATTAAGATTATTTCAAATCCTCCTAATTATTTCTATCACTTGTATATGCTTGCTTGAACTGGCTTCTAATGCTCTGGACTGAGGGGCTTGTGGATAGTAGTCATAGTTCGTGGAGGTACAGTCCTACGGGTAAAGAGAAACTCGGATGAGTTCCACCACGGAATATATGATCGAGCGGCGCTATGTCGAGTTTAATTCTTCGTCAGCAGGACCCGTATGGAATTTGCCTCCCATCGTAGGTGTTCGGGTTTCAATTCTCGGTAGTGGATGCGCACTGCTG
The DNA here is from genome assembly GCA_963932145.1 of Acanthosepion lycidas. NCBI lineage: Eukaryota > Metazoa > Mollusca > Cephalopoda > Sepiida > Sepiidae > Acanthosepion > Acanthosepion lycidas. The sequence continues at coordinate 88,451,458 of OZ010588.1, read as the reverse complement.
ATGAGTCCCAAATATAGGACGAAACGGCCGACCAGTGCTTTTCGAACTCTGTTGAGTTTAATTCTAGACGCGATGAATTAATTATGATTATTTCAAATCCTCCTAATTATTTCTATCACGGGTATAACCTTGCTTGAACCTTCTTCTAATGCTCTGGACTGAGCGACTTGGGGACAGTAGTCGTAACTCGTGGAGGCATTAGAAGCCGGTTTAAGCAAGGATATACAAGTGATAGAAATAATTAGGAGGATTTGAATTAATCATAATTAAGTAAAACAAAAGGAGTGCCTATCATATCATTGCAACTGTTAGAGAGGTGGATGCCGGACAATTGCCTCATAGATGAAGCAACAGATACAGTTCGACGCTGAGGATATCGTGGATGGAGTATGCATGTAACGAGGACGTCAGAATCATAAAGATGCAGTTAAAGTTTCTATAAAACATGTCGAGATAATACCCCCTCCCCGGTCTTTTGAACAGGAGTAGCGGTTTATCCCTTGTTTCATGTTCAGGATTGGACTTCCGGTTCTACATAATGTCTTTTCATTATTTTTTTAATCCTTGTAGCCCCTTTCGTCTCAGCGGTAATATCACTTTGTTTGGGATGAATTGATTTAAAATAAAACATAAAGAAGAAAGAATGCTTGTGAAATTCTACACTCAGAAGTCTTTACGATTAAAGATCAGGAAAAAAAATACTAAACGCAAACTGTCCTCTTGTATAGCAGTGAGCGTTAGACGATCTCCTCAAAGATGAAAAAGAGGCTTGAAGCAACAGAAATTTGGCTCATCATAAGGATTCTGAGAATACCATGGTCCAAGGTTTGTGAGAAAATGGTAACCAAATGATAACTTATCCTTAACATCAGGAAGGGACAGCTGAGTTCTCTATGACACGTAATGAGGAAGGTGAGCTTGTAGAATATGATACTCACAGGACGGATCGATGGCCGGACAAGGTTTAGGAGAATTAACAGAAAGACAAAATGTATTAATATCTACAAGGAACAGGAAGTTGTGGAGAACCATAATCGCCTACGTCCTGAGGGGACACAACATTTAAGAGAGATTTGTATGTTAATATTTTACTTATTTGCTCTGAGCTTTTTTTTTTCATTTCAGTATGGCACTGTTGCTGTTTCATTTTACTTCTTATGAATATAGCTTCTTCCGCTCCTATATGGTGTGTCTATTCTGAACGTGTGAGATCATGGCCCTTCACAACTACCTGTACTATGCACCTCTAAGCATACTTGTGACATTCTACTCTCACAAGTCTTTTCAATTTTAGAAAAAATTCGCAAAAAATATGGACCAGGAAAAAAAAAAGTACTAAACATAAACTATACTCTTGTATAGGAGTAAGCGTTGGACGATCTCCTCAAAGATGAAAAAGAGGCTTGAAGCAACAGAAATATGGCTCATCATAAGGATTCTGAGAATACCATGGTCCAATGTTTGGGAGAAAATGGTAACCAAAGGGTGACTTATCCTTAACATCAGGAAGTCACAGCTGAGGTTTCTAGGACACGTAAAGAGGAAGGAGGGTTTGTAGAATATGATACTCACAGGATGGAGCGATGGCGGGACAAGGTTTAGGAGAATTAACAGAAACACGAAATGTATTAAGATCTACAAGGAACAGGATGTTGTGGAGAACCATAATCATGTGTCTAAGCTTGTTAGGTAAGATTTTCTCTGCAATCCGCTGTCCTCGTTATCTGCCTGAGAATTTCAACAATGTCTTTCTGATTGTCAATTTTGCTATACATCAATCTTATTTGAGGAAAATGAAAACAAAAAGTAGCTTATACTTAGAAACATAAAGAGAAAATTGGTATTTTATGAGACATGTCATGTTCACTAACCTCCACTGTCTCTTGAACAGCAGGAGAGGTTTATACTTCCGGTTTGGAATTAGGTTTCCGGTTCCAGCTAATGACTTTTCATTAGATTTCACTATTTGTACCTGTTGTTTAGTTTGATGATGTTCCGATTTTATAAGGATATTTTTTTTTTATTTTTCAGAATAATTTTCTTTATCTCGATTACAAATTCAAATCGTACTCAAGTTTCCATTTTGTGATCGCTACCGATATTAAATTTGAATATGACAGTTACAGATTTAATATTATTAGCGTTATTCGTGCTTATGAAGATGAATTCGTTTTTAAGTTTCCAAAATTACAAATCCCTTTGAATATAAATTATTCATAACCGTAATTGTCGATCTCTCCGAGGAGTGAAATAATATCCCCCACCAATTACTCCTAAATTAGTTTCCACCTCTTCTATTGTCCCTAAGTTTAACCTGAAGGCGATCATCAGAATAGTACCATTTGTTCTCTCACTGTACTTAATCATAGTGATACCGACGTAAAGCAATTCAACTTTGTCTTCAATACTCTTAGAGATTGGTGCATGGAATAGGATTATCCTCAGACTTTGTCATTTGCATAATCTAATTACATTCCATGTTATTCCGTCCAACACAATGCTAGAATTTATTACATTTCCGTTTTGTTAGTATTGACTAGAAATGCTAAACCACTGAATTTCTCGTATATATATATATATATATATATATATATATATATATATATATATATATATATATATATATATATACATATATAAACGTGTGTGTGTATGTATATCAAAGCAGATTTGAAGATTTTAATTTGCAACAAGTAAAAATATTATTATTTGTTCAAAATCTTTAAGTTTCAGAAACACATGGATATTCATCACGTTAACCTAAAAATCTACGTAAATATAAATGTAGATCGGTATATATATATATATATATATATATATATATATATATATATATATATATATATATATATATATATATATGACAAGGCGTTTAAGCATGAAATGGACTGAATTAGGCCGTCCTTGCCGGTTGTAGGCCTCAATGTCCACATTTTTTTATTTACAAAAGCTCTATCCCTATCTATCTATCTATCTATCTATCTATCTATCTATCTATCTATCTATCTATATATATATATATATATATATATATATATATATATATATATATTATATACTGTTATGCACAGACAACCTGTTTCGCTGTATCACAGCTCTTCAGCCTGTCTACACATCCTATTGCTTAAAGCTGTGATCAAAAAACGACCACTCTGACATCATTCACAGATCCTATCCTAAGGCTATCGTATATATATATATATATATATATATATATATATATATATATATATATATATATATTGTGTATCTTTTGGGTGAATGTTTTCATTAAGACATGTCTCATTAAATATTGTAATCAAGTTTTGTCTTATTTTAAGAGGACCCTCTCGTAATTACGGACAATTTTATATCTATGTATCTATGTATCTATGTATCTATCTATCTATCTATCTATCTATCTATCTATATATATATATATATATATATATATATATATATATATATGCTACTAATAATAAAAATATAATATTTATATATATTATATATATATTATATATATATAATATATATATACATACATACATACATATATATATATATATATATATATATATATATATATATATATATATATATATATATATATGTTTATACTACTGTTAATAATACAAAATGTAATAAGCATAGTATATTTTGTTCCCCACCTTTTATATATATATATATATATATATATATATATATATATATATATATATATATAATAATAATAATAATAATAATAATATATTATTGTTATTATTTCTATTATTATTAATAATAATATATTTTGTTCATCAGCGAAATCTTCACCAAACGGTTATAGCTCATTTCGACATTTGTACATGAAGTACATTGTGTCTCAAATGACTATACATATATAAACGAACATCGAAATTTTCTAAAAGTCATTTGAAAGAATTTAGAATCAAATATAATAATCAGCGTAAATAAATTCAATCAAAATAAAAAATTAAACTTATTAAATTAAAATTGATCTAAATACAGAATCTAACAGCGTGGTAAAAAAAGGAGTGATGTCTACTTCAAGCATAGAATTGACAGTCACAATGCATTGCTGATTTGTATATAATCTCTGTTTATTTTTCCAAGCCCTTTGTGACAGACAGTGAATAAAAATTCTTCATAAAAGTAAATTCTTTAACATTTTTCTCTAGAATAGGATAGTGACGTATTTCATTGCGAGGGGGGACTTCTTCAGACAAATATACCGTATAAACTCATGTAGGAGACTGTTTCACAAAGGAGTGGTTCATGGGAAGGAGTTACTAGAGTGGAACTTACGTCTTATCAATGGTATGTGAAGAGAATCAGGCTGGTTCGCAACAATGTCGTGGGTTTTAGCCGTGAAGTTTATAAGGGCTGGCACTAATGTATAGAGATGGTCTGATGACTTTCCATTGAAATAACGGTAGAGAAAGAGGTAGCAGAGTGGAAAATAATGAACGCATAGATAGTTTTGAACTCTATGGAGAGAGAGAGAGAGAGAGAGAAGACTGAGCAGCTGTTGTAATAGTACTCCATTTTCGACCTGATTTAGCTCTTGTAGTAGAGGAAAGCTGGATGAGTCAGGCAATTACTGGTGTGGTACCGAGAACCGAACATTTTACCAGCATCATTAGCGAGGGATCCTAATTACGAGTTTCACTTGAAGACTGTGTTGTCTTTAAGTCCCGATGGGCACTCAAAGTATTCGGCCTCCCTGAGGGAACATCCATCCATCGTGATTGCTGATAGAGCTGGGTCTGATCGGGGATGTATCAAAACGATAAAGATACAGTATTTATAATATTTAAATATAAATATTTAAATTTAAATTTTAACTTACAGTGTATGTTAATCGTCATATTAACCCGTACAATTCAGCTTTTGTATCATTTTATGTAGAAAAATATATGCAATATGATCCTGCACGCAAATAAACCGTAGTTAATATTGAAATTGATGCATTTTCAATACGTGTTCAGGACATTTGGGATATTTTTGGCAATTTATGCCGTTTATGATTCCTCCAAGATTGCTTTTATATTTAGTCGCTTTTTGTGGATTAACGCAAATTGCAGCATACAACTCGACCTGACGTACAAGTCGACCTTACGTACAAGTCGACCTGGCGTACAAGTCCATCTCGATCGTTTTAGCTCAAAATCGTATATCGTGTAGGTCGACGTCCAAACATGTTGTAGGCCTACCGATAACCCAATCTTTAGGCTTACATGTAAATAAAGTTAGGGTACAGTATACAATAACCTGTACCAAAAATACATAAGGTCACATCACTTACCTGTATATTGAGATACTAACCATAATTTCTTTCTCTATGTGTTGTATAGCAAACGAACTGAAACACATCGGTAGGTAGCCTATATTTTGTTAGTAGAACTTATCGAGCATTTAAAATTCGTCAGGTCTACTGATAAATACATTAAAGTCAACATCAACTCCAATAAAATCTTAAATCTTATCTAAGTAATGCCTTTAGCAAATTTGTCTAGGCTGGGCTATGGTCACTTTCAAACAGAAATTTTTGGCCACACTGAAAGTTGGTGTTCCCTGGCAAAAACTTTCTAAACAGCTGCATAACTAACGCTTTAAAACTTCTTATAAAGTTCACACGTCACAGCAGAAAAGAAAAATTTGCCTGTGGATATATAACGCAACGTTTAGCCAGTCATTTATTCTCAAAAGTCTGATTTAGGCCTATAAACACCGTATAGGTCGAGCCCCAAACATACGGTAGTCTACCAGTGGCTCAAAACTTAAGTCTATACTAACCTTAATTTCTTTCTCTATGTGTTGTATAGCAAACAAGCTTCAACACATCGGTAGGTAACCTATATTTTGTGGGTAGAACTTAGTGAACAATTAAAATTCGTCAGGTCTACGGATAAACATATTAAAGTCGACATAAACTCCTATAAAATGTTTTACCATAGATTACACATCATAGCAGGTATTTTGATAGTGTTACTACATATTGTATGTTATTATAGTTTACAGTAACTGTTAGGAGTGGTATTCCATTTGTTTACAACTCAGTGACAAACCTTTACATTTTATACCCAGCATATTAGGTGCCCCTAAGTTTCGGAAATATTTTTTTTTAATTTTGAAAGCTATAGACTGGTACGCCACAATTTACTATAAATTTCTTAAGGTCTTTAACATACTTATCATGAAATTCATTGGTAAATTCATTAAGGTATTTCAAATACATGCCATAAAATTCATTGGTAAATCCCTTAAGGTTATTAAAATACTTGTCATAAAATTCATGCGAACATTGAATAAATTAGTACCGTCGTTATACTCGTATATAAACATTTATATGTATTTATGTAGACATCTATCTATTCATATATATATATATTGATGCCATGTATGTATGTACACACACCCATATATATATATATATATTAAGACATTTTTTATGTTCATAGGTTCTTTTTATAGATACAAATATTTAAGTAAATGCTATGTTTATAGTAAACAGTATTGACGACATTTACCGGCCTGAATGTCCGAGAAATTTTCAAACAAAACATGCATCCTCTGACAGGAATCGAACCTGTATCCTATACGGAACCACCATATAGCCTGGCGCGCTTTATCGATTCAGCCACATTGGAGCGTTCCGGTTAGCAAGGCCTATTTTACTGTTTTTAAACTATAATTTTCCATGATTTTCTCACGTACATTCATATCTGCTCGATGCGTATCCAAATGTAAACAAATGACGTCACACATCATATATATATATATATGTGTGTGTGTGTGTGTGTGATATCTGACGAGAAGGAAAACTCAAGCCAACTTGCAGTTGAAGTGATTCCTAGTTGTCTTCCCTTGGCTTACCACTGGGTATTAATCGTGACGACTCAGAGATTAGCAGCCACGTGGCACCAGCGTTTGTAACTATAAGCCAATGACGTACATAATGACTCAGCAATTTATCTCATTGTTTCAGGATATTCTTTCATCTCATGCTAGCTTCTCCCGCATGTTTTATTAGGTTGGTGCAAAAATAATGACGTAATAATGTCGTTTTTTGACGTTAAAAATACGTTACAAAACGACATTATTACGTCATTATTTTTGCACCAACCTAATACTATCGACGTATTATAGATTTAACCTTACTTAAAATACCTATGGCGATGGTGGTGTGCCAGATTTAACCGGTTGGAAATTTATAGCCATTACTCAGTATATGGACATCAAGGGATTTATCTTAACACTGATATAATGTTTTTACGGACAAAGTTGTTTTTTGTGAATATCTTCTATTTAATGAGAGGACTGATCACCCAGATTCTTAGGAAGTAGATAGAAAAGTTGCATGAAAAGCTGCCGATACAAACTTAATTGGTTTCTTTATTGCATATAAAGGAATTTGATTATAATATAGGAACAAACAGGAACTTTTCTAAAAGAGTCTTCAATTCAACATTGGTTCCTGGAATGTAAGAACTCTTACCGATTGTAAAAACACAAACCGCCCACAAAGAACAACTCATGTTACCAAAGAATTGCAGCGCCTGAATCTTGATAGAGCTACTCTTTCGCGATTGTCTGATGATCATCCCTCGAAAGTGTTCATAAAAAAAAAAACCCTGTATTCTGGTTTAGCAAACCAAAATTTGAGGAATGTGATGGTGTTTTGGGGTTTTACCATAAGAACATATGTGGTGGAACTGGTTGAACAAAGATTGCATAATGAAATTTCGCGTACCTTTAGCAGTGGTGGTGCGTCATCTGTCACTCCCTCTTGTTACAGAATGCGAAATCCAGGGACAGAATTGTCAAAAATTGGCCGGTGTGTCTTTAGCCTCGTATTCTGACAATGATGCATTGCGTTTGTCTCGGTTTTGTATGTCAGTCCAAAACGGCGCGAATTCTAAAGAGTCGATACGCCTCCTACACCTAAGTTAAGCACTGGCTTAGCTCATCCGCAGAAGAAAGCTGGTTTAACGTATACCATGCGTTCTTGTGACATCATTTTTCCCAATGCCTCTTACAACACAAGCTGCCACTGCTCTCTCCTAATAAAACAAATAAGAAAAAGAAATCGTCCTTTTCGTTGTTATTTTGTATAGTAACGTGTGACTCCAGAGACGACACAGAACACTACATTGTCCATCTATCTTCCAACACTTGTGGTCAAGGAGGAAATTCTCTGATGCGGCTCTAGGAGATGATGTAAAATCAATCCCAAAAGAAAAGGAAGTGTTAGTTCTTGGAGAATTTAATGCTGGAGTAGGGATGCAGTATAACACTTAAGAAACACCTGTCGCCAATTGTATCGGAAAGATGTAGACTTATGCCGACTTGAATTCTGTTCAAAGTTTGATCATGCAATCAGTAACATTTTCTTTCCCGAAAAAAAAAAACACGAATTTATCTAGATTTACCCCTGGTCATTTAGTGGTTTTTATCGCCACTAAGACGTTAAACATTGGAGCTTTCTGCAATGTTCGTATTTATACGTAGTACTGAATGTGAGACAGACCATAGACTGATCCCGTGGAAATTCAGGCTTTATATTCAAAAAAAGATTCGGGTGGATGGATTGAAGGTTCCCAAACGACTTGATGTATCGAAATTGACACAGCTGGAAGTTCGGACATCTTCAGCTGACAGGATAAAAAATGTTTTTTTTTATGCTACCGGGGAAGTTTACAAAACTTAAGCTTATCGAATTCGATAGTATTAAGGAGTTATTCAAAATCAAAAACTTTATCTTTCTCGTTCAAGCAGATCATCAGAAAACCGTTCGGCTGTGAAACGATCTTTTAAAAAATATAAAACTATCATTTGGCGGGAGCTCAAGAAGAGGAAAAATAATTGGTGGCATAACGTGTTTTATAATAAAAGCACTCAAAGCAAGCCAATAAATCCACAGTTACATAAGAGGTTACTGAGTGGGAGGGTATATGAAAGAAGAAAAAACATTATTAAGGAAAGAGGGCAATAAAAGAAAAGGAATTAAGAAGACAAAAGATAACGATTGACATTGCATTTAAATTTTTGAAGAAAGAACCTGGGAGATAGTTCTGTAAGCGAGAATTAAGATGGAAGAAACTGAACTTGCGGTTACATTTAGCCAGTTTAACTGTAAAATTATGAGAATTAACTGCCAATCTAGCACTACGCTTTGATTCATAAAGTCTATGTGCCATAGAGGAAAGCTAATCATAACAATTACCATGAAATTCATTATAAAAAGATACAGGGAAACTACGTTACAGCAGTGGGAAAGTAATTGAACCCGAGATGCCAGTTTCTGGCCAACAACATTGCAGATTATTCTTTCTATTTAATCAGAATTTGCCTCCTTATTGATATGGCTGTCCCTGCAGACAGCAATGTATTTTTGAAGATCTTCAAAAAGCTATCGAAATACAAGGACCTTGAAATCACAAAAAATGTGGTACATGAGAACATCAAAAATCCCTGTTGAAGTCGGAACCCTCGGATTGACTGGAAAATATTCCAGTAGACTCATTAAAGGGATTCCTGGTAGCCCATGCCTTAACGAAATAAAAAAAATTGTTCGCACGAGTACAGCCCACATAATAATTGTAATATATATATATATATTTTTTTATTACTCAGTGGAAAATGTCATAATGTCATTTCTGATCTTAGCTCTCTGGGAGGGACCCGGAAATAAATGAGTGTACACTAGAAACCAAAAGAAACAAAATAATAATAATAATAATAATAATAATAATAATAATAATAATAATAATAACTGCTAGAAATTAGTATGAACATCACCCAGGCCCGGTTACATAGAAACACCAGGCTAGATGGTAAAGAAATATTCAAAGCAGGGTCGAATAGTAGACTTATAAATGTATGTAAGATAGATTCTGTTGTTAGAAATTGTCTAGCATAACATAGTGGACCAACTTTCCTTGCAGCAGACATAGCAGTTGATTCTATATGATAGTTTCAATTCAAAGAAATGCACATTTGGTGAAGTAATTCATTCTTTGGCAAATTATCTATGACTAAGTCAACAACAGTGGATGGATTAAAGAATAGTTTGGTAAAATATTCAGTCCATCATCTTAGGAGGATTTCGGGGTTCTTATTAGTTGTTTTTCCACGAGGGAATTTCAGCGTAAAAACCAGAAGGCAAGACAGCTATGCAAACCTGCCTCATCTTCCTGTCAACAATATCTGAGTATGCATGTCATAATCTGAACTGAGGGGTGCATGATGGTACATAACAGAGATGTAGGGCCTACAGATCCTATCAACCTAATCAAGTTTATTTGGAATATATACATGATAGCTATAAAATCAAATACTTGTCTCAAGATTCATGTTAGGGACCAAAAGACTATCATTTTATATTTTTTTGTAATTTCTAAGAACACACATACACACACACACATATTGTGTATATTATGTAGCAATTTTTCATTAATGCATGTTTCATTAAATAATATAGAAAAGTTTTGTCTATTTATTTTAAGTAAGTTCCTTTCATATTGTCTGATAGGCTTAATCAAATTATCGTTGAAAGACGAAAGGAAAACACCATATTGATACATGTTTAAATCCAATCTGAGCTTTCGGCTTACGTAAGCCATTATCAAAGTGACAATTTCAATAAATCAAACAACACACGGACGAAACAACAATGATAGTCCGCCCTTGCTGCATGAAAAATTTCCAATTAACGACAAACTCGTATATACGAGTCGCGCAAGCGAAAATCGCGTCGCAGCTCGTGACGTCACGCATGCCCACGCGAGAATGAAAAACGAGAATATTAATATGGGAAGCCGTTGGTATAAACCAATGACTTCTGTTATAAATTATAGGCATTTAAGGATATTTGTGGATATTTCATAGTTTAATTTGTTTAGGTGTTTTATGTATATAGCTTCAAGAATTTTAAATTTTTGTTTACTGTTTTCCTGTTTAAGTATAGTTGTGTTGTCAACAAGTATTTTCCGGAATTGAGTACGCGTGCAGGCATGTTGTTTTAAATGTCTAAAAATGTTAGAATTATCCTTTAAACACCAGGCCTTCAGATGACTTCGCAATCTCCTGTGTCTCTTCTGTGTGGTCTCCTTGTTTAAGTTGGGTGATGCTGCCATAATACTTGCCTTCAGTTCATCTTTGGTGATAGGAGGTTTGATAGTCTTTCGTTGATCAGCACCCCACTTATAATAATCAAGTGAGTTGCAGTCTGGGGTGTTAGGTGGCCAGATGTATGGGATGATGTATTCACAGAAATTGCTAGGATCTCCTGCTTGTGTGGCATGGTACAGGGTCCTGTTTCCAAACATAGGGTCTTTCAGCAGGCACCTTCTTGACAAAGGGAAGCACTACCTCCTACTTGATATAAAAATCTCTGTGAAGTCTGAAGCCCTCATCAACAAATTCGGGAGTTCTTTTCTGATCAGAACTACGAAGGTGTTTCTTTTAGCAGCTGTACCTTCGTAAAAAAAACTGTGAAATGTTCGTTTTGGTGCTTTGGTTTGAATGGCAAATACTACGGTATGCCAAATTTCCAAATTTCTGGTGGAGTGAATTGCGTCATGGTGCTTTTTTTTTTTCTCACAGACGGTGGGCATCTCACTCTACTATATTGGGCAGTCGTCAAAATCCAAACGAAACAAAGCGCATGCACGAAATTAAAAATATAATCTGACGACAATAAAGCCATCGTACCCTGTATATAAACAGATGAAGATCTCGAACAGATTATTTGTGTACAGTTAGCGGGGATGTTCTCTGTCACGGACAGAGTTGTAAAAGCCCATTTTTTTTTACTGAAAAAAACCCCCCAAAAACGGGTTTGGTAATATTTGAAATAGAATGCTTGTAAAATTTTCGCAAACATTTGCTTTATGCTATTTCTGATGGATATAATCAAGTTTCTGCCATATATATATATATATATATATATATATATATATATATATATATATATATTTTTATATATATATATTTATATATATATATATATTTATATATATATATATATATATATATATATATATATATATATATATATATGTGTGTGTGTGTGCTGTGTGTGTGTGTGTTTATATATATATATAGGTAGATAGATAAATAGATAGATAAATGTGTGTCGGCTAAAGCATGAAATTGGCAGGTATCGACCAGTATTGATTTCTATGTCATTAGTTTTTCTATCCTCAAACTCTCTCCGATACTGAAATTTCTTGCCCTGTAACAATGATTTCTCACATATACTTACAAGATAAAGAGAAATATTTCTTCATTTTAAGTCCACTTTGTTATCTGAGTTTCATAGGAATTTTGTCTCCAGTGCATCTTGAGTGAACTTAGGGGTTAGTGTTTCAGGATTCATGTCTACACCTGTCTTTGAATTGGGAAATATAAAAATTTTATCAATGACTGTAGATAGTTATGAACGTAGTCCTTTGAAGATTTGACCACACATCTGACTTTGTGGTACCCCCAAAACATATGAAACGACAAGTGGATGTAGGTGGCGGGACCTTAGAATTATCTATATAATTAGAGAGAAAAAGATAGGTAGGTAGTCGAGGGGAGAATGTGTCCATCCGTGAGAGAAGTAGATAGATGACCAGAGGAGTTGGAACTGACAAGCCTGTCAGTGATGCAAGGACCAGTAGAAAGATACCAGGAGCCGCCGAGACCAGTGGAGTTAGGAAGATAGCAGCCATATCTCAAAGCTGAAAGTATAATTCCACGTTTAAGTGAGAAATCGTATTGTTGCTACTTCCCAACCAGAGAGTCTTGGAAAAATTGTTTTTTTTTTTTTTTTTTGAAAGCGATCATGATTGAGAAAACAAATCTGTGCACCTAGTGAGTTAGGTGTATACGCAAATACAATCAACAATGAAGTGAGCAACAAACGATCAGAGAACGTCGTCACATAACTTGTTACAATTTCGCCACGAATGGCGCCACAGCCCAATAAATATAGCAAACTTTAAACAATATATTCATGACTGACCAATTATTACCGAGTATGCCTGTCTCCTAGGATGGCGGACCAATATCCACTTCATACGCTTGCTCCGGCAGATTTGTATCCATTCAAAACTTAACTCTGTGGTTTATATTGAAACAATACTGAGCAGACCATAGTTACAGATTAATATAAACGGCCATTCAAATGTTATTAGGTTGGTGCTAAAATAATGTCGTTTTTTGACGTATTTTTTAACGTCAAAAACGATATTATTACGTCATTATTTTTGCACCAACCTAATATTTCGTGCTAGTGAAACCATCGATGAACATTTCGTTATATCCCATTGTACTTACAAGCATTGAAATCTATCAAAATTCAAGGATCTTGAAGTAGAATTTTAACAAATGTGACACATGAGGTAATCAATAATTCCACTTGTAGACGGAGCCCTCGGAGTGGTTAGAAAAGGTTCCGATAGACTCATTGAAGGGATTCCTCGCAGACCATCCTTTAAAGAAATACAAAAATTGTATTCACAACTGTAGCTGACACATTACGAAATGTTTTATCTACGAAAAATATGTGTAATCATTTTTTCTTTTTACAAAAATGTTCATTGGACAATAATATGATGCTTTTTCTGGCCTTAGGTCTCTTGTCAGAACTCGGAAGGAAAAAATGTGTATACAACAGGAGTGAAACCATCGGGGAACATTTCGTTATACCGTATTGTACTTACAAGTTTTGGGGCAACCCGTGGAAAGGTGTATCGACAAATCATCTACAGTGAGATTCGAACCCGGGTCTGATTGTGGAGAACAGTATAATCATATATATATTACATTTAATGCATGTCTCTAGGTATGCATTCGACCCCACACCGTTTATCAATTTCATACCAATAATAATAATAATAATAAGAAGAAGAAGAAGAAGAAGAAGAAGAAGAAGAAGAAGAAGAAGAAGAAGAAGAAGAAGAAGAAGAAGAAGAAGAAGAAGAAGAATATATCAATTATTCCCGCCGTGGTTGAATTTCATTGGAAACTGTACTTATAGTTTCATTGAAGCGATAGTTTGTATTTCATGGTTTAAAGAATTAGAAAAAAATATTCTCCCAGCTACATTTCACACCTTACAAAAGATTTTTATCTATGTACAATGTGTGTGATCACAGGTTGTTTTATTTTTATTTGTATTTTTTTTTTTAGAAAAATGCTCAGTGGGAATGCCAGAAAAACCTCATAGAAAATTCTAATAATCAAAATAAATCAAAGAAATAATAATAATAATAATAATAATAATAATAATAATAATAACCAGATAATTTCTTGTCCAGGATTAATTCTTGTTAACTAGAAATTACAAGCACGCTTACTAAAAAAATTGTGTTAGCCCCAAATGCAGATTCCATGATAAATAACCAGAAACAATTGACCCCTTTTTACATTATTCAGACTATTGTCCTCATCTTTGTCGCCATATTTATTACAACATTTCGACCTTTCAGTATCTGTCTATATTTCTGAGATGAGGTATTATGTACACTATTTACATTATTCAGACTATTGTCCTCATCTTTGTCGCCATATTTATTGCAACGTTTCGACCTTTCAGTATCTGTCTATATTTCTGAGATGAGGTATTATGTACACTATTTACATTATTCGAACTATTGTCCTCATCTTTGTCGCCATATTTATTACAACGTTTCGACCTTTCAGTATCTGTCTATATTTCTGAGATGAGGTATTATGTACACTATTTACATTATTCAGACTATTGTCCTCATCTTTGTCGCCATATTTATTACAACGTTTCGACCTTTCAGTATCTGTCTATATTTCTGAGATAAGGTATTATGTACATTATTTACATTATTCAGACTATTGTCCTCATCTTTGTCGCCATATTTATTACAACGTTTCACCCGTTGTACGCTCCGGCCTTCTTCAGGTGGTTGGAATGTCGAACTGAACCATTTATTTCGTTTACTGGGGTAGATTGTTCTCGTTCCACGAACTATATTAATGGATATCAGTTATCAGTTATCTCCTGTTAATTCCACTCTCCAAGTTCTCCACTGCCTTAACAGGGTATTGAACTTATACTCTTTGGCTCTTGTCACCCGTACAACAGCCAAAACTTTGTAATAAATATGGCGACAAAGATGAGGATAAGAGTCCGAATAATATAAATAGTGTACATATTACCAGATTTCAGAAATATATAAAATCAAGTGATCATCTTGTATCAGGTTGCATAGTATTGGCATCCACTCAATATAAAACAAGGCATAACAGAGTGGGCCAATAGCTGCAGTGGAAAAAGAGCAATATTTACGGAAAGGAAACGGAAAGAAATTGGTATGAACACCACCCAGACCCGGTTACGGAGATAGGACCTGTAAAATTTTATGAGACTTGAGAATACACACAGACAGAACCGTCCAGGCATCGACATTGAAATCGAAATCTCAAAAATGTGGCACATGAAGACATCAACAATTCCTGTTATAGTTGGAGCCCTCCGGTTGATTGGAAACTATTCCAATAGACTCATTGAAGGGATTTCTGGTAGCCCATGCCTTAAAGAAATACAAAATTTGTTCTCACGAGTACAGTGCACACCTTACGAGTGTCTTTATCTATGTAAAATATGTGCGTGTGTCTTTAATTGCCCAGTGGGAAAATGCCATGATGCCATTTCTGGTCGGGACTTGGAAAGAAATGAGTACTACTACTACTACTACTACTACTACTACTACTACTACTACAAATAATAATAATAATAATAATAATACTAATAATAATAATAATAATAATACTAATAATAATACTAATACTAATAATAATACTACTAATAATAATAATACTAATAATACTAATACTAATACTAATACTAATAATAATAATTGCTAGGAACTGGTATAAACATCACCCAGACTCGGTTAGAGAGAAAGTGCCAGTAAAAGTTTTTGAGACTGTAGAATACACACAGACACAACAATCAAAGCTAATTGCCCAGACATCGTTATCAAAGACCACAAGAAAACAAGGTGTCTTGTTATTGGCATAGCATTCCCTGTAGAGTGTAATGTATATTTGAAGATCTTCAAAAATCTATCAAAATACAAGGACCTTGAAGTAGAATTCTAAACAATGTGACATATGAGGACATCAATAATTCCACTTGTAGACGGAGCCCTTTGGATTGGTCAGAAAAGGTTGCGATAGACTCATTGAAGGGATTCCTCGTAGATCATGCTTTAAAGAAATACAAAAATTGTACTCACAACTACCGCTGACACATTACGAAATGTTATTTCTATGAAAAATGTGTGTATTCTTTTTTTCTTTTTTGATAAAAATGTTCAGTGGAAAATAACATGATGCTTTTTTCTGGCATTGGGATCTGGTTAGGAGCCGGAAGGAAATGTGTATAAAAAGAAGTCAAAATATATAATAATAAACAAATATAAAAGCGAATTTCAAATGGATGTAGATAAATAAGTAAACCATTATATATATATATATATATATATATATATATATATATATATATATATATATATATATATATATATATATATATATATATATATTTCAGCGACAAACAATCAAAATAAGATGCCCAAGGCAAACGCAGTGTCACAAATCAGAAAAGATGACAGGGTCAATAATCTGCCCCTACGCTGCAAGCTGATGTAGACAAAGCCCCATCCCACCAGAGTTTACGTAGTGTATGATTAAAATATGAAAACCAAATGATTTATTATTGCTGCAGAAGAAAAAAGATTGCAAACTAGAAATTACCTTGCAAACATACTGAAAAATCGTGTTATCCAGAAATTAAAATTCTGTGATTAATATACCAAAGAAATTTATCATCTTGTATGAGATTGTATGGTATTAGTGTCCACCGAATATAAAACTCAATATCACAGGGTGGGTAATTATTTAACTGGAAAATCTGAAACTTTTACTGGTAGAAATTGGTAAAAAGACAGTTAAACTCGATTACAGACATAGGACTTATAACAATCGTATGGAATCTTCCTCAGTAATAAAAGTTAATCATTCTTATATCATGATTAATGACCGCAAAAATAGAATGTGCTTTTTTTTTTATATGAAATTGCCTGAAGACTATAAATATATGTTTGATGACCTACAAAAAAAATTCAAAATACAAGGTTCTTGAAGTGAGAACCTCAAAGATGTGTCACATGAAGACATCAATAATTCCAATTGTAGTTGGAGCCCTTGGATTGACTGGAAAAAAAGTTCCGATTGACTCGATGAAGGAACGCCTGGTAGCCCATGCCTTAAACAAATACAAAACAATTAAAACTCAAACCTTTTGACGGTTTTATATATGTAAAATGTGTTTGATCTTATGTTGTTTTATCTTTATTCATTTTAGAAAAAAAATGTTCACTGAAAATGTCGTAATTTCGGAACTTAGGTCTGTAGTTGGGACCCGGTAGGAAATCATTATACAATAGAAGTCAAAGGAAACAACATCAACAAAAAAAAAAACAAAAAAAAAAACATCAAAACCACCACCACCACAACAACAACAACAACAACAACAACAACAGCAATAATAATAATAATAATAATAATAATAATAATAATAATAATGTGAAGAAGAAGAAGAAAAAATACAAATAAATGTACTCACATGTACGGCTCACACATTACGAATAGCTTTACCTATACAAAATGTTTATGATCTTAGGGTTTTTACGCTTTTTTTTACAAAAATAGGGAGTGGAAATGTTGTGTAGCCATTTCTAACCTTAGGTCACTGGTTGGGACTAGGAAGGAAATGTGTATTAAACTATAATCAAAGGAAATAATAATAATAATAATAATAATAATAATAATAATAATAATAATAATAATAATAATAATAATGTAGTTATGGGTTGATTCCTGGATATTTTAACAAATATCAAATAAGGGCTTCTTCGAAAAAATGTAGCAATAAAATTTCATAAAATAAATTTTCAAAATGCAAACAAAAATCGAGCTCTCAACCAATTGATTTTGACAAACAGATTATGAAATGCAACTTCCTTTCTATATTTCTTCACTAAGTTTTCCTTCTAACTTTCTCAGAAATTATAGCTCTTGCATGTGTTTTATAAATTGCTATGGGATATTTAATCAATATTTATGCGTGTCAATGGGATCACAAGCAATAATTAGTATGGTTGAAATTTTGTGAAAATTCTTTTTTGCTTACAGTGAACATCATTTTAAAAAAAAAATGTTTGAGCAATAAAAAACAGAAAAAAAAAACAAGAAAAGCTTATAAAGCATTTAGTATGAACAACCATGTTTTCTTGGTTTGTACCTATCGTAATGTAAGAGATAAATCTGGTGTGAGAATTAGAAAAAATGATTAAATAAACAAATGTGATGTTTTAAGAAACAAATGTCATGTTATACATAATTGTTGTAATTAGCAATCGGAAATCTGATAAAAAAAATTAAGATTGAAGTTGCAAATAAAAGAATAATTCCAAATTGAGCCACACACATACAAACTTTTCGTCTTGTTCAGTTGATTACAATCAACTAAAGTCTAACAGTGTTTAATTAGTTGTATGATTCATGTGTTTACTGTTTCAATGACATATTAGTTCAATAAAGAACTTTGGATAAAATTCCATCGAATATTATTCAACATTACTCAGAATAACATTCCATCGGCATTATTAACTCTGGATAAATTTCATTCGTATTTAAAAAAAATAAACGAATATTTACATATTATTTGTTTACATCTTATTAATAAAATATCCTTCGTGTGTGTGTATATATATATATATATATATATATATATATATATATATATATATATATATATATATATATATATATATATATATATATATATATTAAAAATAGGATTCCAACACGCTACATGTTATGTAGCGTGTTGGAATCGCATTTTTAAATAGATAATTATATTTATGCCCTACTTTTGTATCGAGCACTATTTTTAAAAAATAATAACAAAAATACTAAAGAACTTTGGATTATTTACCTAAACAGTTTTTTCCTATTTTCTATATATTTTCACACACACACACACACACACACACACACACACACACACACACACACACACACACACATACATACACACACACATACATACACACACACACACACACACACACACATATATATATATATATGTATGTATGTATGTATGTGTGTGTCTGTGTGTGCGTGCGCGTTTGTGTGTGTTTGTGTGTGTGTGTGTGCGCACGTGGGTGTGTGTAAAATTGTATAGTGAAGTCAAAATCAAGCGGTTTCATTTTTGTTCGCTGCTGGTGCTGAACTCATGTCTAATATATATATATATATATATATATATATATATATATATATATATATATATATATATATATATGGTTATACCAATATCTATCTAGCTATCTGTATGTCTGTTAAATATTTTCTTTAAAATAGAATTAATATTTATATTCTAAATTAAGCTTATACAAATATTTAAAAAATAGCAGACTTTCGACAGAATTTAACCGTAACAGATCGTGTATATATATATAAAGTGTGTGTGTTTGGGGGGGGGAACAAATATTCCTACACTTACAAATTTTTAATTTATTTTATTTCCAAATAATAATAAACGTACTTGTCATATAATTAACTGTACACAGATGCATAATAATTAAATATGCATAGAAAACAGGAAAAAAAAATTAGTAGTAATACATCCCATTTGTCCATTTTAATGGGTGAAAAGTATTTGTACAATACAAAAAAGAATCTTCATTTAATACTTTGTAGAATAGCTATTATACACTTCTACAGCAACCAATCTCTTCTAGATGTTCTCAATGATTTTAGTTCGTATTTTGTTGCATTTTTTCTTCGCATATTCTCTTCAGATCCGGGATGTTTGTTGGAGATCTCAACTGGATTTGAATTTTCATATAACGCCACAAATTCTCAATTGTGTTTAAATCTAGGGACTGACTTGTCCATTTCAGGATATTTACATTATTTTCAGCAAACCATTTCTTCGTAGATTTTGCAATGTGCTTAAGATCATTATCTTGTTCGAAGATCCAATCAGGTGGAAGTTCAATATTTCGAGCCCAAATCATAAAATTAGATTCCAAAATATTTTTATATACTACGGCATTCGTCCTACCATTTATTGCTGATATGTGACCAGTAACTTTTTAAAAAAAAAACAAAAAAACATGATGCTGTCACCACCAAATTTCACTGTTGGAATTGTGTTCTTTGTAGAAGCTAGACCCATCGTTCCTCCATATAAGATTTCAAGAATTAGGTCCAAACAACTCAATTTTGGTTTTATCTATAATACACTTATAATACAATTTTGTCCATATTACTCTTTCACAATATGATTTTTCCTCATCTTTATGTCCACAAACGAATTTTAACCTGGCATATTCTCTGTCTTTTCAGTAGCAATGGGGTTTACCAGTGAGAGCGTCACTTTAGATTGTTCATATGAATTGCATTGCTTATTGTGCGTTTAGTGAGACAAATTCCTGATGAAAGCAAATCAACCTCCATTTCTTAATGTGCAACCATTGGATTTTATTTAATATGATGCATTAATTTCCTCAGAGATCTTGACGAAATCTTGGAATTATGGAGCACCTGTACTTCTTTGGTTTTTAACAGTTTTCAGATTTTTATACCTTGTAATAAATGAACTAATGACACTAAATGAAATATTCAGATTTGAAATTTTCCTGGAACTTTTACCTTTCTTTCTGAGCTTAGCAATCATTCTTTCTGAATTCTTTTTAGGAATTTATCAACTCTTTGCCTCTTGTCACGAATATTACAGAATGTTCTGCTTGTATTTTTAGTCTAAATATACCTACTCATACCATTATTGGAACATTCTAGAATATTTTACTTGAATAATCTGGAATATTAAAGCAATTTAAAAGTTTTAAAATTGAAATTTGCATTGCACAAATGTTTTATCACAATTTAAAATGGATTAACGAGATTCATTTCTAATTTCTATCAAATCAATTTTTTTTTTCTGTGCATATTTAGTTATTATATATCTGTGTACAGTTAATTATATGAAAAGTATGTTTATTAATTAGTTGGAAATAAAATAATTAAAAATTTGTATGTGTATGAAAATTTGTTCCCCCATATATATATATATATAGAGAGAGAGAGAGAGATATATAGATAGATAGATAGATAGATAGATAGATAGATAGATAGATAGATAGTTAGATAGATAGATATTTGAAATGGAATTTCTAATTCTGCATAGTTTATTTCTAGTGTAAACTTTAATTATAATAGGTCCTTCTGTTTGATTCCCTGGCCCAGATATTTTTTAATTTCTCTTAAGCAGTAAAATTAATAGCAAAGTAATATTAACAAATAACGCATGAATTTTTTTTCTTTATGACTTCATTTGTATGTACTAATATTCATATATATACATACATATATATATATATATATATATATATATATATATATATATATATATATATATATATATATATACAATAAAGAAGAAAAAATGCTGCAAAATTAAAGAAATTGTTAACAGCATAGGGAAGGTTGAGAAAAAACAAGCAATGATAACGATAATTTGTTTCATATGTAGGCTCAGGTGAAGGCTAATTAAACCAACAAAAACAACCAGGTAGTGAGGATTAGTAAGGTAATCTTGTGTAAAGTAACTCATAATCTTATTCGATGTTAGCCAGTGCCAAAGTACCAAAGCGGCATTTGATTGGTGCGATAATATAGAAGAAAAGATGGCATATGAATTTCTGGAATTTTATATAAAGGAATTCTGTTAAATAAGGCTAAACATTTAGCTCAAGTGTTTGTAAATATAAGTGAAAGAAAGAAAAACCAACTGTTAGAAATCACTAATGTTCCTTGCTGTTCAATGTACAAGATATATTGACCAAAAAGATCAGAAGTTGGAATTAGAATTGATAGCTCTGACGGTACAGAGGTGTCTGAATTAGTAGGAATTGTTTATTTTTGAACTGATTTCATAAATACAATAAGAAAAATGTGGGCCTTTATGAAGATGATGGATTCATGATCATAAAAGTAATAGGGTGAACGATAAGCATCGTAAAGAATTAGAATGTTTTGTAAAAAATATGGGTTCAAAACAGACGTAAATTCAAACCTTAGAGGGGTGTACTAACCTGATTTGAATTTAAACATATCCACGAGAAAATACAAACAGTACAGAAACCCCGGGAATCCTACTATCGTCACTAAACTTTTATATAAATCTATAGCTTGTAGATTATCGACAAATTCTAAAAATGAGGGAATCTTTGAGAAAGCTATAATCCTGTACTAAGAAACTTTAGTAAACATTGGAGACAAAATTAGCAACAAAACAATAAGAATAATGAGGGTAGAAAAATAATATGGTTAAAAACATCATACAGTAAATCGGTAAAAATTAATACAGGAAGAATATTCCTAAAATTAATTAGAAAACACTTTACTGGTGAAAAAATGGGGAAGCTACTCAAAATAGCATTAAAGTTAGTTGTAGATATCGTAAAAGATAATTGATAACCATAAGAAACGTTTCACAGTGATAGTAAACAAAAATAAAACCAGTTTCATTTGTAGACTAAAATGTTCCTGTCCTAGGGAAGGTAATTATTATTATTTTTTAAGCATTTCATCCCAAGCAAAGCGGGGAGCCACTAGGACGCAAGGGGTTACAAAAAATTTAGAGCAAGATCAGATAGGAGTGATAGAAGAAAGGAAGAGGAGGAGGGTAGTAGAAAGATCAAGGCAGCTGGAGATGTCGATTGACATTACACTTGAATAGCTGGAGATTATAGCTCTCAGGGAAACAGGAATAGGGGAGTTAAACAGGCGAGAGGTGCGAGACATGAATATATTAGAGTAGAAGAAACGGCTACATTTAGGAGTTTCGACAGTGAAGGGGTGGGAGCGGGATGCCAGCCTCATAGGGCGCTTGAACTCATGACGTCTGGGAACCAGCGAATGCATCTCCTCGGAGCAATTTCCATGAAAGTATTTGTAGAACAGACAGAGGGAGGCGACGGCGCGTCTGTGAGAAAGTGACTGTAGACGAGATGCCAGAGCAGGGCCAACTACATTGCATATCCGCCTCTGGAGCCTATCAAGAACCCCGAGGCAAACAGAAGGGGCACCAGACCATATATGGCAGCAATACTCCATGCAAGGGCGATTTGTTGATTTGTAGATCTGGAGGATCGATTCCGGGGAGAAAAACTTCCTGGCGCAGCACAGGGAGCCAACTTTCATTGCGGTGGACGAAGCAATTGACTCAATGTATTTATTCCATCTCAGGTCAGCAGTCAACGTGAGACCGAGCAGCCGCAGAGAGTTGCTCTCGAGAAGTTGAGCGTCAGATGTTCTAATGGAGGGCAGGGAAGGATCTCTGTGGTGATTAATAGAGAGCAGTTTTGTTTTAGAAGAGTTGAAGTTGACCAGCCAGTTCTTGCCCCAGTTCACAACCGATTGGAGGTCCTTTTCGAGACGCACGGCCAGGTTATCGGGAAATATAGTTTATTTGATGAAAAGATGGATAGAAAATAATAATAAGTCAAGGAAGAGAAAATATATATAGGGGCTACTGAAAATGAATGGAAAACAGTGCAATAATCATAAGTTGAGATTTAAACACAGTAAATACGAAAATGCATCAGCGTATTACTGGAAGATTAATCATGAGGTAGGTCAGTTCCCTAAAATTAATTCGATTTTATAAAAAAAGCAGTACACGTGAAAACATTAGGGATAAGTGTAGGCTTTGTCTGGAAGAAAATGTTTCAATACAAAGTTTGAGCAACGATAACAAAATAAAGAAAAGAGCTAATTATCAGATGTTGACATAGTATAAAATACCTATTGTGTCCTCTGTGACCTGACTATCTTATTGATTTATTTGATTTTTTTGTTTGTTTTATTTTTCCACTGACAAATGTCATATATTTATGACGAACCGCAGTTTGTTTTATTATTTTGTTTTCCTTTGTGAGCTGTTAGTTATCTAAGTTTTTTGTTTTTTTTTAATAAAATTATTTTGTATTATTCTTTCCCTTATGCTTTAAGTTTATGTTTAATTTATGTGGTTTACAGTCATGGGTTATGGAAATCTGTTCTCCCCTTCGGTCATTTGTATCCAAGTCTTCTGATGGTGGCGTGAGCTTGACACTTTGGTTACGACGAGAACCACTCTTTCATTTCATAAGAATTAACGTTTCGTTTTTTGCTTTGTTTACTTAGTTTGAATGGCGAGAACTTTACTGAGTAGATAGGTATTTGTCTTCGGGTCATTTTCTTTTTTATTGATGTCCTTCTTCAATATTTTCTTTTAATTAACTGCATTTATGATTTTTGGCAAACTTTCCGTGGATTCAACCAACGGTTTGGGTAGTTTTAATACCGACACACACACACACACACACACACACATATATATATATATATATATATATATATATATATATATATATATATATATATATATATATATACGAAGAAATATAGTTTTAATGTGTGCTATATTTATAGGATAAAGTGCTCAATATCAAAGGTAGAGCGTATGTAAATATAAGTATAAAAGTGAACATTGAAGTCAACACTCACAGGCGACAGGCTATTTGATGCTAGACGCAATCGTCAGGCCTGACGATTGCGTCTAGCATGAGACAGTCTGTCGATCAACATGGCCATCATCTGGAGAAAAACAAATTCTGCTTGTTGGTAGCAGTGAACTACAGAAATGAATGTCTTGATAGAGAAAATGAACTTTTCCTGTAGTTTTCATTTGTTTTTTTTATTTTTTAACATGAATTTTGGTCTGCCCTTGAGTTGGTCAGTCTCTTTTCAGTTGTTATTTAAAATAAGAACAAGAACACACACACACACACACACACACACACACACACACACATATATATATATATATATATATATATATATATATGCACTAATGTGATGAACCAGGTCTCATGTGCATTTAATGCATCCACCCAAAAATCTTACCTCAATGATACCTACTAGGGCGGCTAGCCAATCCCTATTGCAGACGCTCACTCTGACACATTTGTATTGAGTTTATACTGCAACTATGCTGAGCATACCATAGTTAAGGTTTCTGGTAGAGAGCGTGTTATCTAGCGCGATCAACGATATGAACAGTGCCAACACACTCAAACTCTCGGTCACGATGACTTGTGACTTCTTGCTAGCAAAGTTATCGACGGCTCCCAAGTGTCCGACTACACAATTTCACTCACAAGGCGTGGTATGGTTTTCAGGCACTTTCCAAAGGTGGTGTCCTCTGGAATCACTCCTGTCCAGAATGATTACATCAAGAAGTCTCCTTCCTGACACACACACACACACACACACACACACACACATATATATATATATATATATATATATATATATATATATATATATATATATATATATATATATATTAGTTATAATCTTCTAAGTATAAGAAATTGTACTCGTTCGGAAAACCTTCGGTGTATTGATTTGCAAATAATCAAACCAATACCAAATGGGGAAAGAAAAGATATAAAAAAAGAAAGAGCCAAGAGCATGTATGTCAGCCGAAAGTAATCGTCTAGCATGTCCATATATATATATATATATATATATATATATATATATATTATGAAATGGATGAAGACACATTTTATGTTTATAGTATTTTTTTATAGATACAAATATTTAAGTAAATGCTCTGTTTATAATGAAGTATTTTCTATGAAAATTTCTCGGACATTCAGTCCGGTAAATGTCGTTAATACTGTTTATTATAAAGAGAGCATTTACTTAAACATTCGTATCTATAAAAAGAACATATAGAATAAAGAATATATATATATATATATATATACATATATATACATATATATATATATATATATATATATATATATATTTATATTATATATATATATATATATATATATATATATATATATATATATATATATATATATATATATATAGAGAGAGAGAGAGAGAGAGAGAGATAATATTAGTGGTAAATATACATATATATGCAAAATCCACAGGTGCATATACACACATGTATATTTTTTGAATAAAAAATTCCGAGAGAATAGAATCCAGGTAGAACTCAATGTCCAGGACAGAGTAAGGATATAATAAAAAGGCTTAAAAACTAATATTCCATGGTCATGGTCTGTGCTTTGACGAAAAAAATTACCTGGTTTTAATTTGAAAAATTCGTCCGAACAAACCCTAAATTCAACATCGAAAAAAATGAAAATCTGATGGTGCCAAGTCTGGTGAATACGGAGGATAAGGCAAAACTTCCCAACCAAATTCTTGAATAATGGTTTTGATCATATTGGCGATGTGAAGAATACCCTGTCGCCAATTAGGGTCTTTTTTGATGAATTACTTTCCGGAGACGGTGTAGATGTTGGACGTAGAGCTAGGCATTTACTGTTTGGTTTCGTGCAAGGAATTCATAATGAATTATGCCTTCCACGTCCCAATATACACACAACATATTCTTTCGAGGATGAAGTTCTTTTACTTATGGTGTCGCTTACTTTGGGGCAGAGCGATTCTTTGCGCTGTTTTATATTGACATAAAGACACCATTTTTCATCGCCTGTTACAATGCAATAAAGGAAAGGTTATTTATGACCATATTTTGAGCGAAGCCGAGCAGGCAAACCGGCTGCAATTGTTGTGCGCAGATTCTTGTTGTGGCCATTCAACGCGTGTGGCACCCATAAACACGCATAAGTTTCGGAATCGTCCCTATTGAATGAAGGTGTTTTACCCCAGTTTTATGATCACAATTCATATGTTCTGCCAATTCTCTGGTCGTATGACGTAGATTTTCCTGAAGAAACTGGTTTAACCTCTCCTCATCAAACGCAACTGGTCGACCCATCCTCCAGTTCGAAATTTCCTTTTTTGAAGCACGAAGACCAACGTCGGCCGTTACTTTGAGGCATTGCGCCATCTCCATACACGTCACAAGCCCCACGAGCTGCTTTAGCGGCGTTAACTCTTCGATTATGTGCAAAAAGCAAAAGGTGTCGAAAATGAGCAGTTTTGTTTACATGACATTCCATTTTAGGGGTCTGATTTAGAACCAAAATTAATGAAATTAACAAAAATCATACATATATGTAGATGTTAGAAAAACCATAAGACATTATTATTCTTAAACATTTGCCAAATGTTTGGCTTCCCAAAGATTTTTTTTTTTAGTTTAAAAAAAACAAAAAAAAAACGCTCACGACTTATTGCCCAATCTAATAGAAGTTACCTTATAAAAATCTACATCTGTCACCTTATTTGATTTGATACTTAGAACTGAATCGAATGTTTCTATAAGTCTCTTAAATGTTTTTAATTAATTTTCACAGTAGAAATTCATAATATTAACAAAAATTTGGTGTTCTAAAAAGCATGGTTGGTTTACATTATTGAGATTGATATCTGAAATATTTTGGAAAATTCACATTGAGCTCGCTTCTGGTCTCCTTAGCAGAGTTTAAGATGAATATGAATAGTTTATTCTATTGCATATTCCTATGTCAAATTATGCTGATAAAATTGTCAGACGTACATGATGCTTCAGAATATATAATACGTTTTAACTCTGTTGAGGCACAGAATTTATGATTAGCAGCTAAGCATATATAATCTGGTATTCGTTATCCGTTCGTTTGTTGATGCTGCATTTAGTGGGGGTGGGGTATTGATTTTATCCAGGATTATGTCGTAGAGATTCAGAATAAAAAATAAAAAATTAAGATTTAAAATTACTGGAATATAAATTCATAAATATTTTACTTTTTACGTATTGAAATCCGACATATGTCGGTTGGTTTGGTTTGGTTTGGTTTGGTTTGGTTTGGTTTGGTTTACGGCATATCAACCTCAATGGGTTATTTAATGCCGATAATTTTTTTTATTACTGGTAATGTTTTTCTTCAAAAATCTATTTCTGGGAATATTTTTCCTTGAAGAAATCTAGAGCTGGTCATATTTTTTTTTCAAAGAATATATAACTGTTTGTATTGCCGGTACTTTTTTTTAAAAAAAAAAGTATTGCTGATAATAATTTTTCCTTCAAAAATTATTACTGGTAATATTTTTTTTATATAAAATATTTCTGGTATTAAAACCTATTGTTACACAAATTCGGGTGTAAACTATTTGTGCATAGCTGCTACCCTAACAGGTGCTACCACCTCGGGTCAACGTGAACCTGTAAACGCCAGCAATTAAGAGGTGGTTCCACGCTCCTCAAAACCTTCTAATCACAGGCCTTGCTGTTGAACGTATTTTATCGTCTTACCCTGGATGCGGATGTAGTTTATCGTCATATGTCGTGTAAGTCTCCTTGATAATGTTGTTCTCATGTTACCAAGATATATATATATATGTATAAGACCCACCTCGATTTAAGCAGGGCAAATCAAGAAAAAAATAGTAATTACTAATTATTAAAATTTTTAGTAAATGGTACAGAGTATCCTATATTTATGAGGTATTATTTTGGTTAAAATGCCATCATTACAATTAAACAAAAAATAATAGGAAAATAAAGAATATGAGCCTATAAAAACTTTATTATATCCTTTATATGATCTGTAAAACCTGTGTCTTTTAAAAACCTTACTGGAATAATTAGGATATAAAAATTTTGATTGTATTTATAATAATGCAACCGGAAGTTATCGAAAGAAAAATATTAATGAAACAAATATATTTTACAAATATATAATTTGAATTTATTGCATATAATTTTTAGTCAACTGGGTACTGATATTAAACGTGATGTAATTAATAAAATGAATATTATCATTGATAATACCTTTAATCTGCATAATGGCATTTCATATACCTATTGTCATTATTTAAAATACTTTTATGCTGGTTTAATGACAATAGGTATATGAAAGTTACTCTAAAGTCTAAGCTAATAGGAATTGCCAGGTAGCTAATTTCGGCCGACTATCGCGAATTTTAAATCTACATATGACATATAACACTCGAGAGAGGCCACCTCGAGGTGGTGTAATGATTAGCAAGTTTGTCTTATTAGAATAATTACGACTGAGTAATGAGTTCGATCCTCACTGGTTGCCGCATAATATTCGACGTTGTGCCATATCTAACCTACGCTTGGAAAATCGTTATAAGACGCGGGGGAATATTTTTAAAAAATGTTCGCCTTATATGCCGTCAAATACTGTAGTTTTATTATTTTTACTGGGGACAGTGGGGGATGTCTTAGTACTTATTAGGACTTTTTCATCTTGTTTTAGTTAGAATGTATTTGCGGTATAGAAGGTTGATATGTTTAAGGTTATTTCAGGAAGTATTATGTTCTTGATTGGTGTTAATATTTTTAATAGCTGGTCTAATTTGTTCATCAATTAATGTAATTAGGAAACTCATTATTAAAGAGAGTTTGTTTATTTTTTTTTTAATTCGGTGTACACAGTCTTTTTCGTGGAAGGGTTAATTTTTCCACAGTTCTAAATTTTATATAATAGCTGTCCTAATATTTAGGACATAACCTGGTGCAAAAATAATGTCGTTTTCTCTCTTATGTTACTATGTGAGAAAACGACATTATTTTTGCACCAACATAATAGTTGAGAGCACACGTTCTTTTTTATATTGAGAGGTAGTAAATGTATTAGGTTGGTGCAAAAATAATGTCGTTTTCTGCCATATTAACATATGTGAAAAAACGACATTATTTTTGAACCAACCTAATATTATTATAGGTGTACAGTGTAACCCGAATATAAGAGAGTTGTCGGGACCGGAGAAGAAGTCACTCATATCCGGGTTTCTCGTATATCCGGGTTTGGTCTATTTTGTTTAGATAAGTATGGCTCTAATTTGGGACCAGATAAAATCTCTCTTATATCCGGGTTTCTCTTATATTCGGGTTACACTGTATATCAATATATCAAGAAAAATAATTTTGTTATTTTTAAGTTCATAAGTGAATTTAAGGACGGAGCTTTTGGATGTTGTTTTATAGTTCATGTATTTCATCGATATTTTTTTTTACTATGATGAGAATATCATCTGCATATCTTAGGTAGAAGGAAGGGTTTTAGTGGCATTAAATATCTTATTTTTAAGGTTTGTCATATATAAATTACTAAATATTAGTCCCAGAACTGAACCCATCGAAAGGAACTCCATCACGTTGTACGTAAATATAATTTTGAAGGTCATAATAGGGAACAACGCTGGTATAAGTCAAAAGGAATTTCCGTAACTGGGACATTGTTTAATGAACTTTTAACATGAAGCGAAGTTATGGTTTCATTATTAAATTTTTGTGTTTTTAAGATTTGGATTAGTTCGTGAGTTGATTAATACTGTATTTGTTAGGTATGTATGGTGTAATGAGTTCGTTATTGATTTTGGTTAATTGATAAAACTAGGGAAACCGTCATTAGATCTGATGTGCTTTGACCTTTCAGCTACAGAGTGCGTCGATGACCAAGTACTGTTGAAAGGTGTCTTGAAATAAACGTATCTGCCTAGTTCGGTATCCTAATGTAAACAAAGCATTTTTAAAGGAAGAGGATGGATATTCTTTTATTAATCCGACATATTTTTCTTACTTAAAAGTTTATTTTCAGGCCGGTAGACGAATATACATAATAAAATAGGCAGCATATATTTTATACTAGCAGGAGAGCCCGGCGTTGCCCGGGGATGTAACAGTAAGAGATAGATCCTAGTATCGACCATCATAAAGATTAAAAAATAAAATTGACAAAGATTATTGTTTAAGGTTGACGGACACACATGTCTTAATTAGTTATTTTTTTTTACGAAGTGGTCAAAACCAAACTCAAAATAAAACATTGTTTTCAATCGTT
Source organism: Acanthosepion lycidas (assembly GCA_963932145.1). Taxonomy (NCBI): domain Eukaryota; kingdom Metazoa; phylum Mollusca; class Cephalopoda; order Sepiida; family Sepiidae; genus Acanthosepion; species Acanthosepion lycidas. The sequence goes on along the minus strand of OZ010588.1, from coordinate 88,420,532 downwards.
ATGAGTCTACCGATTGAATAGAATTTTATTATAAACAATTGTCTTGTAAATGAAAATTTTTAAAGCATTCTGAATGTAAAAATAAAGAAAAAAGTGTGCAACACAATAAGAAACACTACCTGCCAAAAAAAGTGAAGTTTTGTTGAAATCGGTTGAAAAATGTAGGAAATCCGATCCCATATATAAACGAACGCACACAAACAACCTGGGTTTTATAATAAGTATAACTCGATATGAGTTTTCCCCCTTTCATTCTCGTGATGCCTCTTAATCGTATTTCCAAATTGATTTCGTGCAAAAACAATTGTGTTTTTCCAATTTCGGGCGCTGTTAGAACCTCCGCAAGGTAATTTTACGTAGTCCTGTGAAGTTTTGTTGAAAAATGTAGGAAATCCGATCCAATATATAAACGTGCACACACACACACACACATACGCACACACACACGCGCGCGCACACACACACACAATCTGCGTTTTATAATAAGTAAGATTATCTTGAATCAATTATCAATATTAATGCAATTATTGGCGAAATCCCTTCACTAGTAGACATAATTATAAGCATTATACTACTAATAATCCACTGAATGGTGAGATCCTTATGTGTAAAATGGATATGGCGTATTTTTTAATTCAGCTAGTACTTTCAAATGCTCCACGCATTCATCTTCAGGCTGTATTTTTTTTCCTTTAGAATCAACACTGGATGACGAAATAAATGTGTTTTTTCCGACCGAAAGCTGTTTTTAAGAATGAGATATTTATTAATGGTTATGTAGTGTTGGAACGTGCAGGTCACAACGCTAATGTTCAAATATTTCAAGAGAGAATTTTTAGGAATTTTGTAATTTGGTAAATCCACGAATTTTTTATAAGTGTTTTTTCAGTTAATATGACATGAACTAAGTAGATAGTTCAATTAACAGTGATATGTCTTATACATAAATATACTGAGTAATAAATAAATGTAGCGTCTACTTAAATACGAGTATCTAATAAAAATAATTAAATAAAATACAAAACCCTTTACGAAAATAGATACTTTTACAAAAATAACTATTGTTAATTTTGGCAATGCATAATTCTAACATGATATTGATTTTCTTTCATATGCCCATGCACTCTTCATTGTGATAAATATTTACTCGTCTATCACAATATTGCTTGTCAAAACAGCCCTTTTAGAAGGCAATGTTTATTTCGGCAGAATTTTTAGATTAATATTTCCTTTTTGTTTTATTTGTTCCCTATTAGACATCAACAACTGCATCATTTTTCAGCCACAGAATTTAGATTAATAAGAGTCTATTGTGTTTCGCAACGGTAGCTAGAAATCTGTTTATTTTCTCGTTGTTTTTATTAATATCCATATTTCTGGATTATTTATCAGTATCCATGTGCCTGGGTTTATTTCTTATCTACTGGCGTCACGTCCGCAAATTTAAGTTCTTTTATTTTATAGCGGCTGTGAGATAAATACGGAGATTTGTATGCACGCAGTTATATCAATAAATCTGTAGCCCGATAAAAAAAAAATAGTTTTAATACATAAGAAATCCAGAACATGAGTTCCATAACCCATTAGAGGCATTTATAGGCATACATAAAACAGTAGCAGTGGTGTTTCATGGTAAAAGAGCCTGTAGGAGCCCAACCCTCTCCAGGCTGGTTTGTTTTCTGAGTTTTCTTTCCTTTAGACTAGTCACCAACCAAGGCTATAAAAACCAGTCTGTTCAACTTTTTATCCATATCTGGGAAAAATAAATAAATTCATAGCTTTCCCATGGATATGAGTATATAAATGAATGTAATGAACTCAATTGGAATTCGAACTCAGCTCTCCGATTCCACTATGCCTCCAATATAAAAATATTTATTTTTAAACGCAAACTGCTTCTTTGTCAATAGTCGTAATCCTATTTTATTCAGTGTCGTGTCCATTCCGGCCATGGCTCTCCAAAGATCTCTTTCCTTTATTAGCTGTGAATTTCTTGGGAAATATAGGGAGTTTTTTCATGTTAACTTCTGTATAATTCCCGTAGTCCTGCTTATAGCCTTCTACCCCAAGATAAATACCCGGTTAAATCTGCTAATAAACCAAAGCAGGTGTCAGGGAAGGTGTCGTCGATTCATACCTTTTACATTTATTTGACAGAAAATCCATGAAGAAAGGATACCAGAACTTGAACTCAGCTTATCAATTCCACTTTCCGCTGCGTAATCGGAAACTTCTCCGGTAATTGCATAGAAAGAATATTATACAGTGATTATTTATTATACAGCGATACTGATCAATGAATCACGCAATAGATCAATGGAATTTCAGGTAGTGACAATATTAGCTGTTTCCTTATAAGGAAATATTCGGCATTAATTTGGCTGATTAACGAGTACAACTTTCGGTTGAAATTTCTAAAATCCCTTTCTTAAAACAATTTTTCAGAAAAAAAAAACAAAAAACAGTTTCATCAAGTCCAGTAGCTGTTATTGCTTTTTCTAAGGATAGAAATTAAGATTACGAACCAGCTGATCGACCTATATAATGCATTTTCGTTTCTCTCTCTGCAATAAAGAATTACAAGTGTGCTTTTTACTTTTTCCTAACTGTTATCAAGAAAAGTCCGAAAAGATTTTTTTTAATTCTTAAAGAAAATGGTCTTAAGTGCTTTACGCAGAAATATTTATTTAATTTGACCATATGGTATCCATACATCGTTGTTGCCGTTCGTCGACGTGTTGCCGTATGCATTTTTTTATTTAATAATCTGTTTTTTCACTTCGTTTCGGTATAAAAAAATATGATGATAGTTCGTAAAAATATTATTTTAACTGTATCTCAATAAATATCCTTATTTTTTTCTAACTCGAAAAGAAAGCTACATTCACAATTCCGAATTTATAGAATGTAAATCGACATAAATCAATAAAAATGTTGTTATGAATAATCAAGAGATATCTCCTCCAGTTTTGTTACTCCCCTCTTTGAGGGAGCTATTTTTCTTTACTGGGACTATAAAAGGACACTATACACGAACCTTGTATTCTCAGTTGAATAAAGCTTTCGTAAATCTTACACCTGCGTACTTTTCTCATTATAAATTTGTCGAAGATTAAAATGAAACCATAATTTTATACAACTTTTAAAGAAAAACATTAGAAAACAGAGAAATTGCAAAAAAAATCAATTTTATAACGAAATAGATTTAGGCTTGGAGCAAGACAGAATTATTATAGGAACAAAGTATGTCTCTAATAATCTGTTGTCTACATATACGGTAATTTCAAAATAGGTCCTCCTGGGTATGACGTAAAACTACAATCGGCAGCAAGGCCTCTAATCTGCAGATTGTAGGTTTTGAAGAGCGTGGAACCACCTCTTAAATGCTAGCCTTCCCAGGTCCACCCTGATGTGGGGTGGTAGCACCTGTTAGGTTCTCAGCTATGGGCAAATAGTTAACCCCAAACCGGAGTTAAAATACTCAATCAGTTATGAGACACGCTTGATATACACTTAGACGATAATTTATCTTTCGATACATGACTGACGAGGCAGATTTTTCCCGCAGTATGTTGCCATTTCTCTCTACATAGACCAGTTGCCACCCAATGCTACAGAACCCAGTCTGCCCTACTATCTACCAATAGCTGGGGCAGAAGAAGTGCATTTGTACGTTTACCAAAGGTATTAGCACGTAAGTGAATGTAGTGTATTCAACTGGAGTCGGAACTCGGCTCTCCGATCCCTAAACCCGAACCGCTATCTGTTACTCCACCGTTGTGAATGTATAAAAACCGATTTTTTAGTAAAAATAAATAAGGCAATGCATTTTTGATGAAAAAAAAAAATACCAGCAATAAATATTTTGGAAAAAATATTCATATATATTCTATTCATATGGACCTATCCTAAGAAATCTTGTCGGCATTAAATAGCCCACTGAAGTTGATATGATGTAAAACAATATAAACCAAACTGAATCTTTTAAAAACGGTGGGGTTGGAGGGATATATATATATATATATATATATATATATATATATATATATATATATATATATATATATATATATATATATATATATATATAAAATTAAGTTCATTTTCCAACAGAAACTTATGAAGCGAATTTATTAAAGTATTATGCTGGATAAATTCGGATTAGAAAAATCGTTTTTTTTTTAATCCGAAAAATAATAATTATTTTGGGGAGGGATTAACTGAGGACAATCGATTTTCATTGATTAATAAATTGTATTCTGCACGTTGATCTCAGTTCGTCTGCCAAACCATATTTGTCACTGCCATGATTACTCCCACCTTGTTTACCAAGACTCCGCTAGGTGACGATGTTTCCGAACTATTAGAAAGACGAGATAATAAACGACTCCATTTTGGTCCGGGTGTAGACTTACCCCCCACCCTACCACGTGAAGACGTCTTAGTCGCCAAACAGTTTTAAGCAGACCGCGCGGATATCAAACACACACTGACTTACTAAGAGCAAAGCCTATAATGTTTTTCTTCCGTTAAAGCTATCACTGTTCATACAAGTATATTGTCTATATGTTTTAATTAAGTTATCATTTAAATAAAATAATATACAACCTTGTGCAAATTAATTGAAACAGAACGATTAATTCCGTATTTATTTAAACTTTTTTCATATTTTTACAATGAAACATTCCCCAGTGTACATGTTAGTACTTCGTATGTCCTTCCACGAAGTCGTTCCTTTCAGATTGACCACAGATTCTTGATTGGATTTAAATCATGAGAGTTTTCAGGCCAGTACCTAGTACTTTGATTTGCTCACTGGTAAGGCTTGCCAGTGTTTCGTGCAACGTTATAATTTTCGTACATTTCTTTGGAGTAACGTTATCGCAGACAATAGCTTTAGGACAACTAATCGACCGTTGAGACAATATGGTGCCTGGGCGTGAGGGTAATTTGATGCAATCAAGGCCAGACAAATTCCATCATACAACCTGAAAATAGATTCATATTACTGCAAAGCACTGCAAATGACCAAATATGAGGAAAAATATAAATCTATGACACCCTGTCACTCTATTGGGTCTAAAACTGACCGTATGTGAAAGAAACCAAATTAAAGCGTTTGTTTCAATTAATTTGCACATATGTAAAATTTCTTCTCATCTTGAAATTTACACCTGAAGTCAATTTCTTCGAACGTTCTCAAGCTCGTCTATTTATACCCTAACCTACATCATCACAATGTTCGAAATTCGACTATGCTTTTCTCTTTCATATAATGTAATGATTAATTAGACGTAACTTATGACACATGGTCGAAAGTTTCGAACGCACATTAAGCATCGAAATCACTACAAAGTAGTAACTGATTTCGCAAGACAAGCTCCCTAACCGTTACATAATGTCGAAGTGTCCTTTGTTTACTAAGCATAGCATAGTTGTAGCTCAAGGCCGAGATTAAAGAGCACTCAATGAGAATCGAACTCACTACCTCTTTCATATAAGGCAAATCAAAAAGTAAAACAAATCGGTAATAATTCATGGTGTTTAAATGGAAAGTTTCTAAATATTATTAAACTATTTGTCATTTGTCTGCGTAAATTTAAATAAGCTTTTTTGCTTTTAGAAAATATAAGTAGATATTAATATTAAAATGAGAATTAAATATTCATATAATTTTCCGGTTGTCTTATGTATGTTCTGTGGGATTCACTTCATTTTTTTCATTTATGCACCCACCGTTATCATTTGAAGTCCGATTTCGTGCTTGGTTGCTATGGGGTTAACTTCTTGGCTAAGCCTCAGAGTCACCTAGCTCATTTGATGTTCTGACGTGAGACAGTACGCAAAGCTTATTTATTTACAAATACACGCTGACCAACCCGGGGATTGAACTCGCAACCACTAAGTCAACAAATTCACAAACCAATGCTTTTACACATTTGGCCTGAGTCGAGTAGTGTTGATTTGTAATCAGTGGAAATAGGCGAGCAATAACTGAACAGTATTGAATAAAAATAAGAACTAGACCAGTGCTACTCATAATGGTGTCCGTGGATCGGTGCCGTTACGCGGATTATCAGCTACCGGTACGCGGTCAGTGTCCAGGCCATGTTAAGGAATCATTTGAAGCTTACTTTTTTTAATTACTTTTTATATGTTTTAATATAGAATTATTTTTTGCAAAATAAATGAACATAAGAAATAGTCAACTTTTATTATATTCATTATATATCTTTTCCGTTATAAATGAATATTACCACGAAATATTAGAGGTACGTGACACACTGAGAAAAAAAAATGTCGGTTCGCAATAGATTGTTTGCGAAGCTCTGAACTAGCCGATATCCCTAGACATGAATAGTGGAACTAGAACAATCTACCCTCGTAGATTGAATAAAGTGTTCAATTCGGAATTCCCTGTAGGTTACCCAGATCGATACACACCTGGAGAAGGCCGCGGGGCACAACGGTCGAAACGTTGTGATAAAAATAACAATGATGAGGACAATAGTCCGAATGTGAATAGTGTAAATAAACACTATTTATTTTGATGGAAACCAATAAAACTGTAACCTTTCAAGAAACATTTATGGAACAGTAATAATAATTCGAATAAAAAAAGGCAAAGGCGCCCGACTGAATCAACTGAAAAACAAGGTAAAGTTCCGTTTCATTTGTTCTGAGAACTCTAAAAGGAAAAACCCGCCAAGAAAAAAGAAAAAAAGAAGAAAACAATGTTTTTTAATATATTATTGTTAACTACCTCAAACCATTTCAATTTGAATAAAATCCATTGACGCCAGCAAAAATGTCATAAAATGGCAGCTGTTGTCTCTGGGAGGAAATAACAAATCATAGGTTTTCAAGGAAATGTTGAACTTAAATTACTGTGGAAAGTTGTTAAAAAATGATTAGCGAAGGTGATAACAATAACAATATTCATTCATGGAAACTCTAAACAGATTATCATTAGTTTTTGTTTTGTTTTGTTTTAACCATGTTTCCTTATATTTATGAGAGTTTTGCTCTTTCTATTTCGAACTCATAAATTTACATGATAGAATGCAGAGCGAAAATGAATGTTTCAATCAGCCAATGCAATCAGTTTCTTTTTGGCCAAGCAGTAATTTAGATTCAAGTGAATTACTGTAGGTTGTTTCACTGGTTGAAGTTTAATTAGCGATAAGAAAAAATGTTATTAGATAAAACCTAAACAAACTTGAGGCTAACATTAAAATCGAGAGCAATTAAGAAACAGAACTAGATTGTCGACGAATGGGAATGATTTGTATTCAGAGCATTTCCGGAAAAGTCAATTTATGTCGAATTAATTTATCCAATTCACTCTAAAGACTGAATATTAAGTCAATATGTTCGATTTGCTGTTGGATTTTCTTCAAATATGTCAAGAAAAGACAGATAAAAAAATGAATGTTATTATTTCACACCGAATTTGATGCCATGACTCAGAATATTCATGGCTCTCTACAATTTCCTGTCATTTGTAGCTCTTATGATCCGCCATCAATTTACACAAGCCAATTTTTTTCTTGTGCCGAGTCCCTTCAGTACCTGGGCGATCATGGCTAGCCACAATTTGATAAATTTGTTTTTCTCTTTTTGTTATCTCTCCTAAACCTTGCTCCGCCATATATTTACTCAACCACTTAATTTTTCTTCTTCGATGCGCCGTTTCCATTCAAGACGTAGCCGATCATGGCTCTCCACAATTTCCTGCCCATTGTAACACTTGATAAATTTGGTCTTTACGTTATTTCTCCTAAACCTGGCACCGACAAACATTTACTCAAGCTCGTAATTTTTCTCCGATGTGCCGAATTAATTTCTGAAAATGAAACAAAATATGAATAATAATTAAATATAAAATATTCAACAACAATAACAACGTTTGCAAACTTTCGTATATTTAAGACTTAAATGAGACAATATATAGTCCGCCATTGTTTACTTGACTTTCAGAGTTAGGCTGAAGAATATTTATGAACGTTCTTAAATTTTGAATATTTCGAAAACGAACGATAATTTTTACCTCTGTTTACAAATGCATAATAAAATTCATATATCTTTACATTTACTTTGATAAAATACACCAGAGGAAGTAACGCGTCGTCAAAAATAATTATTCCTTTTGTAGATGACGTCTGAAGTACACGAAATAAATTATAACCTGACCTGATGGATTTTTAAGGATTCTGTATTCATTACATATATATATATATATATATATATATATATATATATATATATATATATATATAGTTTATGAAAAACTAGGTAATCCGTCTGGGTAAATCTAAGGAGGATAAAATTCAGAGAGCTCAATGTAAATCCAGAGCAAATAATTTAAATAAACGTGTGTATATATGATATTTGCATGGGTGTGTATATATGATATTTGCATGGGTGTGTATATATGATATTTGCATGGGTGTGTATATATGATATTTGCATGGGTGTGTATATTATGACAGAGCAAGATCTTTAATATTACCTTCAAATATTACCCTATACTAACTTACCTAAAATTTAAGTAAAAGAGATTACCTATCTAGAAACAGTCATGAGTTAAATTCATGAACAGTTTTAAACGGATAGAGATATCAACTTAATAATCAATAAAAAAAATAAATAAGAGTTTAAAAAAGATTACTAGAAGTAAACTTATATTTTAAAATAAAATTTTGTACTTTCTATGAATATTTTTCTAATCGACTATTTCATAGAAAATCCCCAAAATTTAAAAAAAATTAAATCACTAACAAACATCAAATTAAATTATTTGTAGACAGTTTAGAGATATTCAAATTCATGTCAAACATTATAATCTTTATGAAGCCCAAAAATAACCCTTTCAATGTAAAACAAAATAAAAGCGTCTGTTTCTACATTTTTTTTACAAAGAAAATTAGTGACATCTTCTCTTCTCTTCTCTCTTAACTTCCTTCTCTATTTTTTTCTCTATGAGATTTTTCTTCTCTACCACTTTGATTTCAATATATAACTTTCGTTAAGTTAACCGTTTAAATGTGTCAATATCTGCTAACTCACTCCTGTCTTCTCTCCCCCTACTCACTTCCTCACTTCGTTAATTTACATATGTTTAATACGCCCGTCAAAAATCTGTAAATTTTCTTTCATTTTTTGTTTGGAAGTAAAGTCTGATAATCTGCAGTCCTTTTAAAAGAGCTGTGGTGAAATAATTTATTACATGGAAACTTAAAGTGGTCTGTTTTTATATTATATATATATATATATATATATATATATATATATATATATATATATATATATATATATATATATATAATGGATACAAGTGCAACATCTCTCCTTATGCGACTGGTTTCGCTGTGAAGCCTTTATCTTAGAAATTGCTTTAACAAAGTTATATATATATATATATATATATATATATATATATATATATATATATATATATATATATATATATATAATTAAATTATTTCACTTGATAAGACACCAGAAGTGTTGAAGCAAAATGGCTATTTTTCTAGTGATTTTATAACATATTTACGTTATAATTTTCGAAGAAATAATTTTATTTGATCTACACTGTACTGAGCACTCTTTTAAGAATAGTATAGTATTTGTTGGTTATTGGAATTTATTCCGTATACACCAACCTTATATATATATATATATATATATATATATATATATATATATATATATATATATATAGCGGTTTGATTTGTGCGGGCGATTTGTTGGCTGTTTTCATGTTTTTTTTTTATTATTATTTGTCTCATATTCTCAGTGTAACTATAACAGATTTTTACAGTGGATCTGTTCAATATCTTGTGGTATGTGCTTGATGTGGGGGCAGAGTTTGTGTATTAATTTAATTAATACTTTTCCAACGTCTTTTTTTACGTTTTTTCAAAATTAATGAATGTCCATCAAGTTATATATAATTGACTTCTATTCCTCTATCACTAGAGACCTCCTAATATCAATAATATTGCTGTTACACCCAGTATATATATATTAAAATGTTTTCTGTTTATACCTTATGTTTGTGGATACGACGCATTTGAAAAAAATTCTCTATTTTTATTAAATAGTATTAATTACATTAAAAATAGTTAAGACAAATTGGAAGAAAAGTGTTTGGGACGCGTTTCATCCGTTAGGATTACATCGGACGAAAAGCGTCAAAAAACTTTTTCCAGTTTGTCATATTATTTTTCTTAATACTGTTGACATATAAAATTATATATCGTTATATCACAGGCTCACACTCGCGCACGGGCTCACATATATACATATATATATATATATATATATATATATATATATATATATATATATATATAGTATTAGTGGTAAATATACACATACATATGCAAAATATATAAATATATATACATAGGTGCATACACATACATGTATATTTTTTAAATAAAAAATTCCAAGAGGATAGAACTCAATGTCCAGGAGAGAGTAAGGATATAATAAAAAGGCTTAAACACTAATATTCCATGGTCATAATTTATTCCATTGGAATCGTAAATACGATCCAATTCATCAGAGCTAGCCGGACAACAGCACATGAGATTTGATTATAGTGATGAAGTTTTCGTGTAGGACCATCCATACTTTTTGAAGGGCCGAATAAAAAACCTGGTGCACTACGTGCCACAAAGTCCCTAAACGACCCTCTGCAGGTTTGAATTAAGAATTGTCCTTCACCTAGACCAGTTGCCATCCAAGGCTATAGAACCCAGCCTGTCCTGATATTTGTCTCTCTTTCGCTGCCTATATATATATATATATATATATATAATATAAATAAGAAGTACGCAAATCCCAAGAGAGTATGCTATATAGCTATACCGAAAAAAGAGAGCTGAAAATCATATTAAATAGTAGAGGAATGATTATCATCTAGTCGTCCGAGTCCCTGATGATTGCGTCAAAACGTATGAAACATTTACTTGTCTACTACAGTTCACCGGCCTTATATATATATATATATATATATATATATATATATATATATATATATATATATATAATTAAGTAATTCGTCGAGTCTAGAAGAAACTTCAACAGAATGTAGAAAGCACTGACGGCCATTTCCTGCTATATTTGGTACTACATCAGCAGTGCTCATCCACTACTGAGAATTGAAAACCGGACAGAATCGTTATGAGGCAAACATCATACTAACTGTACAAACGGTACTCGTGGACGAAGAGGTAACGAATTAGAGTCGATATAGCGCCGCTCTATCATATATTCAGTGATGGAACAACCAAGCTTCTGCAACGTTATCCGTCCTCTCCTGTCATCTTGGCTTCAGTCACTTTCCTAAGGCTATAACCTAGCTTCTGCAACGTTATCGGTTCTCACCTGCCGTCTTGGACTCAGTCTCTGTCCCAAGGCTTTAACCTAGCTTCTGCAAAATTATCGGTCATAACCTGGCATCTTGGATTCAGTCCCTTTCCCAAGGCTATAACCTAGCTTATACATCCTTATCTGTCTTCTCCTGCCATCTGTCCTTCAGTCACTTTCCCAAGGCTATAACCTAGTATCTGCAACGTTATCCGTCTTCTCCTGGCATTTTGGCGTCAGTCACTTTCCCAAGCCTATAACCTAGTTTCTGCAACGTTATCCGTCCTCTCCTGGTATCTTGGCTTCAGTCCCTTTCCCCAGGTTATAACCTAGCTTCTGCAATGTTATCCGTCCTCTCCTGGCATATTGGCTTCAGTCCCTTTCCCCAGGCTATAACCTAGCTTTTGCAACGTTATCGGTCCTCACCTGGCATCTTAGCTTCAGTTCCTTTCCCAAGGCTATAACCTAGCATCTGCAACGTTATCCGTCGTCTCCTGGCATTAAGGCGTCAGGCCTTTCCCAAGGTTATAACTTAGCTTCTGCAACGTTATCTGTCCACACCTGGCATCTTCGATTCAGTCCCTGTCCCAAGGCTATAACCTAGCTTCGACAACATTATCGGTCCTCACATGGCATCTTGGATTCAGTACCTTTCCCAAGGCTATATACTAGCTTCTGCAACGTTATATGTATTCACCTGGCATCTTGGCTTAATTCCCTTTCCCAAGGCTATAAGCTAGCTTCTGCTAAATTATCGATCCTCACCTGGCATCTTGGCTTAATTCCGTCTCCCATGGCTATAAGCTAGCTTCTGTAACGTTATTGGTCCTCACCTGGTATCTTGGATTCAGTCCCTTTTCCCAAGGCTTTATTCTAGCTCTTGCAACGTTATCGGTCCTCACCTGGCATCTTGGCTTCAGTCACTTTCCCCAGGCTATAACCTAGCTTCTGCAAGTTATCCTTCCTCACCTGGCGTCTTTGATTCGGTCCCTTTTCCCGAGGCTATATACTAGCTTCTGCAACGTTATATGTCTTCACCTGGCATCTTGGCTTAATTCCTTTTCCCAAGGCTATAAGCTAGTTTCTGCAACGTTATCGGTCCTCGCCTGGCAACTTGGCTTCAGTCCATTTGCCAAAGCTATAACCTAGCTTCTGTAACGTTATCGGTCCTCACCTGGCATCTTGTATTCAGTCCCTTTCCCAAGGCTATATCCTAGCTTCTACAACGTTATCTGTTTATCACCTTGCATCTTGGCTTAATTCCCTTTCCCAAGGCTATAAGCTAGCTTCTGCAACGTTATCGGTCCTCACCTGGCATCTTGGCTTCTGTCCCTTTCCCTAAGGCTATATCCTAGGTTCACTGTGCCTCTTTTCTATTAATATATTCACAATGATTGTTCTGATGAGCTTTCCCCATTGGTACCAGGATTTCACGAATTTAAGTGCAATATTATATTATCAGATTGATCTTATAATTTCAGTGTTGAAATTGCGAGTTATAACCGTACTTTCAATAGTTATACTTTCTTTCATATTTCTCTCTTCTGGAACTCTCTCCTGACTTTCTGCTTTCCTCTCAACCACGATCTTAAAATAATTAAATATAGTCTCAGTCGTCATGTGTCTCATTGAATCTTATTCTCGCCTTATACTCTGTTTCTTTTGATTCCAATACTTGGCTTTTATTGCTTTAAAAAAAATTAAGTATATATTTATTTTAAAAAAGAGATTCTCGAATTTAAGATTTATTGATTGTTTGATTAATCTGGGTAAATAAATGAGGAAGAAAGTCCTCTCCGTTTGTGCTGCAAATACTTCCAAGAAAACGCTACCAAATCAGAAGCTTTTAAAACCAACCGTGCGGTTATTTACAGAGAACATTGTACGTTAATGTTTCAGCTCGTAAAAGTTTGAATACTTCCAGAGGATATTGCATTAAACAACATTATATTCGAAACCAAAAACGGACAGTGTTTTCCTGCGGGGATTTAAATAAAAGGTTTCGAATTCCTTTTAATCTTTATAGCATAATAAATAAAAATATAAACAAAACTAAATCAATTGTCGTGTTGTCGCTTCATTTAATTACACGTTTGTATGTATGTATATATATGTATAAATCTGTACTTGTGTCATTTTTATATATTTTCGCATCTTTTTCGCCCTATATTACTATGTGTGTCTGTAAGTGTATAGGAAAAGTCTAAGCACGTGCTTATCTAAATTTCGGTTGGATAAATAAAGTTGGAGTTTATTTCTGATTTCTTTCATCTTGCGAAATTCAGACATTTTAAGAGATGATTTTTTTTTTCTTTATTAATCTTGAAAAATGAAATCCGAATTCATTAGAAGAAATCTGTGAAATATTTTCTCTTCTTATTAACTTTCTTAGACTAAAGGCAATTTTTTTTTTTATATTTATGTTACAAGGTAATTGAAAATTCGACAAAAGCGTGGAACTATTCTAAAATAATATCTTCTCTCTATTCACTTCCTCGGGTTGTGTCCCAGATATTAGATTTTGTTAATGCCAACGAAAATAAAACGTCGAGAATATAAATTTAACAATGGGTGGTAGCGTAAAGGCTATTGGTGCTAAATGTGGCATTAACGAGCCGGATTCAAATTCTGGTCGCGCCTGTTAACTCAAATTATTTCAAAAATTCAAATATAATACTGTTCATCATAAGTACACACACAGAGATATACACAGACTCACAAACATACACACAGACAGACAGGCAGGCAGACACACACACATATTATATATATATATATATATATATATATATATATATATATATATAAATTCTCAAATTGCCACATTAGTAAAACAGCACTCTCTTAAATTTTCAAAAAATTCAACCTTAGCGTTGCGACTGCACGCTCCAAAAGTTTGTATCCGTTAACAATAAAACATTTAAAAAAAAATATATTTCGATTCACATTTAACTTTGAAGTCTTGTAATCTAGATGTATTTTACAAAAAAAAAAAAAAAAAAAAATCCATGCCTGAGGATAACTGAATATACAGTTGAAAGTACTTGGATATTAAAAAAAGGCCTTATACAGCTTATAACTATTAAAAAAAATATCATAACATTCATAGAGTGATTTTTAGGTTAATGCAACATATATATATATATATATATATATATATATATATATATATATATATATTATATATATATATATATATATATATATATATATATATATATATATATATGTACAGGTAATAAACGGTGAATTCTAATAGTATAGAATATTAAAACTGATCCACAAATTGAGCTCAAAGTATTTAATATAACAGACCATATTATAAATTTTATGAATAAATAAATTACATATAATCAAAATTCAAAATTACCACATCTGGTCATAGTTATTCATACCAACAAGAATTTACTTGCAGGGTTTGAACCCCGCTATTTAAGAAATTATTTTTTTTTATTTCTTACTTATCGGTGTTGAAAATCCCTGTAAGTTCTTCTTGTGGGGTAATTATGTATATTATTTAATTATATATAACGAAACTGCTCGCTGTAATACAACATAACTATTAAGTATATATTATTAAATATACATAATTATCTCTCACCGGTGAGGGAATGAATATATATATATATATATATATATATATATATATATATATATATATATATATATATATATATTTACTGAATTTAATATAAGTTGTAAACAAAACAGTGCTCAATGTGGTTAGAAAGAGCTAAGAAGTATATATTCATATATATACATATACCTACGTTCGACAACTTAAAGATTCGTTGTTATACGAACTCATAAGGCACGAATTAATCATTTTGATTATATACATATATATATATATATATATATATATATATATATATATATATATATATATAATCATGGGTTTCTAAACAGTGACTATTACGGCTAATAATGCATGACTCTTCAGTAAATCGATTAGAGTTCTCTCAGTCACTGTGTGATTATCTAAAAATAAATACGCTTAAATCCAGCTTCATCGCTGCCGGCTCAGTGGTTGAATCACCGACTGATGCCAGTTGAGTCGGGTTTCGATCCTAGCTAGAGGCAACCGGACGTTTAGCCACATTGATGACCTGTGATACAGCGAAGCAGTATTTCTATGGATGACAATATATATATAATATAAATTTCATATAATATTGGGGTGTAAAAACAGAGTGTAGGTAGGGGACTTTTGTAAACAAAAAAAAATTATGCTTAAAGTTTAAATAGGGAAACCTGGGTTATTCGTTAAGGGATAATAGACGTTAAAATAGTTCAAGGGAGGTAATCAAAATGCAACCTAAAATATAGGAAGAGCATGTGATAATTGATAATATATTTATCCACAATAAAATTATTTTAAGAGACTTTTCTTTCTATGATTACAAGCTTACATAAGTTCTTTCGGTTTCTCAAGTAGATTTCGGTCATTAATATTTTTGAGGATGAATATTTTTTCCAGCAAACAAGATGCGTCGTATTATTCATTTATTCACATTCATATTTCAGATTAAAAATCAATCTAAGCTTTATTTTTATTTCTAATTAATTTTTTTCTAATATTTTTTTTATCGGGTACCACATCATTCAAGACAGTAAAACCACTAAGACACAAAAAATGGTTACAAAGTGGAAGAGTTAGGAGCAGAAACATTACTAATGACTGGGAACAAAAAGAGTAATCAAGAGGCCTGTAGATAGAGATTGAAATTACATTTTTTCAGATTAAAGTTAATTGGAAACCATGGAACCAGAAGCGAGAAGTACGACAAAAGAAACTGTTAGCTTAGAATTTACGCTTACATCTGTACAGCTCAACTGTGAATCGATGAAATCTTGATGCCAGTCTAATACAACGTTTAAATTCAAAAGTTCTAGATACTATAACGAATAGCTTATCCGAACAATTACCATTAATGTATTTATAGAAAAGACAAAGAGTGGCAACATTACGGCTGCGGGAAAGTGACTGAAGCCAAGGTGCCATATCAGGACCAATAGTATTGCTGATTCTTCTTTGAGTCTTGTCAAGGAGCTCAAGGTAAATAGCAGGGACACCGGACCATTTGAGGCAGTAATATTCTAAGCATGGACAAATGACAGACTTATAGATATGTAAGATAGATCGACACAGTGAACCAACTTTCTTCGCAGCTGACCTAGCAATGGATTCAATATAGTCTTTCCACTTCATGCCAGCAAATAATATTAGCTAGAGAAGGCGTAAAGATTCACTTTTCTGGAGGTTAGCATCAGCCATATTGATGGAAGGCAGAGTGGGGTCTCTCAGATATTTAATGGAAAATTTTAGTTGGGGATGCTTTAAAATTAACAAGCCATCTATTGCCGCCGTTACCGACGGATTTAAGGTCGATTTGAACATCATCTGCCTTACTATCGAGGCAGGAGTGTATGGTTGTGTCATCAGTGTATATAACAAGTTGATAGCTGATGTCATCGGGAAGGTCAACTGTAAATTGAAGAAATCTCGACGCCAGTCTAGAACTGCTCTTAATAATTAATTAATTATTATGGTTTTGTGCAGCGACTGTAGATTAAACTTCATGTATTTTAGCTATAGAAATTAGTTATAATTACTGATAAAAGAGCAACTTAAGAAACACAATTTAAAGTGGTTTGAATCTCCAAGATATTCTTGAAATATAACTTGGTAACTGTATTTAATTATCGTGTAATGTTATTGGCTTCTCGAGAGACTATAAACGACTCCTTGACTTTTTTCCTCTCAGGTGAGGTGTGTATATATCATCCCGTCATTACCCCACGTTTTCACATTCGAAACTGTATATATATCGGGGCAGATACTGATATCTGTTGAGGTGCTATTCCTGCATCTGGTGACTATGAGATAACTTCCATGTCAACCCAACATCCTCTGACGCCTTGGTGTAATATCGAGTGCAGAGTCGATTTGGTTAGTCCAGTACTTATTGGGGACTAAACAGATTAAAATACTCTTAGGAAAAAAAAAGTTTTTATAGATATTAAACTTGATTCAAATTTCTGATATTTCTTGGCGTCAATCAGGTGATACAAATGTATAATTCACTTAATTGAATATTAAATTAATTAAATTATATTAAATTGAATAATAGTATACTAAAGAAAAGAAGCCTCAGACAATGTCGAAATTATAGGACAATAAGCCTGATCAGTCAATCCTAATAAAGTCATGGTCCGTATAATTTAGAATCGTTTGTAATCCAAGGCTGAAGAACTGCTATCAGACGAATAAGCAGGTTTTAGTGCCAGACGAAATACAATGGAACAGGTCTTCAATTGTAGGATCGTCTTAGAGAAACACCTGCAACATCAGAAGGACGTGTTCCACAACTTTGTTTATTTCTAGAAAGTATTTGATTGTACATGGCATGACGGCCTTTGGCAAATCATTAGAGAATTCCATGTAATTAACGGAATTATCCAAGCCATCCAGGCCTTATATAAATATGCCTGGGAAAACAAATGGAGGATTCTTCCAGACAACTGTCGGTGTGAGACAGGGACGCGTACTTTCACTCATATTGTTCAACCTACTTCTAGAGATAATCATACACAAAACCCTGAAAGAACCATGATCCTTCAATCTCTATCAAGGGGATTGGGTAAGACCCATGTGTGAGCTACGTTTGGCAGACGAAATTGACCACATAGCAGCTAGTAACACAAAGCTCCAGGATTTGACCAACAATATTTTTGAAAGAGCATATGGAATGGAGGTCAGCTCCAAGAAGTTAAAAGCATTGGTCAATAGCATAAACAGTAATACCTGTGTCAAAATTACCATGAACCAGAATTCACTGGCGGAAGTTTTAAATACACAGGAGCAATCTTGTCTAAAGTCGGTAGCTGCAACACGAAAATACGCACACGGGTTTCTGCAGCCATGGCCAAATTGATAACAATATGGAGATGCAAAATCAGATATCAAACTAAGTACGGACTTTACAAATCGCTGGCAGTCTCCATTCTCCTATATGAATGTGAAAGGTGAACACTGTTGGCAGAAACAGAGAAATGATCAATGCATGAAATGTGATCAAATGCATGAGAAAACTCCTTGGCATCTTCTGTTGGGAACCAATGAGTGTGTGCGGAAAAGGGTTGAAACTTTTGTGGGCTACTAGGAACCTCTTCTCGGCTCGGTGACAAGGCACGACAGCCTGTGCAAGACCATCATGCATGGAACCGTTGAAGATGGAGGTAGGAGATGAATGCAACGCAAAAAGAAAAATTATGGTTGGACAATATCAAACAATGGACAGGTATGATTATACCAGAATTGATAATGGCTGCCGTTGATAGACAGTTATGGCGGAAATTCAGTGTAGCTTTTGAATTCGCACCCCACCCGCACTTCGATTACAATATTCAAGGGGATGATGATGATGATGATGATGATGATGATGATGATGATGATGATGATGATGATGATGATTGTAAACTAATATTCGCCCGAACGTCTTTAATAAACACTTGGTGTATACGGCAATTGTGACATTTTCTGTAATTTTAAGATTACTTACATTCTCATGTAATATGTATGACAGTAAACTTCACCTTCCATCTTGTACTCTGATCGAGAGATTGTAGGATTTGAAGAGCATGGAACTACCTCTTAATTGCTGTTGTTTCTAGATCCTGTTAGGGTCCAAGCTATGGGCAAATAGTGAAAAAAAAGGGAAAAAAAAGAAACCCTATGAAAGCATAAAAATACAATTTTATAGAATGACCAACAATAGATTTTATCTGTAATTGAAAGCATATAATTACCTTTAAAATATATTTAGTTGAAGCCATAAAATTCTGTTCAAAATATTTAGATTTCAGGAGATATTTCCACAAGAGTTAAATACGAAGGAAGAAATATTATCATATAACTTAATCTAGTACTGCGCTTAATTATCTTGAAGTCTAGTTAACCAACAAGGAAAGCTCAACAGTACGATTACCGTGAATACATTAATAGAACAAACCCCAGGGAAAATATGTTACAGCGTTGGGAAAGGGACTGAAGTCAAGATGTCAGTTCAGAACTGATAACGTTGCAGATTGTTGTTTGGGTTTTCTCAAAAATATTTACATATATAGTGGAAGCCTCAGACTAAATATAACAGCAATTTTAGATATATGTCTGAATGATACATATGATAATATAAACATTCGGAATGGATGGTCTCTGGTCGGAAGATTGGGGTTATTGAGGAGCGTTGAACCACATTTTAATTGCTGTTTTCCCCAGGTCCAGCCTATTCTGGAGAGGTAGCACCTGGTAGAGTGCCAGCTATAAGTAAATAGTGAAAACAAAACAAAACACTGAAATTTATCTGTAGTTGAAGGCATACAATTGTGTTCAAAATATACTTAGTTGAAGCTGTGAAATTGTCTTTATATTACGACATTAAATAAGACATAGAGGTGTTGATATGTCACTAAACAAAATCTACCAACAATCAGCATGAAAGTCTTGTGTGACATTAACCCAGAAAATATTCTATAATTTCCAAACGAAATCAAAATGTATTCTGAAATATAACTTAAAAAAACTGTAACATAAAACACACATATTACCGCCTCTAGTAATTATGTCAATACGGACATATGTATGTATAAAAGCTGAGTAACATCTGCCTTGTATATGATTGTGAAAGCAGCGTGATGTATATTCTTATTAATTCAAACGCCCCAAAAACTAAATTTCCGAATTGATGCGCCGTTAAACAAATCAATGCAATAAATAAATTTTATTTTCGAAAAAGAAATTTACAACTAAATCAGTTTTGTAAACGAAATTAACACCAATAAGGTTTTGCAAACATATTTACCAGCAATACATTTATGTAAAGAAAATGACTAATGCTCCCAATAAAGTTAAATGTCGGTATTAAATAGCTCATAAGGTACACTATTTATATTATTCGGACTATTGTTCTCAGCTTCGTCTCTTTGTGGTTGGAATGTCGAACTGAACTCTTTGTTTCGCTCACAGATGTACGCTGTCCTAGTTACACGTGACATGTTAAATGGATGTAAGTTATCAGTTATCTCCTGCTAATTCCCCTCTCTACGTTGTCCACTACCTTAACCGAGTATTGAACTCATACTCTTTGGGTCTGTCACTGGATTTAACCAACGCCTTTATCCATTGTACCATACGTCCTTGGTACTGATAGGTCACTAAGCAAAAAAATAAACTTAGTATAGGTGAATAAAGTTAGAATGGGATGACGTCTCAAACAAGAAAAACAAACGAAATATTTGCCTCCTATGATTAGGAATTACAAAAAAAAAAAACATGACGAAAACATCCTATGTACAATGATAGAGATATATTTCTTTTATTGATGATATTTGTAGGTATTTAATCACTTGGAGAAAAGCTGCTCTTCTTGACAACATCGGCGGCATTTAGAGACAATTGAGAAATATAATTCAATTAAGCCTGGCGATGTAATTTAACATTTGGAAATGTTGCTATTTTTCAGTCCCGCTACTTTACAAATATTTGTATGAATTCATGTGCATTCATCGGAACGTGATTGTAATTATTATTACAAATCATTTGATAGATAATTATTTTTCAGTATGAATGCTAACGTGAAAATATATCTGTCTATATAATGAATTTATATATAAACGGTCATGCATTATGTCATTTACAAAATGAATAGCATTTTGTAAAGAACAAATGAGATGAATATACCTACTCACATAAAGAAAGAAAAAAGTTAAAATACAAAAGAAATCATTTTGTTTCTGCCAAAGTCTCTAGTTTGGTTGTTATTGTTGTTGTTGATGACGAAAATAATATTTGACAAAATCGACAAATGCTATATATTGTTTCTTCCATTAGCTTACTGTGAGAATTAATGAGAAATTCGAAAACTAACAAAATGTTTCTTAAAATCAAAGTAATATTACGATGTGACTCACGGTCTTGTTTAAAAAAACGACTTTTCAGACCACGCCCAAACACATTTTGCAGTGTTAGAAGATGTCTTCAAAAACAGAAAAATAGTTAAGAGGTCTAAAATTTCATGTAATATCGGTCCTCCTGTCTGGCAGTGAATGCAGGACAATCTCCTCACAGAAGATAAAGAGATTTGAAATGTGTTTTTTGTAATGAGAATGCCATATAAGGAACATGTGAGAAACTAAAATGGGGACCAGAAGGAGAAAATTTAAAAAAACATCTAGGGACCATAACGAGGAAAAAAGGCCCGACGTATGTGATATTCAAAGAATATATTGAATGTAAACGAGACAGAGGAAACAGCCAATAATCTACCCAATGTGATTGTATAAATGCTTGTCAGAACTGGGATTAGGAATCAAGAGCTATAAAGAACATACAATTGTAGAATATCATTGTGGCACCCAATTATCTATCTATCTATCTATCTATCTATCTATCTATCTATCTATCTATCTATGATTTTAGTTTTTAAAATTGTGTTTTAGTTTGCTGGAAATTTATTTCATCTATACCAACTTTGTATTCGGATATATGCTCCTATTATTATTGAGCAATATTTACACTATTTTTATAACTGTGGAGATAATAAATTTCGGAATATCTTTAAAGAACATTTCAGCAACAAACTGGTTCGGCAAACTGAATATCTTGTTAGAAGAAAGCGGTGGAGAGCCCACCTTTTTCTTCTTAACGAGGACCAATCTTATAAATATGAAAAAAATAGCCAAGACCACTCTTATAAAGATATAAGTTATGGCTTTACGAATTTGAAAATTGCGCCACTAATCGAAGCGTTATCCGGGTTTGAAAACGATTTATTGGAAATCATTAACGGATTAACTTTCCATAAAGGTAAAAACCTTTTTCAAAAACTTCTTGTTAATGTTTTCAACGATATCAATAAATCTAAGAATATATGTCAAATCGGATAAAACGGACAACTTTTATAAGTTATCACCTAAGGATTATGACACGTTAGTTAAAGGAACCAAATTTAAACTTATTAACAAAATTAACCGTGATAGTAAATATATCACTGATAAATTGGACATTAGTGAACGCGTTGGCAAACTACAAGCTAAGGAAGCGTACATTCTTTTAAAGGACCATAAATCAGATGCCAGAGCCAAGTCATCTACACGCTTAATTAATTTTACAATACCCGAAGTGGAAGAATTAGTAAAACTATCCTAGAAAGAATTAACAATTCCATTGAACATCCCATTCGACTCTTATAATGGATAAATGCCGCGGGCGTCATCAAAATTGTACAATTTGATATCATTGACTATTATCTCTCCATTTCTAAGAATTTGTTTACTCTCGCCTTGGAGTTTCCACAAGAATATTCAAACCTTTCTGATGAGGAGCTGGATATTATGTTACAATGTAGGAGATCTATCCTAATATATAATAATGATCAATGAACTAAGACTTCAAATGATAAATTTGACATCTCCATGGGTTAATTGGACTCTGCTGAAGCTTCTGACCTGATGGTTTAATTCATTCTGTATAATTAAGTGCCCGTGGTTTTGTTGATACCGATAGTATAGGATTATATAGAGATGATGGCTTTTTAATTCTCTACTAAAATTAAGGTACATCGTATTAGGAAGATGATTAATAGAGAGCTACAAGAGTTAGGCCTTAA
Organism: Acanthosepion lycidas; assembly: GCA_963932145.1. Lineage (NCBI taxonomy): Eukaryota > Metazoa > Mollusca > Cephalopoda > Sepiida > Sepiidae > Acanthosepion > Acanthosepion lycidas. The sequence goes on along the minus strand of OZ010588.1, from coordinate 88,397,484 downwards.
AACGAAATTAACAACCAAAATCGATGTAACCCTTGACGTTATGAATAGTTCTTGTCAACATTATGTAACGACAACACTATATATATATATATATATATATATATATATATATATATATATATATATATATATTCATCCCGGTTCTAATCACCCAATGTCAGTCATTAAGTATATACCTTCTTCCATTGAATTTAGAATCAGTGCTAACTCATCTAATGAAAGAGGTCTTCAAACGGCATAGGGGATTTTATAACTCTACCTTGAGTAGTAGTAGTTATAAAGATACCACCAGTAAATACATAAATCCCATGAATATTGACCATAATAAGAAACGAAGATCCAGGAATATCATCTGGATCCCCCCCCACCTTTTTATATGACGAAAATTCTCAAACCGCAAACGAATAGGCTTAATAAAATCTTCAATAAAAATACCCTTAAACTTACAGTTGAGCGGATAACCTTGAAAAAATAATTAAAAAGCACAATAATACGATATTTGACAGATATAAAAACTCAAAGGGCATGACAAAATGAAGTGATGCGTTTAATAATACTAAATATCATGATATCAATACTAGTGGATGTAACTGTAGGAATCATAATGATTGCCCATTACAAAACAATTGCAAAACTAATTCCCTGATTTATCGTTTTTTTTTTTTTCACTTGAAAACCCAAATATTTACATTGGTAGTACTAAAAATTCATTTAAACGCCGTTGGTACCAGAATTTTTTTCCTTCAAAAATATTTCTGATAAACATGCTACTACGCTGCCAAAATACTATTGGAGTTTAAAGGAGAAAAACAAAACTCACACTGTTAAACGGAAATTAATTAGAAGAGCTTGTACCTGTAATTCTTTATATGCACCATGTATATTTAAGAACATGATAAACATATTAAATCAAAGGATGGAGCTCACTGTTAACTGCCGACATAAACTTGCTTTCTAGCTAGACCGAATAGTGTATATGTAGATGAAATGGTATTGCATGTCTGTAAATGTTATTTTTGTGCTTAAGTTTGTAATTATTATGTACTTTTATTTTCTAAGAAAATTTTTCCGTTTTGTATATGTATATATGTATTTATATATGTATGTATGTGTAGGTGTATATATATATATATATATATATATATATATATATATATATATATATATATATATATATATATATATATATTATGGCATAAAAAGCAAGAAATTTTATATTATAGCCCATGATAGATTTCAAATAAAAACAGAAACACACACCAGTCGACCGGTTTCGTCCCACCTCATCTGAACTGTTAACGGGGAACACAAATTATGAAGAGAAAAAAAAAGAAGAAAAAGAGAAAGAGAGAGAAAAAAGAAAGAAAGAAAAAAGAAGAAGAAAAAAAAAGAGAAAATCTGTCATGGATGACGTGAATAAATGGAGAGGGAGAAGAGAAAAAAATATAATTATAAGAATTGTACCAACAAATATGCTAGAAGCGCAGTGCGAAGAGATTGTTGCTGTGCTGCGCTTCAAGCATCTTTTTGTTATAATTTTTATAATCATATTTTTTTTTCTCTTCTCCCTGGCTATTCATTCACATCATCCATGACAGATTTTTCTTTTTTCTTTCTTTCTTTCTTTCTTCTTTTTTTTCCCAGTTCTGATGAGAGGGGACGAAACCGGTCGACTGGTGTGTGTTTCTGTTTTTATTTTAAAGCTATCATGGCCTATAATATAAAATCTCTTGCTTTTTATGCCATAATACGTTTCTGTACTGTTTTAATCATATATATATATATATATATATATATATATATATATATATATATATATAATTATTTATTTAAAAATATGATTCCATCTCGCTACATAAGAGGTCTCATGTTTCAAAACAAGAGCCGAAAACTTCAAAATAATATTTGAATTAACTTGAGTTAAAGTAGGCTCTGTTCCATCTTCAAGCACCAGTTTCTTTGCTATTTTCTACAATATTTTCACACACACACACACACATATATATCTATCTATCTCTCTCTCTCTCTCTATATATATATATATGCGTATGTAGGTATGTCTTTGCATATATATATATAAACAAGTATATATGTGTAGGTTTATATATATGCATATTGGTTTTCCATCTCTGTACAATTTAGACGGGTAGTTTGCGTTGTTTCTGTAATTTTGTAGATGATTGAATCTTAATGAATTTGTTTGTCATTCGTATATATGCGTGCTTATATATTCAATCATATTTATGTGTTTGTCTATTAGGACGTTATGTCTGTATGTCTTTTTACAAATATACTTATCTCCCCCATCCACTAAATCTCTCATCAGACCCTGTCAACGTAACTACTTCAGTAGCAATATATTATACCTTTTTATCCGCTTAAATACGGACGAAAAATTAACATTTCTCTAAGAACGACACATGAAAATTTAAGCATATTTTCTCAGTTTTTAAATTTAATGCAGGGTTATATTTAGAGTTTAATATTAGTAAAGTTTATTTTTTAATTACATAATACATTGGAGATTAATTAGTTATCCTTATTTCCGATAAAACAAATTTTAATTTTCAAGCATTAATCAATTCCTTCTATGACCCGTTGTCTTTTACGTTTTTTTTTATATATATATATATGACTAGGTTGATTATTATGTTTTTTAATACATAATTGTGGCACGTGGCCCTTGAAGGGGAGGGGTAAAATCTGGTCCAAACTAAATATCTCATACCTAGCTAATCAGATTCACGACCCATTCGTACATTACAATTTACCCATTCACCACAAGAACTCGTCCATCACCAATCAATCCTTCATGCACCATAATACCGCATTCTCACAAGGGAAACCTACAAAAACGCGCCCCAATCCATAAAAATTTGATGATGATACATAAAATACATAAAATTATGATAATGATGCAATGATGGGGGAGAGAGATGAACCCAATAATCAACTAAAAATGTAACATAATTCAAACTAAACATAAAATATGTTAGTAGGGACCGTCCAACCCTCAAAACAGAGAGGTCGATGTATTCTGCCCAGGGGACAGAATGAAGAGGCAACTCTCGCTAAGGGAGTGGGAAAAGGATAACATATTATGCGGGAATGGGAAAATATAAAGCTGGACCAGTCGAGATAAAAGGAGGCCAAAACAAACTGGGGAGGTTGGGAATCTCAACTTGGATCATAACCAAAGTGCGGCCGGGATACAGGCCAGGAACAACACTGACTCACATTAACTAGGTACACTGAAGCTTGTCTAACCTGACCTTTCGCTAAAGACTGTCGAATGCAATCGTTTTCTATCAGATCTAATCTTCATCTTGAGCTGATGCTCAAAAAATTGGATTAGATGCTGATGAGAAAGACGGTTGCCCCGTGGCCGATGAAGGGGAGGCTGGTCCAACCTAACTATCCTATACCTAGCTAATCAGATTCACGACCCATTCATACATTACAATTTACCCATTCACCACAAGAACTCGTCCATCACCAAACAATCCTTCAACCACCATAATACCACATCCTCTCAAGGGGGACGTACCAAAACGCGCCCCACACCAATAAAATTTGATGATGATATAAATGCTTATACATAAAATTCTAATAATGATAGAATGAGAGGGGAGGGGAGATGAACCCAATAATAACTAAAAAGTAACACAAATTACAAACTAAACATATATTAGTAGGGACTGTCCAACCCCCAAAATAGAGAGGCCGCTGTATTCTGCCCAAGGGACAAAATCAAGAGGCAACTCTCGCTAAGGGAGTGGGAAGAAGGCTAAAATATTATGCGGGAATGGGAAATGTAAAGCTGATCGAGTCGAGATAAAAGGGGGCCAAAACGAACTGGGGAGGTTGGGAATCTCGACTTGGATCATAACCAAAGAGCGGCCGGGTAACAGGCCAGGAACAACACTTACTCACATTAACTAGGTACACTGAAGCTTGTCTAACCTAACCAAGGGGATGGTTCCACAGGAAGCCACCCCGATGCGCAATAGGTTGACCTAGAAGAGAAAATCAAGGCTAGCCCCGGTCACACGAACCAAGCTCGCCTCTTTTACCCACCTTTCGCTAAAGACTGTCGAATGCAATCGTTTTCTATCAGATCTAATCTTCATCTTGAGCTGATGCTCAAAGAATTGTATTAGATGCTGATGAGAAAGACGGTTGCCCCGCAAGACTTCCTCCTTTCGTGTTGTCCAAATCACCATCCGAGCCGTGGCCAGCAGCGTCAGAAACACCATTCGTTTCACCCCGAAATTGTCACACGCGTATGCGCGATCCATGGACACAAGCTTTTCGGGAGCGAGACGAGCCGTCAGCTCGCCGGCATGGTCCCATAAGGGGCGGACCCGGGGGCAATGGAAGAAGGCGTGCGCAGCCGTTTTTTCTAAACCGAGACCACACCGTTCACAGTCTGGATATGTATATATGACTATTGAGACAATCCAGATGACTTAACTTTTTTTTATAGTCTACCAATAGAAGTTTAACCAATCAGAAGCCGCAGAACATTTGTATTCGTCGTGTATAAAGGCGGCCATCTTTGTTTACCCTACCGAAGGACCAGTGCCAACTTGACCAGGCGAAGATGACAGAAGGAAGAACTACGCTCTGCTACTTTGCTACGACATCCACTGCGAACCTGAACTACGCTTTCCTCCGAAATATTCACTGCCAACCTCTGGATTCTATACTCGAAGACGACCGTTATGAAAATGTCTGACAATAACATACTTATGTTATAATGTTTAAATAAATATTATCTATCTCCGTTTATTCAGATCTAACTATCCCTGATTATTCATATCTATCTATTCATATCTAACTCCATCTCCCTCTCTCTCTCTCTCTGTCCATATCTAACTACCCATCCTTGTCTGTTATATATTTATCCATCCCTGTCAGTTCATATCTATCTACGCATCCCTCCATTCTGTACATATCTATATTATCTATCCATGCCCGTCTGTCCCTATCTATCTATCTATCTATCTATCTATCTATCTATCTATCTATCTATCTATCTATCTATCTATCTAATTAGCCAGCTAGCTATCCCAGTCTGGTAATATCTACCCATCTATCCATAAAAGTCTGTTCATATCTATCTATCTATCTATCTATCTATCTATCTATCTATCTATCTATCTATCTATCTATATATATATATATATATATATATATATATGTTGGATTATATTACTTGAATTATTATATTAACATAAGAGAAACAATCCATGAAGAAAATACTACCATTGTGACTCTGCTGCATAAAATCGCTGTGCCCAGTTTGAAAAAAATATTTCAAATTTCTATCTATGAGTATTTGTACATAAGAAATATATTACGATAAGATTTAAATATGCAGATTTTACATCTTCTTCTATGTAATATCTTTCATGTAATATCTTTCTTCAGCCGATCGTGGCTCTCCAGAATTTCTTAGCTATTAGCTATGCTATCAAAATTAAATTCGATTAACCATAGTTAAGCTTTTATAATCACATTCAGCATATTTTCTAGCTATTACAAAATATCCTGATTTAACATCTTAATAAAAATGTAGTTGCATTTTTTTTTAAAACGTAATTAAAATTCTTTATATGCGCATGTTTAATTTTGACCATGAAAAGTTTCTTTTTATTCTGATATCAAATGCATTAATCTGATATTACACACACACATGCACACACATATGCACACACACACACTATATATATATATATATATATATATATATATATATATATATATATATATATATGATGACTTGCTACTCGTTTCCGATAGTTTTCATTCTGGGTATGACGATAAACTACTTCCGGCAACAAGGCCTCTGGTTGGCAGATTTTGAGGTGCATAGAACATCTTCTTAACTGGTCCACCCTGACCCGGATGGTACCGCCTGTTATGGTCCCAGTTATGGGAATATCATCAAACACCAAATCCTCAGAATCTTTTCGGCATTAAATAACCTATTGAGGTTGATATGCCGTAAAACAAAATAAGCCAAACCAAACCAATACAAGCCGATAATCTTGGCTATGACGATAAACTACATTTAGCAGTAAGGAGACTGGAGGTCTTCAGGAGCCTTGAACCACCTCTTAATTGCTGTTGTTCCCAGCTCTACCTTGACCCGAGCTGGTATCACCTATTAGGACCCCAGCTATGGCCAAATAGTGAATCACCAGAGAAAAACTAAACGCTATGAAAGTATAAAAGTATTAAAAAAAGCAGCAATACATTTTTATACAAAAAAATGACAAAAAATACATATTTATTGTAAAATTACCAACATTACAATTTTAAGGGCAAAATGACAAACAATACACTTTATCTGTAGTTGAAGGCATACAACTGTGTTCAAAATATATTTTGTTCAAGCCATAAAATTGTGTTCAACGCATTTAGATTCTAACATTAAATTACTCATAGAGGTGTTGATATGCCGCTAGAGACAGATATTTTCTTATTATATTATATTTAGCCTCTTTCGACTTTGGAACTGAGCATTCAATATATATATATATATATATATATATATATATATATATATATAACTGGCCACTCGTATTCGAGGATACCTGTCTACTAGGACGGCTAGCCAATCGCACGCTCAGGCATGTTTTGCTTGCTCAACACCCACGGAGCCCACCTGTGGTTTATACTGAAACTATGTGGAGCAGACCATAGTTACATATTCTGGGAAAGAGCGTTTTATCTAGAATGATCAACAATCTGAACAACACCAGCAAACTGAAACCCTCGGTTACGATGACTTGTGTCTTCGGGTTAGTAGAGCTATCGACAGCCCCCATGTGTTCCGTCTACCCAATTTCACTCACAAGTCTGGGTTCAACACGCGGTATGGTTTTTCAGATACGCTGGGATGTGTATGTATATATATATATATATATATATATATATATATATATATATATATATATATATATATATATAATGTATAAGGCATATTTAAGCAGCGAGTATTCATTCAAACAATTTTGATTAAAAAGTACCTGAAAAAAATATGAAATTCGAACAGTTTATTCACAAGTTCATGCACAATTCTCAACACCTCATCAGAAGATTTAAAATACACACACACACACACACACACACACATATATATATATATATATATATATATATATATATATATATATATATAGTGCTGTTCGATAAAAGTGACTCACCTTATTTTTTTTACTAAGTGTTCTCTTCTTCGATGAAACGAAAGTTGAGCTAAATTCAAAGGATAAGCGATCTAAAATCCGAAGAAGCTTTGAAAGCTCTTTGAATTTAGCAGTAAGTACTTTCAAGCATCCGTTCAGTATAATGTTCTGGGGATGTTTTTCTTTTCATGGAACCGGTTTCTTAAAACCTACTGAAAAGACGCCCCAGGAGTACAAGAGAATTTTCAGAATCTTGTCTGCTCCCTTCTGCTGAAATGGTGCAAATCGACCCCACCAAGCTCATTTTTATGCAGGATAATGCTCTCTGTCACAAATCAAAATTGATGAAGGAAGCGGGTGACTGTTATGACATAGGCGCACCAATCTCCTCACCTCAACCCCATAGAAAACTATGGAGCATTATAAAGTACAGGCTCTCGAGAAAGCAGTTGAGCAACATGCTCCATAAGTTTTCTATGGGGTTCAGGTCTGGAGATTGGGGCGGCCATGTCATAACACTCATTCGTCATTTAGTAAAAAAATCAGGTGAGTCACTTTTATCGAATAGCACTGTATATATGCACACACAGTAAACTAGATCTGGGTGGAGTGTGTTTTCTAAAAGGACTCTTTTATCTTTCATAACTGGCTTGAGCGAATTGGCGAGAATTCCCGCGACAATGTGGTCCCTAGTTCTCCTGATTTGAAATACCTACGCCTGAGGGGTCAACAAGAGCGACCGTAGATTACGAAGGGCTCGCTGAAGTCTGCTTTTGTGAAAGCTGTAGCCAACGTGTACAGGGACCACGTGATCCAAGCATGAAGTATTTTCGCATCAAGTTCGTTCATTAGCAAGTAAGCGGTTCCAATGATATTCTTTCTTTTTTCTATTTAAAATCATTTTACTGTTTCTGTACTATTTGATTTGATTTCTCCATAAAATATCGTTCTTTTCTTAAAATCATAATTAATTTTCTGTTACATAGTGCCACCTGACCATCTATCTATCTATCTATCTATCTATCTATCTATCTATCTATCTATCTATCTATCGTGGATTCCGCGTGAAATCGGTCTCCAATAAATGACAAACGCAAGTATTTAAGCTAAGAAATTAAATGTATTTATACAAAATACAAAAGGTAATGCTGTTAGTAAAATCCAGGAACCTCGGTTAGTATTAATCAAAGATCGCTATATACCGTCTCGAAGTAAACTTCCTTAGAGTCGGGCGTCCTTGTAACTGACTTCTAACGTCAAATCAATCACAGTGTCTATGTACTTTCCACTCTGTTTCTCCACCCTGTTCCTCCACCCCGTTCCTCTGCTCTCATCTCTGACTGACTGTGGCTATTTTATAGCAGCAGGACGAGTCCATTTATATGAGAAAAGGGTGGATCCCAGTATATCCCCCTCCTTAGATCCCTTTTTGCGGGGAGATAATATTGTGTCCATTGTTTGCCGTGAAATTGCAGGAGCAACTTTTATTCCGAATGTTGAATTTGTACAATCCGTTGTGCATATTAATGCCAAGGATTTTCGAACTCTCTTGTACTGGGATTTGTAGATAAGCCTCACTAAGATCTATTTTTGAAAATATCTTACCGCCGTTGAGCTTTGTAAATATCTCCTCTGGGCTCGGTAGTGGGTAATGGTGGTCTTTTACTGCCTTGTTGAGTCCCGTCGAAAAATCTGCGCATATGCGAATTTCTCCTGACTTCTTTTTTACGTAAACCACCGGCGCAGCCCACTCACTAAAATCTGTTTTAGATAAAATCCCAGTTTGTTCAAGTCTTTGCAATTCTTTGTCTATTTTTTCTATAGTAGCAAACGGTACATTTCGCTTTTTTTTGAAAATTGGTTGGACGTTTTCTTTTAATTCTATTTTGGCCTCAAATTTGTTGCATCGTCACAACCCACTTGAAAATACCTCAGGAAATTGCTTGTATAATTCTTCCTTCAATTTTATGGTATCTGATGGTTCAACCTCTAACTTTTTGCAAAACGAATTGATAGGTAGGTCCCAAACGTTGAATTTCTGCATCCAGTCGATACCTACTAAATTTTCAGTGTCTTTCATGACGTATATCTTAATTTTTTTTTGGTTTTGCCGTGAAATTTAACATTCACTATTATTTCTCCCTCAAATTTTATTCGTTTGCCTGTAACCGACTTGGCAATGTTTTGAGTGTGTAACATGGTAGGTCTGTTGAGTTTTTTCCATGTTGTGTAAGTTGATTATCGTAAGGTCGGAACCCGAATCCAGTTGTAATTTAATCTTTTTGTTTAAAATTTCCAACTCTACATATTTACTTACATTGGTGTTGTCATCATTATTCATCCTTGTAGCTCTTATTCTATTAGTATCTTTTCTATTTCTACATTGGGATGCCTTGTGGCATTTTTTTCCACATTCATGACAGTTTTTATATCTGAAGCGGCAATCCTTGTTCCAATGTAATCCTCCACATCGATAACATGCTGATGGAGTGGGCTTATATTTGTTTCGATATCCGTCATAATTTGTCCTGTATGTTGTACTTTTCTTATTGTAAAATTTTCTCTTGTCATAAAATTTTATTTTTCTTTCCGGGGAGGGTGAAAATCTTTTTTCATTGTCGTAAAATTTTAGTTTTCTTTCCGGGGAGGGTGAAGAACGTAGACTTTTATTTAACTTACGTATATGAGAAACAGCTCTTTTTTCAATGTCCTTTGCGTCTTTCTTTATGTTTAAACATCTCTGGCAATCTTCTGATAATTGCTGTAATGTTAGACCCGGTTCATTTTGTAATTTTGCAAGCATTCTTCTGCGCATTTCGCTATCTTTTGTAGAAACTAGCCCTTGAACAAAGATGAGACATTAGAAATTGTCCGGTGTTAATTCCGCTAGTTTGGTCAATAAATGTCCGGTGTTAATTCCGCTGATTGGTCAATAAATGCTAAACACACACAAACACGCACGCATACACACACACACACACACATATATATATATATATATATATATATATATATATATATATATATATCTTACAAATGTATATATTCAATTAAATTGCGTTTGATTCAAACTCGCTGATTGGTCAATAAATGCTAAAGGTTATGATTGTAGGGATCGAGAGATCATGCTCTTGGAAGTCGATGACACACTTCATCTGTTCGTGGGAAGAAGCTGTTCGAGTGGAAATTACATGTCACATGGATTACGAAGTTAATGAATGTGGTTCGCTACAATAAGGGGAACTAAAGAATGTAGCTCGTTTGAATATAGCCATAGAGTAGCGAGAGGTTTGCAACGTTTTGACTGTTGGAAAGGGGGTTAGCAGGGTGTAAAATAATCATCACCCACAAGAAAGTGGAGACACTTTTGGACAATCGAGATTCTCCTATTTTATGATAGATAGGAAATTAATAAGATAGATAGATAGATAGATAGATAGATAGATAGATAGATAGATAGATAGAGAATTATAAACCTGACTTTCTTTTCAAATGATTCAAAATTCCCGATATTAATATGGAGCCAAATGAAAATAATTCTCCTGTTCGAATTTTCTGATGAATCTTAATTTTTCAGTTAATGATTAAATAAATCCATATAATTTCACCTATTAATTACATCGCTAAATATTTATGCTTACCAAATATAAGAAAATATTGCAATAACATTCATAAATATGATTGCTGGTCGTTATTTTAAATAAGTCAGGCGGTAAAAATTAAAAAGATTTTAAATTGACAACATTTTCCATTTCACTGAAACAGACGTTAAAAACTTCATTTCATTCATTATATCATTGTTTCTTTCTTTTTCCTTATTTCATTTTCTCCCTAGCGTCATTGATATATCTTTCCACACGATCAAAACAAAATACTCATTCTAGGACTTGGGTGTGAGAAGACTTGCTGCGTCTGTGTGTAATAAACTGTCGAATGTATGAAAGTCAAGACTCCGCAGCAACATTAAGATACGCGCCTTCCTGCCTACATTAGAATCAATCCTCTTGAAAGCAAGAGAGACCTGGGAAAGAAAAACCTTCTAAAGACGCTAGATGGATTCTAAACTAGAATGTTACAAACGGCACTTAATATTTCCTGGAGAGCTAAACCAGCGAATAAGTATATATACGTCATGCTAATCACAAGGAATCGAGGAAGAGAGTACTCAAAGGAATGAAGCTTGTTGGATATTGCTTACGCCATACAGAAGAAATTGCATCAAAATTCGATTTATGGCAGCCATGTAAAGAAGGAGAAAACGGGTCGGAAAGGAGTAACCTTCCAGATATACGTGTGAGAAATAGTGGCATCGAAAATCAGAATGAACTCAAAACAGCGATGTTAGATCGGGGCAATTAGAGAGCGTGTGAAGATGGGGCGAACAGAGATTCGGCCAAACAAATTAACTGTATAGGTGATGTTCAGAATCATCTTCAACTTTGTCTGGCCAATAAGGAGACAAATAATATCTTTAATCAGACCACAAACCTACACAATGATAGCGGAGAAAATAACAATAGTAACTTTGGCAATTCTTAAATAGATCAAAACTCATTTTCAATTGCCGACCCGAAACCAAATCCATACTACGCTATCTACAACCGCGTAATCACCCAAAAGATTAAATAAAATCCCATGGCATTAATCGAATACATTTTATATCAAATTATGAAATATGAAATAAAAGAAAATACTCAAAACAAATAAATAAATGAAATATTTATGTAAAACATAATGAATTTGAAATAAATAAAAACTAAAAATCCTGTTTGTAAATCACATAAAATCACCCCTAAAACTTTACCATAAACATAAAATATACTTGTAATGTCTGGCTTATTCCTTCACCTCACAGAAGCATATATTAGGTTGGTGCAAAAAGAATGACGTAATAATGTCGTTTTTTGTCAACGTCAAAAAACGACATTATTACGTCATTATTTTGGCACCAACCTAATACATATAGTCTGCTAAAGTATTGTTGACACTTGATCCTAATATCGATTTAAGCGTGAGAATATCGATTAGCATCTAACATTGATTCCATTCTGCCTATCTAAAAATGCTATATCTGCAATAGTGAGCACGTGCCAAGCCCCTTCATTGGTGATCATGGCTCTCCACAACTTCAGATGCAGTATATTCTTTAACAATGTTCCAGCCACCTCGTCCCGCCATCAATTCACACAAACTCGTCAAGTAGACGGCACGAACCTTCTATTTCTTTTGACCTTGATATGCCCTGTGGGGGTCAAGTTCTCCGTCCATCTTCCTCATTGCGTGGCGAAGAATTTTCAGTGGTTTCTTTCTGATTCTGTGTAAAAATGTTCTTTTTGTTACCATTATTAAATGTCTTCCTCGTTGCCTTATTACTCCGTCTGTGGAATTTATATGACATTCTGTAGAACCATATTGCCTCCAGTTTCCCCCCCCCATTTCTGGAGAGATTGTCCAGTAATTACCGACACAGGAAATAACTCATATAACACAGCAAATCAGCATTATTTTCTTTGTTTCTAATGAAAATATCTAGTTTCTCATTAACTTTTGGGATGCGTCATTAGCAAATCAGAAGCGCGTTCGCATTTCCTTGTCGCATTTTCCATCGACTGTTAAAGAAAAATCAGATAGTAAAATATTTGTATTTTCCCAGATATTAATATTGAGCGTACTGAAAATAAATTTCCTTTTTGAATGATAGACAGATATGGAATAGATAGATAGACAGATAGATAGATAGACAGATAGATAGATAGACAGATAGATAGACAGACAGATAGACAGACATATAGATAGATAGACAGACAGACAGATAGATAGATAGATAGATAGATAGATAGACAGACAGACAGATAGATAGATAGATAGATAGATAGATAGACAGACAGACAGACAGACATATAGATAGATAGATAGATAGACAGACAGATAGATAGATATATAGACAGACAGATAGATAGATAGATAGATAGACATATAGATAGATAGATAGACTGACAGACAGACAGATATATAGATAGATAGACAGACATATATATAGATAGATAGATAGACAGATATATAGATAGATAGATAGACAGACAGAAAGATAGATAGATAGATAGATAGATAGATAGATAGACAGACAGATAGACAGATAGATAGACAGACAGACAGATAGATAGATAGATAGATAGATGGATAGATAGAGAATTATAAACCTGACGTTCTTTTCAAATGATTCAAAATTCCCGATATTAATATGGAGCCAACTGAAAATAATTCTCCTGTTCGAATTTTCTGATGAATCTTAATTTTTCAGTAAATGATTAAATAAATCCATAGAATTTCACCTATTGCTGCTCTTTATTTTAAATAAGTCAGGTGGGGGGGGTAAAAATTAAAAAGATTTTAAATTGACAACATTTAACATTTCACTGAAGCAGACGTTAAAAACTTCATTTCATTTATTATATCCTTTTTTCTTTCTTTTTCCTAATTTCATTTTCTCCCTAGCGTCTCCGATATGTCTTTCTACACGATCAAAGCAGAATAGTCTTATTGATGATGTATTGGTAGGAGATATTAAACAATTTTATTTTCCCTTCTTTTGTTTTTTTTTGTTCTTTCTCATTGGAATCAAGTAGCGTTTCTATGCGATCAAAATGGAATAGTCCATTATATGTGAAGTATTAACAGGCTGTAACTGTTACGTTAACTAAGGCTGGTACTTACACAATTATAATAACATGTTAATGTGTGTGTGTGTCTGTGTGTGCGTGCGCGTTTGTGTGTGTTTGTTTGTGTGTGTGTGTGTGCGCACGTGCGTGTGTGTAAAATTGTATAGTGAAGTCAAAATCAAGCGGTTTCATTTTTGTTCGCTGCTGGTGCTGAACTCATGTCTAATATATATATATATATATATATATATATATATATTATATTATATTTTAAAACATTTAATGACGTCTAAAATTGTTTTCATTCGGTGGAGATAAAGAATGATAATTGTTGAAAAAGGCCAAGCTTTTTTCGAAAGACTATAATTTCTCTCACCGCTGGCTTATGAATAAGCCGTAGCCTATCAAGCATTTTACGTCAATGAATATTTCACTAATCAGACGACCAGATTCATCATTGCAGCCTTGAATCCTTTAGCCATCCTGGAAACTTTAAATTTACAATAATACTAATTGGTTCTATTCAAGCACGCAATATCATCTTTGATTCTGAACTTTAGCGTACTAGAGATAATCCTTCATTCCGGCCATCAATCAGACGCGATGACTTCGTCTCATACTATATATAGGAACATAAATCTTACAAATAGAATACCCGCAGAAAACATTAAGCTCCAGTATTCTGATGAACCGAAGAATGTTCATGTACAAATAATCGGATGTCTTTTCGATCAATAACAAGCAGTCATAGTAGAACAAGACTGAAATCAAGCAACTTGTTAAACCTATTTGCCAGTTACAGGTAGATAATAGTTTAAACATCGAATGAGTAATCGAAACCAGGTTCTACTGAGGTTTACTGATCTTTTCTAAACTTCAAATTTGGATGGTTATATGGTGCAGTCAATTATCTGATAGGATATAAAGGACTCAATGTGTAAATTGTCGCCATTTTGTTTTTTTTACAATATTTGTTTTTGAATTTGTCGACTGAACCGTATACTAGGGTCAGTTGTTCACCGTCCTGTGAGAAAAAGCACCATGAAGCAATTCACTCGACTAGGAATTTGTAAATATCATATTTCGCCGCTTCGCATTCGCGCCTGAACTTCCAATACAAACATTTCAGAACGTCTGGATGTCAATCAAGGGACAGTACACAGGATTCGAAAAGAGTTGAAAGATTTATTTAGTCACCATGGTGTCTGTAGTGATCACATGTGATGACAACGTCATGCTTCCATTAATCTTCCTACAGGGCCCATTGACTCCACACGGAGACCTACATCAAGTGTGTTGTGGAGATAGTGCTGCTCTGGGTGAAAAGAGTGGCTGCTTGAAGACCCTATTTCTAGCAAATGAACTCAATACATTGTGTTTTCCTACGTAAGCAGGGGAGCATAATCATTATTGTCAGAATGTCTACAACCACATCAATCTTCACATCTGGACACCTAACTCCTCAGGCTGCAATCCCCCTTGGTTATTATGCATGGGGTGCAGTTTAGCCGAGACCAACAAAACTCCTTGTAACACCAAAGTTGAACTGTTGGCAAGGATTATAGCAGCATTGACTTACTTAATAAAGAGGTTAGTTCAGAAGAGTTGCAGGAGATTCCGAAGTCATGTGGACGCTGTGGTTGAAGCCAAGGCGATTTTATTGAATAAATTTACTATTTAGTATTTCAATATATTTATGGGTTATCTTGACAAATATATTTAAAATATATTTAAAATGAAATGTCAGTATTTTTTATATATTTAAAATGAGATGTCAGTATTATTTTCATTTTTTTTTTTTGCGTCATTTAGACGACAATTTATCCATCGCAGCCAGTCCTTCATAGACATGATACACCAATGTGTGTATCTATCTTTATGCCTATGAAAGTTTTATAATTCATAATTGTATATCTATTAACTACGCTATCGTCTTCGAATAAAAATAGAAGTCAGGATTTTGTAACTTTTATACCGACATCATACCTTGCATTAATTTTGTTTTGCCAGTGAGCAGTATACGTGGTCTCATCAATAACTTTCCGGATTGGTGTTATAAAAAAAACAAAAAAAAAACAAACAAGACATATCAATTCAGCATTTAGTTTTCTTCGAGTCTCTTTCTGGATCCACACATTTTATAAAGTGATACAGTGTTATTAAGCATTCCTAGATCTCCTGTGTTGGGAAATTGCGAGCAACAGCCTCGTGGCATTCACTTCGATTTTCTAGACGATTGCATTCTTGTACCTTTCGAGTGGGATTCGATTTTTGAAGAGGAAAAGTCACAAAATGCAAGATCTGGGTTATATGTGTTTGTCATACATGGGGAATGTCGTATTTGGCCAATTACATACATACATTACATACATACATTACATACATACATTACATACATACATACATTACATACATACATACATACATTACATATATTACATTACATACATACATACATTACATACATACATTACATACATACATTACATACATACATTACATATATACATACATTACATACATACATTACATTACATTACATACATACATACATTACTTACATACATACATACATCGCATACACACATACATCGGCGTGGTGTAATGGTTAGCAAACTTGTCTTGCTAGATCAGTTACTACCGAAAAGTGAGTTCGATCCTCACTTCATGTCCCATACTTCCGGCCTTGTGCCACATATAAGCTACGCTTGAAAAATCTCTGCACACACACATAGGTATATATATATATGTATATTTCTTTCTTAGACTTCGTATTTTTACGTTTTCAAAAGCAGTGTCTTTCTATAATTTATATTTCATATCTACAACTTTATTTTGAGTCTTAAATATTAATCTGAGCATAAATTCAAATTTAAAATTCAAATAAAATTCAGTTAATTATTTAACTCCAATAATATTCCACCCCAACAATAATATATCCCGCGTGAACCAGAATATTTTACAAAACCGCTGCCAACCCAAAACATAAATAAAAGTAAATATATTTCCAGCACTTGAAAATTGCGATGAAACTTAGAGTTGTGTAATTAATGTAAGACATTATATATATATATATATATATATATATATATATATATATATATATATATATATATATATATATATATATATATATATATATATATATATATATATATGTATGTATATATGTATATATATATATATGTATGTATATATATATATATATATATATATATATATATATATATATATATATATATATCAATTCAGCGTAGTTTCCAATCATGGAAATAATACTGGCTCTAACTTTTTGGGGAATAGGGAGCACTTCGATTTTCTGGACGACTTGAATTCCTATACATTTCAAGTACGATTCTAGTTTTGAGCGTCACAAATAGTATAATCTGGGGAATATGATGCTTGACGTAGAGGATGTTGTGCTTATTCCAAACCTGCCGCTCTATAAACAAAGGAAGTGAGCAAGAACGCTATTACTTAGTGGGCATGCATAACAATTTTCAATGCCAGTATTTGACAAGCAGCTTCCCTCTGCCTGTCTTAGCTCCGTTACCACAGCAACAGTTCGCATATTTTTTGATCTCATTTCTTAATCATGTGCAAGTAAAACCTGAACTACTCATATAGATAATTTACCCTTTTTCGCAACAAATCGAGTGTCTTTCTGAATTCTTAAGAAACGAGATCTACGCAAGGTAGAGCTTTACTGATAAGATCGTTATAATGAAGGGGGTTTGGTTTGGTCTGGTTTATTTTACGACATATCAACCAAATTGGGTTATTTAATGCCGACAAAATTTTTATTGCTGGTAATATTTTTGTATTTCAAAAATGTATTGCTGGTAATACCTTTTTTTCAGAAATGTATAGCTGGTAATATTTTTTCAAAAAATATATAGCTTGACATGGTTTGTTTTGTTTTACAGCATATCAACCTCAATGGTTTATTCAATACCGACAAGATTTTTATTGCTGGTAATTTTATTTTTACAAAAAATTATTGCTGGTAATATTTTTCCTTAAAAAATGTATCGCTGGTGAGAATTTTTCTTAAAAAAATTATTGCTAATAATAATGTTTACAAAGTATTTCTGGGATTAAAACCTATTTTTACACTTTTGTAGTGTTTTGACACCAGTTTAGGGGTTGACTATTTACCCATAGTTGAGACATTAATAGGTTCTACCACCCCGGGTCAAGGTGGGCCTGGGAACACTAGCAATTAAGAAGTGATTCGACACTTTTCTAAACCTCTTGGTCAGAGGCCTTGATGCTAGATATAGTTTATCCTCTTACCCAGTATTATGGTCGAAGTTCCTTGTACCACGGTGATGGTCCAAGGTTAGAACCAATGAAAGAATAACACGAACACAGGTATGGAATACAAAGATATATTACAACAGAAATATAATACAAAGAAGTAGAAATATTAGTAATGACTATCAGATTTGGTTAGAGTGAACTATGTTGTCTCGACAAGTATCACTATTCCAATGTCCTTGCAATATGCTCTCAATTATCTCTCCTCGTCTTACATACTCCTTATACCTCTTGAGAGGCGCAGTCTTTATAATGTCAGGAATAGTCCATTATCATTATGGGTAAGTTCCCATAACACCCAGGAAACGGATGTAGTTTATCGTCTTACCAAGGACGGAATGAAGAAGGTGTGCGATACGAATAAAAAAAGAAGGTGGTCGGAATTTTATGTGCATTAAGAAGATAGCAAAGAATGAAAATTGAAGAGTCTAAGTTTCTATGATTCAAGGTACCGTCTACGCAGAAACCTGTTCCATAAGTATCAATGTTTGAAAAAAGATGTGTGGGTTGTACTAATTAGGAAATGAGTGTACTTCAATTCCGTCGTTGTAAACGTCTGAACCTTTGGAATTTACGAATGGAGCTCATCTGAACATTTACTATGGAAGCAGCGATTGGTTTACAAGGTTGTGTCTGGGGTAAATCAGCTGCAGAGTGAGGAATAAGACTTTCTCCACAAAACGCAAAAGATTTGGAAAGTGAAGATTGAGTAGCTCCAGTTTAGATTCTATTTTTTCAACAAACCATGTTCCTTCAGGATCTAGGCGTTCATGACCCTCACTAATTTTTTGTCCTTTGTAGCTTTTAATAAATGTTCTCCTTTTGTTATCTCTCCTAAAACCTTTCCTACCATACATTTACTCAAGCTCACTAGATAGGTTATGCGCTGTTTTCCGATGTCGCAATTGATATTTATATGACCTGTGAGCATCAAAATTGCCATGCCCTCTTTCCTCATTATAGGCCCTAGAAATTTCACCCGTGTCTGTCTGATGTAAAATATAAGTGTCCGTATTGTTTCCATTTTTGTATCCATTTTTGCTAATACTTCCTCATTGTTCGCATGCTCCGTCCACAAGGTTTTCAGCATCCTTCTGTAAAACCATATTTCTGTTGCCGCATTACTCTTCTTAATTTGGGACGAGATTGTCGAGTATTCATTGGTATATATGAGGGCCGACGTTACATGTGATTTCAGTAGTCTTTTCTTTGTTTCTAACAAAATTTGCTTGTCTCTTCATACTTTGCTTAGATTATGGAAGTCTTCTTCGCGGTCCCAAAGCGCCTTCGCTCTTTGGGTTTGCACATTCCATGTGGCAGCAATATTCCATTTTACGGTCTAAGCTTTTTTGTCAGGTTGAAATAACTTGGAAATGATTCGATTAGCTGAGCTTTATGCTTACAATTGCAATTTTGAGGGACCCTGAAACTTTCCAGTCATATTTACAAAAAGAATATCGTTTGTAAATAACTCTTGAATAAAATTTGAACTGCCAGGAAAAATATTTCGACGGGATGCATATTATAATAACATATTAAAATAATACATTAATTTTACTTGGAGCAAGTCCTCTGAATACGGATAATGCATGAACTGGATATGAAAACAAAATAGAAAGAAGCGCAAGACAAAGATACATTTTTTTGAGTTCACAACGAGGCTAGCCTAAGAAAAACCGGAAGTTCTACTAGGATTTATTATTGACAGGTGCAATCAGAAAAAAACATCGTCATCATCAGCCGTTTGACTTTTGTAATCATAGAGGGGGGATCGGAATGCAGAAGCCATATTGAATCTCATTCACAACGGTCTATCAACGGCAGCCATCAGCAATTCTTGTATTGCTATACTTGTCCATTGTTTGACATTTTACAAACAGTGTTTAGAAAACTAAGAAAACGGAATTTATGATCCTTAGCAAAACCTATTACCCAGGATGCAGCAACGAACTGGCGATTTTTGAATGAAACAAGTACATGAATCTCAATATTGGAATCATGTTAAAAAGGACGACACAAATGCAAAAACACATTGATGCGTTTGAAAGCCAAAAAAAAAAATAACATGGATATTTTGCTGGAAACAAGGAAAAGAGTACTAAATTGTCATGTAATATAAATCCTCATATATAACAGAATGATAGAATATTTCCTCAGAGATGTAAAGCCAGAGAGTTGTAGTTCTACAGAAGGATACTGTGAATATAATGGACGGAATTTGCGACTAAATAGAATATTTTAATAAAAATGAAAACCAAAGAAATAATTTTATTTAGAATAAAAAGAAAACGTCGACATGTCTGGGGTATAAAACGAGGAAAGTGAGGTTGGAAAATTTGACGCTTGGAAGATATACAGATGATAAAAATCAGGGCGAAACATCCAGTAACATACCTGAAAAAACTTTCACACGTTGTTGATAGAAATAGTTTATCGTAAAAAGTAAATAAAACATTGTGAAGACCATTAATCTCCAATCTGAAGAATATAATATATTATCTCGTCTAAGGCCTATTTTTTCGAAGGAGTTTGATTATATATAGGTGTGATTAATTGTCGTGATTCAATTGGCGTAATTAGGAATATGTAGAATTAAAACTGTTTACTACAGTGGCTTCCGAAAGAGGGCGTTAAATGTGACAGATTTAAATCCTGATGTAAATGGTGAGAATGATTTCACTCAGAAAAGAATTAAAGACAAATCTCTACAAAAATTTACATAGTTTTACTGTAATTTTAGCGTCATGATGCATATATATATATATATATATATATATATATATATATATATGTGTGTGTGTGTGTGTGTGTGTACATGTATATGTACAAATATATATATATATATGTACATGTATATGTACAAATATGTATATATATGTACATATATATGTATATTTATATATACATGTATATGTATGTGTATATGTATATATACATGTATATATGTATATGTACATATATATATGTACATGTGCATATATATATATATATATATATATATATATGTATGTATGCATGTATATATATACATATATATGTATGCATCCAAGTATATCTATATAGAGAGATAATATATACACACCCATGTATATAGAGAGTAATGGAGGGATATATTTATGCATGTATATATTTTTATGTGTGTGGTGGGTGGTGAGAGGACATGTTTGAACGCACGTGTGTGTTACCGTAATGCTCATATCTATTTGGATATATATATATATATATATATATATATATATATATATATATATATATATATATATATATATATATATATATATATATATATATATATATATAGTGATTTTCCAAGCGTAGCTTAGATATGGCACTAGGCCAAAAATAGCGGGCACCGAGTGAGAATCGAACTCACTGCTCAGTCGTAATTGTTTTAGCGAGAAAAGCTTGCTATCCATTACACCCCCCATATATTATTTTATTCAGGAATGAAAATGCATGATTACAATTTTAAATTTTTTGTTCTCTAGCGGTCGTACGCACATATTCAATATTAACACGGTATAAATCTCTTTCTCGTGAATATACGAAAGAATGATTCTAATTTTAATGCCACGTGATGCCAGATACGGATTGGATCCTTGATATTGCATGTAAATTTTAACCTTTGCACACAAAGTTATGTTTACTTTGTTAAATGTGGTACTCTGGCAAGATGGCATCTGGCTTGAGAGTACACACTAAGATGTGGTAGCCATTAAATTTCTACATTCGATAAAACGCGCTCATTGATCACCTCTACCCTTTGCTTGCTTGACTTTGCTTGCTTGACTTTGCTTGCTTGACTTTGTTTAGCGCCATATCAACCTGTATTGGTTATTTAATGTCGAAATCTGTTTTCAATAGATTTTATGGATTCAACTAAATATATTTTGAAAGTAATTGTATAGCTTTAACTACAGATAAAATGTATTATTGGTCATTATACTATATATTGTTGGTTTGTTAATTTTGTTTAGCGTTATATCAACCTCTTTGGCTTTTTAATGCTGAAATCTAAATATTGTGAACTCAATTTTATGGCTTAAACTAAATATATTTGGAACGCAAATGTAAGCCTTTAATTACAGATAAAATTATCGTTGGTAATTCTATGGAATGTATTTTTGGTTTGTTTTTTATATGAAACATGTATTTTTAGTATTTTTACTTTAGAATATATCTTTATACTTCAATAGTGTCTTGTTTTTGTTTGGCGTGTTCAATATTTACCCATAGCTAGGACCCTAACAGGTACTACCACCCTGGGTCAAATGGGATCTAGGAAAAACAGCAATTAAGAAAGGTTATCAAAACCTCAAATGTTACTGACGGAGGCCTTTCTACGCTAGTTAAACGTTTACCGAGAGCAAATATGAATTTTTTTAAGCAAATTCCACCCCAAGCATGTCGGGAAAACACTTGCACGCAAGGGGTTACAGATAGTTGGAGCGAGAGCAAAAAGTAGCGATAGAAGAAAGAATGCAGTGATGGTTAGGGGATAGAGTAGGACATCTGGAGGAGTAGATTGACATTATATTTGAATAGTTGGAGATTATAGCTATCAGAGAAACAAGAAATGGGGAGGGAGTTCCACAAACGAGAAGTGCGAAAGATGAAGCTATTGGAGTAGAAGTGACGGCTATATTTAACAGTTTCCTTACCTATAACTACAGAATGAACTCTTCCTAACAATATGTATACTACGCCTCTCAAGAGAGAGGGACGAATCGAGTCGAGCTTCTCGGCTTGACGGTCGAACTCTCTGCTTCTGAGCAGAGAGAAACCCGGACGAGGCTCCGCCGAAGGGCAGAGTCTCGTTCGGGGAGGTTGACCAACCCGATCCCGTTTATACGGGTTCTACGGGCATTTTTTGGCCGTGCCTACGGGCTCGGAAAACCCACGTTAAACTCGGCCTTGTGCCACATGCAACCCTCGTGGGAGGGTGGCTAGATACCGAATCGAGTCGAGCTTCTCGGCTTGACGGTCGAACTCTCTGCCTCTGAGCAGAGAGGAATCCCGGAAGAGGCTCCGCCGAAGGGCAGTCTCTCGTTCGGGGAGGTTGACCAACCCGATCCAGTCTATACGGGTTCTACGGGCACGTGGAGGTGGGTGGCTAGATACCGAATCGAGTCGAGCCGATAGTAGTTCACACTAAACCAGACTGACAGTCATACTAACACCTTCCACACCTTGTATTATTATTTCATGTAATATACCTTCGTTATCTCTACTCTTGTGTTCGTGTTGTTCTTCCTTAGTCCTAACCAGGACCATAATATATATATATATATATATATATATATATATATATATATATATATATATATATATATATATATATATATGTGTGTGTGTGTGTGTGTGTGTATAAACGTCTGATAAAAAGGTATTCTATAAAGGTGTGCCATAATTATGATTTAAAGCGCTCCCAATCAGGGATACAGCGTATGGAAATGTTAAGTGGACAACACCCGAGGGCGATTGTCTGTTTAATGCGTATACGCAGGCCTGTCCATTGAGTATAAACATGAAACAAACTCTCACCGACGAGTGTTGACTTCGCTTTCACACACACAACACACACACACATATATATGTCTGTGTGTGCGTGTATGAGAGAGAAAGAGAGAGATAACAATATATATATAAGAGAGATATAAAATTAACCCCTCCCTATACTTTATATTATCTGGTTAACTACCACTCTCAACCCCCTCTATTAAATTACAAAAAATACACTACCCACCAATTTCTAATCCCATTTTTTTTTCTCAATTCCTTGTTGGAAGATTTACCTGATGATCCTGAATCCTTAAAAAAGGATTTAGGTGAAATAAATTATCGTAATGGTACATTAAAGTGGTTTGTTTTTCATTATATATATATATATATATATATATATATATATATATATATATATCAAGAACAGTAATTCTGAAATTGTATGAAAACGTGTAAAAAATTACATGTGACGTGTTTTGTCCTGCAGGTCTCCATAAGACAAAATTTCTTATCTTGGTCGTGCTACACATGCGCATGACAGAGTGTTGCTGGAAATTTTAGAATTTTTTTATCTAGACGAATTCACTTAGAGACTTCAAAGAGATCTTGCTCTCCATCACTTTTGTAAGTATTTATTCCAAACTGTGATGATAGAAAATCTGCCTAGAATGGTGAAATGCTGTAAGAACCAAGGCGAATATTTACTGTAGATGACCTTGCATTTAAGACACTTTCTAGACATTTACGTCGTAGTAAATTATTTTCTACTTTGATCAGATTTGATTGGAATTATTTTCTTGTTAAGCTGAGAATAGACATATTTGTTGGGTGATATTCGGTGGACACCGGCTTTTAACACAAAAAATTAACAAGGACATATATAGCCTGCAATAATTGTCACAACACATACATAAGAGAAAACACAAGGAATCTAAGTAAAAGATTATATGAGCCGAAAAGGACATTTTACAAAATAAGATAACAAATGCGTTGGTTGGCCACCGTAACAAGACCACAATTCTGACAAAAATACACCTGCAAAAACCAGGGGTTAAATGTATTGTAAACGACATTGCGATTAATGTTATTTCATTATTCATTTATGTTATAGTGAATTAATTTCTTTTTTGTCATATAATTTTCCCAGTACTGTTCTTGATATATATATATATATATATATATATATATATATATATATATATATATATATATATATATATATATCATTAGCTCATACCGTGGACATGGAAAAACACCGAATTATTAAAGAATATAAAAAAAAAAACTCTTAAATCGTCCAACGCATTTAGAAATAGAAAAAAAATTCTTACAGGAATGCATTGATGGAAAATTCATCCTATGTTGTCCACACAGAATACTTAAAACATCACATCACATTTTTTCAACATTCGCATGCAATCTTCTAAATGCATCTGCTGAAGAACTAGATATTTTAGAAAAAAACTGACCACTAAAAAAGCCAGAACTGATAGAATGGAAATCTACAAAAGGTACGTTGTAACAAAGCCGGAAATAACTCAACGACACTAAATTATGAAACAAATGAGTGACAATCAAAACAACTGAGACAAAAACTCAACAACCTATGCAGCAACAGCAACTGGAAAGATGTTGGAAAACCTAATCAAATAGAAAATCTATCGGATATAAAGCTTTCTAATACAAAACGAGAAACTCTGAACTTCGGTTTAAAATTTGCCACCCGAATGCGCAAGGTAGACATAGTAGATTTTTTTCTTTTTATGTGCCATGTCCTTTCAGGATCATGCCTCTCCACCTCCCCACTCCCTTGCAGCTCTCAGCAAATTCCTTCCATCTGCTACCTCTCCCAGAACACGTTCTGTCATCCATTTGCTCAAACTTGTCAGTTATATCACCCGCTACTTTCCCCTTGTCTCTCTTTCCCTCTATTCGAACCATGAGTATCAGATTCTCCAGGCCCTCCTTCCTCATTATGTGTCCCAGAAACTTCAGCTGCCTCTTTCTGATATTAAGTATAAACCTCCTCCTTGTTTGCAACCTCAGTAAGACTTCATCGTTGCTCACATGCTCGGTCTATGATATCCTTAGTATCATTCTAGACACTATAGCAAAAAAAAAATTATTATAATCAAAACGACTCCGACTTTCATTCAACGTATTAGGTTGGTGCAAAAATAATGACGTAATAATGTCGTTTCTTGACGTATAACGTGAAAAAACGACATTATTGCGTCATCCGCATATATTCGTCTTCCGATAGGAGGACGAATATTTTTTATGAATATTTTCTATGAATATTTTCTATGAGGATTTCTCGGACATTCAGGCCGGTAAATGTTGTTTAATACAGCTTATTATAAACAGAGCATTTACTTCAATATTTGTATCTATAAAAAGACTGTATAAACATAAAAATATCTTAAACTAATTGTGGGACATTGTTCATTTCATTATATACATACATACATACATACATACATATATATATATATATATATATACATATATATATATATATATATATATATATATATATATATGGATTTCTGCAGCAATCCCTTTTTTGTGCAAGTTCCATCAAAACCGACTGACAAATTACAGTTTTTATAAAAAATTTTCTTGTGTTCGTTATATCTTTTTTTTTTTTTTTTTTCATGACGTGTAAATGTGTAAAAATTTTCCGAATGTTCTGGACATCCAAGCGCTTTCGTCTATTATTTTTGCCATTATAAAGGATGTTTTTTTTTTTTTTTAACTGAATGCTTCGATTTTTATGCATGTATCTAAAGTAATGAAATTTTTATTTACAAAATACTGCCAACACATTGTGTCGGTGTACATAATTGATGTTACTGAGTGTTGGCTTTTTCTGTTTTTATTATCGATGTTTCCATTATTTTATGTCTTGTTTAAGATTTTATTTTTTTACACTTTTTTGTAGATCCTCTCTCTCGCTTTCTATATACATATATACACACACACACATATATATATATATATATGTATATATGTATATATATATATATATATATGTTGTGGAGTACACATGAACTCGTCCAATACTATAAAGAGTTCCATGGTAAGAAGTCGTGGATAGTAGTCGTATTGTAACTATGCCATAGCCTGCTCAACTGTCGAACTCTCTGCCTTGAGCAGAGAGGAACCAAGACTAGGCTTTGCCGAAGGGCACATTTTCATCAGGGGAGGTAGACAGACTCTGAACCTGTTTATAAGGGTTCTAAGGGAATATTTTTGGCCCAGCTTAAGGGCTCGGAGAACTTGTTACAGTTTTTTGTATATATTATGTAACTAGTGAGCCAGTTCGAATGGCACGACTCACTTTATAGTCTACCAATAGAAGGTTAACCAATCAGAAGCCGCGGAACATTCTATCCGTCGTGTATGAAGGCGGCCATTTTTGTTTACCCTACCTGAATGACCAGTGCCAACTTGTCAGGCGAAGATGACAGAAGGAAGTACTACGCTCTGCTACTTTGCTGCGATATCCACTGCTAACCTGAAGTACGCTTTCCTACTGTCTCCGAAATATTCACTTCTAACCTCTGGATTCTATATTCGAAGACGACCGTCATAAAATGTCTGACAGAACCCATGGCAAACTCGGCTTTGTAGTGCATACACCCTCGTAAGGGGTTCGTTAAATATAAGTAGTCGTATTGGAGCTTTTTGCCTCCGGGCGAAGAGGAACCCAGACGAGGCTATGCCGAACGTCATACCTACGTTTGTGCAGGTACACAAACCGAGACCCTTGTATACGGGGATTACGATCAATTTTTGCCCGACCCTTGTGCCACATCTCGCCTTGTGGGGAGGTTAGAAAATAGACAGTAGTCGCATTGGAGTCAGAATTCATACTAATTATGCAGGCGTTACGGCAATAGCCTAAGTATTTCGTAAAGAGAATACTTAGTTGAATTACGTTATACCAATTACGAGTGTGTGTTATAACAATAACCTTTCAACAGGGAGATATAACAGTTAGCCACATGGATGTTCGAGCAGAAGGTGGGGGGTTAAAAAGCACATCATTATAACTGAAGTTATAATAGTTGGGGATAAGGATATCTAAATAAAATCGCAACATTATAACCGAAGTTATAATATTTGGGGATGAGGATGTCTAAATAACATCGCAACATTATAACTGGAGCTATAATAGTTAGGGATGAGGATGTCTAAATAAAATCGCAAATTTATATCTGGATTTATGGACGACGAGGAAGTTGAACTCAAGCGCGGTATAACAATCACTACATTATAACTTGAGTTATATTAGTTTGTGACCAGATTTTCGAAACTTATATATTATCCAACACAGGCAGTCGTCTCGGAACCAGGTAGTTTTTTGGAACCGACTATTATACAAACAACACAGATGTTCACATCGAAGTAATGGAAGCATTCCTATGGATTATTCGTCGTAACGAAACCTCGTTATAATTGTGACGTCAAGGGATTCGAAACTCAGACGATTTATACAAATTGTGTTGAAGATGCAGAAACCCAGTCGGAGTGACAATTATTACAGGCTATGAATGTTGTTGTTAATCTTTTCTGTTTAAAACACGGTGTCTACACCGAAAATCACCCAACAAATATGTCTATTCTCATTATAACAAGAAATTAATTCCGATCAAATCTGATCAAAGGAGAAATATAATTGGTGTTTCGAAAACTAGTACAAAATATAATTGTTGCTTCTGGTTTCGACAAAAATTTTAACTACATTGGTTTGAAAAAAATTGTCCTGTGTGTAGCAAAGAATTTCTTGCGGATATCGAGAAAATTTTGAATTCCATAGTTGAAATTCAACAACAGCAATAGCAGAATCGGCATTGGCTGGAACCAAAAAAAAACAAAAAAAACAATAACTGGAGTTATTGGATGTAGTTCGGAAGAAAACTAAAAAAAAATTCCTCAACGTCTCTTACGCAAGATCCGATGCAAAACACGGTATCAAAATTCGTATACAATCCTGACTGACTTTTGCTTTGTATTTTCTCAGATATGAAGAAATATTTAGTTAGGAATTCAGTGGCTGGGAAGAAGATAAAATTTCAAGGTTGTTAAGAAAAATATCTCCAGTAGATTACGAAAATACTGTAATCATATTTTACTGAGAAAAACAGGAAAAATAGGATTTGAAGACACAGTACAGATTCTGATGAAAATATTTTTTGACAAGTTCTTCCTGTTCCATGATCTTTGGAGATGCATGAATATAACCAAAAATTTTGTTGTTTTTTCATTTATGTGGGTGCCGTCAACAGGGAATGTGAAAAATTTAAATTAAAGGAAATTACTCCGGATATGTTCAAAGGATGAATATTTCTGCAAGGTCTAACTGATGATGAATACGAACGAATATTTTATCAAAGACTGAGCATAATAATTATGTAGCCCTACATGAAATAGTGGACGATTGCCAAACAATGCTAAGTCTGAAGAATGAGGCTGAAATTTTTCAGAATAGAGAATGTGCATTGGTTTGGTTTTGTTTGGCATCCGTCCGTCTAGGGAGACGATGGAGTAGCGCAGTGCGCTACGAGCCTGGGTGGGATGTATGGAGAACTAGGGCTGCCCGGACGTCTAGTTCCCCCTCTCGGCTTTGCTAGCAGAGTCCAAAGGAGAGGATAAACCAATACATTTTTGTACCAGCACGGCTGCATGAGTTCCCGGAAGGTAACACAGAGGGGCTCCACTCCGGATTTTTGTAGGGTTTACTCCTTGGCCTTTTCTTCTCCCGAAGATTTTCACAAGGCAGTGAAGCTATTTAGTCCATAGCTGGGGTTTGATTCATGGGCACCAGGACATGTCCACACACTGGTAGGTTTGTATGCTGCGTGTCAAGAGGGCCAACTCCTCTCCGTCCCTTGTAGTTTAGCCCGAGTCCGCAAGTTACTCAGCCGTCATGTGTCGCCACGAGGAGGCATTACATAGGGCTTGCTGATGGAGAGGCTATATACTGGCAGGGGAAGATTTACGCACACGGCTCCCCTTTTCGCATTTCTGCTAGCCAGTGGTGGTAACTGAAAGCGAGAAGCGATAAGCACCACCACTACAGACTACCACACTAGACGCATCACAGAAACCGTTGAGACACACATGTGCATTGGTAAAAGCTAGGAAAAATGCACAAAAAGGAATATAAAACCTTGTTACAGATGTATAAAATTGTATCTCGAGAAAGACTGTCTATGGAAAAATGCAGAGTACTATAACTGTGGTAATAAAGGACATCCTGACACACTGCAGAAATGAACTAAGAAAAACTTTCGCATGAAGAAAGTAACGCACAATATTTCGACGGACCAAATAGTCACACGAAACAAAATAAAATTTATGAACGTGCAAATCAATAATGTAGGAGATAAAATGTGACTAGATACTGGTAATGCCATTTCAATAGTAAACGAAATTACATGGAAATAAATTAGAAAAAGACTTCAGTTTCTAGCGAGAAATATCTTTTCGGAGAATTAACATACGTATATTTTCGAAATAAGCAGATAAAAACAAAAGTTTATGCTCTAAGAAATGCGACCAATCTATTCGGTACGGACTGGATGTAACTATTCGAACTGTGAGATTTGTCTATAAACGCTTATGAAAAAATGCAAGTGGACAAGTGACAAATTTAAAAAGTCACATCAAAAGCTGAAAGCATAATTTAAAAAAAAAATCCTGGTGTTCTGTCAAATGAACTGGGTCGGTGTTCAATATTCATGACGAATTTTCAAGAAAAAATGTTCGATCACAGTATTTAAAGGGGAACGGAGCGTACCATTCGCAGCATTAAAACAAGTCAACGAACAGTTGGACAGACTAAAATGAATTGGTGCATTGTAGAAAATTAACCATTCGAAATTCGTGTAGGTAAAGAAAAAGAATGACAAATTTCTGTTTGCTCGAATTTCTTGACTGGATTAAATAGTCGTCTCAAATGACACAATTACACGTTACGTTATCCAGAAGAAATGTTTCGAAGTTGAACAGCGGAAAAATATATTGAAAGATGGAACTCTGATGAAAATTTACAATTTCAGATAGAAAATCAATTTTCTAAATTAACGGCCATATGTAAGCATAGAGGTTTATATAAGTTTAATCGACATCATTTTGCTATAAAGGTGGCACCAGTTATTTTTCACTAAGCCATGGATAGCATGGTTGCGGATTGCGATTTCGTAGTGGCGTATCTGGACGATACTTCGATCAAGAGTGTGTCGAAAGAAGAACATTTTGGGGTTGTCAAAACAATTATGGAAAAACTAAGAGAATACAGATTCAAACTTAGGGAAGAAATTTGTGAATTTTTGGGGCTAAAAATAAAATACCTGCGACTTAATTATTGATAAAAATGGTAGAAAACCAGATCAATCTTGGGCAAATGCAATTCGAAATATACCTACGTTACAATTTTTTTATAAGAGTGGCTAATTATTATCGAATTAATGAACATAATATAGATAATTTGACAGCTCCTTTTAACAATCTACTGAAAAAAGAGTAAAGAGGAATCGGTATCAAAAATGTCAAAATGCGTTTGACGAGATATAAAAGTCTTATGTCTAATTCATCGTTAGCACACTACAATCCAAAAGCCAAAATTGTAGTAGCATCAAAAGCTAGTGATTACGGTGTTAGGGCGATGATTTTGCAGAAATATGATGGTGGGGAAAGGAAAGCTTTTGTTCATGCTTCACTCTCACGTCTCTCGGCAGAGACAGATTACAACCAGATAGAGAGAGAAACTCTAGCCATCATATTCGCTATGAAAACATTCCACAAATTTATCGATGGAACAAATTTCAAGTTGCAAACAGACCATAAATTATTATTAGCGATATATGTTTCAAAGAGCTAACCCATACAGCTAACAGATTACAACGCTGGGCTAACATCAAGTTAAATTATAATTTTACGATGGATTACCAACCGTCTAAAAATACACACGGATGTTTTGTCTTGGATAATACTTAAAAATGCGTAAACATGGGAAAACGCGGTCATAGCAGTGCTAAAAAGCAAGATAGAAATTAAAAACTTTCTGTGCGGTGTAGTACGGGAATTACTAGTTAAAATGTTTAAATTAAGTAAAAAGCAGAAAGACTCGTTTTTATTGGTAAAATAAAGAAGCAATTTTAAGAAACTAAAAGAAACAGAATCAAGACTTGAACTCGTACTCGATATAAGATGGTATTGTAATGTACGGAGAAAGAATTTTAATAGCGAGTGTGTTACAGAAACGTATATTAAAGGATTATCATAACGGAGATCCTAGAATTTTAAGAATGGCATCTCTGATGAGAAGTTTTGCATATTGAACCGGAATGGACTAATATATCGAAGAAAAAAGTAAATACATGTAGAGGCTGTTCTCTAGAAGCAAAAGTACCTATCACAAAGATAGAATCTTGGCCAAAGACAGACACTCCATGGTCAAGATTGCATATGAATTTATCACGTCCTATGGATGGAGCATATTATCTAGTGACAGTTAATAGTTATACAAAATGGCAGGAAATTTACAAGTGCAAAAATCCTACATCCCCAGTGACAGTGAAATTCTTGCGTGAACTGTTTGCGAGATATGGCATAACAAATGCCATAGCATCCGATAATGGAACACAATTTACTGGAAAAATAATTAAAAAAAATTGTTCTCTATAGAATATATTACGACCCCCACCCAAGGTCTAAGGGACAAGCGCAACGGTTTGTGGGAACGTACAATAGAGTGTTGAAAAAAGGAAGTCTGGAAAAATTAAATGAGAAGGCACTTCAAATTATTTGGAGGGTATAGACCGGTAAATGCGTTGTTCACCTAGTTATTGCCAAGTCGAAAATCACGCACGTTTAATAAAAGCGACATCATTACTTTTTAAAGTAGTGAGTTGGGAACCTACGATACGCATGCCTGACGTGGTACGCCAAGCAGTTTCTAATGGTACGCAGCTACAAATGACATCACGAAAGATGTAAAGGAATAATAGCATGTGACACTATTTAGCGGTCGCGTGAAAATTAAAAGCGAGAAAAAATTAAGGCGAGAAGAAGCTATCACGAAAGACATACTGAGCGATGTTATTTTTTTAACAAAAGAAAAGTGGTAAAGATTTTATTTTCATTAGGGAAGAAAAGTATTTTTTTTCGCAGAAGATAGGAAATTCGTATCTGTCGGAATTAATTTATGCTACGACGCGGCGAATAAAAGATAGTAATCTGCCCATGGCAATAATGAAAATTTCAAATTGGTCAAGTGGCCTACAAAACAGAAGCTAGAATATAATCGTAATCAGGTCACGCACTGATCAAGAAAGGCATCAGCAGAGGCCACCCCAGAGAGAAAGGGAAAGAATAAACTATTAACTATATTTCGGAGATATCATTTGGTTTTGGAGAGACATCTGTTTTGTGTACAGACCTGGACATGATAAAAGTTTGTTACCGGGACAGATAATTGGCGACAGCGTGCGAAGACCACCCATTTAACGCCTGGCGAAAATCTCGTTGATAAATTCCAGTTGACATTCGGTTAAGATAGAGATTAAGGACCACACTACGAGTCGTATTTTTATTTTCTTTGAGCGATAATTGTAAACTGATGCCAGGCTGGCCACACCCGCGCTACCAAGCGTCATTGGCTGAGTGGTGGCATGAGCAGTAGGCGAAGGTAAACATATGAGAAGGAGTGAAGACCTGTTGGCGCCTCTGAGGGGATTGGTCGGCGTCCATATAAACAGAGTCGCAGCGAGTAGATGGCAGTTGGAGTTGGAGAGAGAGTTCCGAGGAGACGCAGACGCAGACGCAGACGCAGATGCAGCCAAGGTTGAGCTGTGAGCTCGCAGACCAGCCTGTATTCAGCAACCAGATATAAAAATATTTGTTATTCTTTTTTTAACACATTTGAAACTTTTGAGTTGTTACTTTATTTTCTTTTACATATACTTGTGCGATGTCACCTTTGCTCGAATTCGGCTTGCATTACGGCCCGGCGACTGATTGATTTCGTCTAAGATCAAATCACAACGTGGGTAGGTTAGACTAGAAATCAAAGCAGTTACTTTGGTAACCAGACGTTGGAGGCGAGCTGGGAACGACAAAGCTGATACCGAATCTAACCAGATTCTCATCCAAATCAGCCGTGCCGTGACAACAGGATCACGACACATTTGGTACCGCGACCAATATCAAGTCACATTGGTCGTCACAGGATAACACGGGGGCAAAGAGGCCGGGGGTGACATCACAGCAGCTAGAAACGGAAAATTGGTCTGCATGGAAGAAATTACAACATGAAAGGCAACAAAATCAACTGAAGAAAACCTTACCCGATGAAAAACTGGTTATATATATATATATATATATATATATATATATATATATATATATATATATATATATATATATAAGTGAACATAGAGGTCAACACTTAGAGGCGACATTCTGTTTCATGCTAGATGCAATCTAGCATGAAACAGACTGTCGTCTCTAAGTGTTGGTTTCTATGATCACTTTTATATTTATACACGCTCTATCTCTGACACTTTATCCCATAAATATAGCACATCTTAAGATTATATTTCTTCATATATATCATCCATACACAAAATGTTTCGCTGTATCACATCTCATCAGTGTGGCTAGACATCCGATTGCTTGAAACCAGGATCGAAAATCGACTGATTCGATATCGGTCAGAGACTCTTACCCTTAGGGTATTAGCGGCAGACAAACGGAACATTTTAACGCACTATATACGTGGTATATGAACGCTGTACGGCTGCGATGCTGCTCAATACTAACGAAGTGCGAACAGCAGCAGCCGTTAAAAACAGCAGCAGCCGTTAAAAATTCCCTTTTCCCCATAATTCTCCATCGGAGAGTCAGACAGAGAGAGAGAGAGATGAAACTTCATTGATGGTGTGACGTCCCCCGGTGTCGCTGCGCCAAATGTGACGTCTGCCTGGCTGCATCCGTCGTGCTATCCTGTCCTGTGACGACCAACTGGCTTGGTATTGTTCGCGGCACCAAATGTGACGTTCTAACCTTTTGCTGATTCGGATGGGAATCTGGTTAGATTCGGTATCAGCCTTGTCGTTTCCAGCTCGCCTCCAACATCTGGTTACCGAAGTAACTGTTTTGATTTGTAGTCTAACCTACCCACGTTGTGATTTGATCTTAGGTAGACGAAATCAATCAGTTGCCGTGCCGTAATGCAAAGCGAGTTCAAACAAGGGCAATACCACACAAGTATATGTAAAAGAAAATAAAGTAATAAATCGAAAAGTTCAAATATGTTAAAAAAGGATAACAATATTTTATATCTGGTTGCTGAATACCGGACTGCGTCATTCTCCCAGACCGCTATCATATGGATTGTGACACTTCGTGTTTGTTAGGCGAGTCTTAACATCTTAAGTTGTTTTTTCAAGGAACTGGTTTCTGGTGTAACTTCAAGCGATATTCTTAAAACTTGTTTTGGTGGTATGAGTCTAAGTCGTTCTTCAAAAATAAATTGTTCTTGGCTAGAAGTTGAGGTCGTGATGCCTGGAATCTTTCAGTCAGCTGTTCTGCGAGGCGACTTCAAAAAACTCCCCCACTGAACTTCAGCTCCAACTGCCCTCCACTCGTTGCGACTCTGCTTATATGGACGTCGACCAAAACCGGGGTGGGCCTGTCGGGGTTTGAAATTCCTTGATAATTCTTAATCCACAATCCACTTCTTTGTTTTCGGCCTGGAAAACTTTTTATTTTCCATTTTTGGAAGTCCTTCCAGATTCTTCCTTTTTCATGTGGGTATCTCACCCAATCCCTTCATGGGGTGTCAACAGGTTTCCCCTCTCTCTCACAGTGGCATCTCATACCAATCCCTTCAGGGGGCGTTAACAGTCCTCCCCTCCTTCTTCTCATGATTACCTTCGCCTAACGCTCACACCAGCATTCGGCCAATGGACGCCCATCCTCGGTTTAAAAAAAATCTTGCTCAAAGAAAAAAAATTATCTTCCCCTTTTTTTTATTTTCCTTTCCTTCTTTTCTTTCGTAGTGTGGTCCCTTAATCGCAGTTATGTCTGAATGTTACCTGGAATTCGTCACTCGGGACCCCTGCCAAACAAGTGGGTTGTCAATTGGACGTATCGCACCTTGGTGCCAATTATTCGTTCTGATAAAATAATTTTCCTATCGTGGCCAGCTTCGACACAAAACAGATGTCTTTTCCAAACGATATCTTCGTAGATTTCTAATGGTCAATCTATTGTTTTTGTTTTTTAATTCTGCGGTTGGTCCAACAGATATTTTGTTTTTCGGTCAGTGCGTGCTTAATTAATTTTTATTTCCCAGTTTCTGTTTCGCAGGGGTCTCGGCCAACCTGAAATTTTCATTATCGTTGTCATAAATTAATTTAAATCCGACACATCCGCGACCCTACTTTCCTCGCTAATAAGAATAAAAACACTTTTCTGTGTTAGAAAAAAAATAACATCGTTCAGTGTCTTTTTCGTGATGGCTTCTTATCACCTAAATTTAATTCTCGCCTTTTTCTTTCTTTTTTTCTTCTTCTTTCTTTCTAGCAACCTAAGTGGTGTCACAATGGTAATGTGCCATATCATTTCTTCTTTTTTATGTTCCGTATTCCTTCGGCGCGTAGGTGATCATAGCTCTCCATAACTTCCTATCCTTCGTAGCTCTTAATAAATTTTGCATTTTTGGTATTTCTCCGAAACCATTTACCGTCCTCCATTTGCTCAAACTTGCCAGATATTTTATGCGCTGATTCCTCTGTCACTTTTACTTTCAATCTGTCCTATGAGTATCAGATTTTCCCAATCATTATTCCTCATTATGTGTCCAGGAAATTTCAAATGTCACTTCACTGAAGTTAAATATGTTCTTTTTGTTACCATTTTCTCCAAAACATTGTCTTTGTTCTCATATTCAGTCTATAGTATGCCCAGCAACTTTCTGTGGAATCACATGCCTCTTCAAGTCTCTTCTTCATCTTTGAGAAGCTTGTTCAACATTTACTGCCATCTAGGAGGACAGATATCAAATAATAGTTCAGTACTTTTTGCTTTTTTTTTCAAACGTCATTTTTAGTGTTGATAATACATGATGCAGCAAAAATGTGGTTCTACAGAAAGATGCTGAGCATAACATTGGCCGAAGATGTGAGCAACAACGAAGTTTTGGAGAAAATTGAAGCAAAAAGTGAACTTATACTTAACATAAGAAAGAGTCAGCTGAATATTTTTGCGGCTAGGAATAAGGAAGAGTGGCTTGGAAAATCTGATACTCACGAGACAGTTTGAGGGAAAGAGGAACAAAGGAAAGCATACTTAATGAGCTTGAGAAAATGGATGGCAGAACAGGGTTCTGGAGAAAAAACAAAAAAGTGAAACTTATCAAAGGCTACAAGGGATCTGGAGAGCCTTGATCGTCTACGTCCTGAGGGGACCCAACACATAAAAGAAATTTGCTTATGTATCTTACTGTTTTCTGCATATAGTAAAGTTCACTCATCCCATAGCTGGATAATAACACAATTTAGAGTGTTATTTCATGGAGCTTGGGATATGAATGCAAAACAGGGTGACATGAAATGAAGATTATAATATAATGTATTAAAAGTCACGATGAAATGGGTCTACTCCCAGTTTGCTCTTGGATTGAATTATCGGGTCATATAAATATCAGAAACCAGGGAATCATTTCCAGGGAATTTCATCCTGAAGACAATGATTGGTAATTCTCTAAGGAATCGTGAAACCTTGCAAGCTCTCAAAGAACGCTTCTGCAAAATAATGTCTTAGAGCAGAAAAATTTCGCAACATGAAAACGCAAGGCCTCATCATAATCTACAAACGTTGCAAACAGTCGGAAATTCATATATGTCGAAAATATGTCTATCCGGTTGTGTCATAATCAAACATTTGGTTTTTCCCGAAACTGAAAGGTCAATGTTTTTATTCGATTCCGATGTTGAAGTTCCGATGAAACCAAAAATTTTCTTCAAGGATGAACTGAAAAACAGATGAGGAATTTTTGAAATATGTACTACTAAATGGCGATTGGATTGAAAAATGAAATTATTTTCAATAGACATATATTTTCTTCGTCTTGATTTAAAAAATAAATCAATTCACCTAAAGCAAGGCGATAATGCCAGTAAGTCTCACTCCAGGGGGGAACCAGAAACCAATCCTAAACAGGGAAGAAGGGATAAACCTCTACCATTATTCAAAAGACCGTGGGCATTTCTGAACCGGGCGATAGGCGAACCTATCTACTCCTATGCAAATTTAATCATTCTGTTAGATTTATTTGCTTAAATTGATCAGTTTTTTTTACAGCTCATCAACCCCTTGCCGGTTATTCATAAGGAGGCTATATTTTTAGATTGTGTTAATTTACTGACGATAATAGTGATTCCCTGGTACAAGTCCCACTAATGAGCCGGTAGCTGGGAGTACTGTGGAAGTAAGAGTTGAACGTTTACTTTTCATTAAAGTTACTTGTGCGCTATTGGATATAAAGAATCTGTCAAAACATATGCTCTCCGTCAGAGCGCATACATTTTTCTTTAATAGGATTTCTCGAAAGTTCAGGCCGATAGACAAAAATAAATATACTGCTTAATAAATAAACGGAACGTATAATCAAATATGAATATCTACTAAATAATAACATTTGCACAATTTTGCTGTTACACCCGATATATATATATATATATATATATATATATATATATATATATATATATATATATATATATATATATATTCTTAAAATTTTACAGCTTACGATCAAATCCCTGTTGATTTTTCTTTTAAATTTAATACATGTTCAACTAGTTTGGTAGAGTACCTAAAATTTACTAGCGTGAATGACGACCTATGATTGTACCATCTACGTTTGAACTTATCTTCAGTGCATCCGATATACGTTTTCTATTGAGTATATATATATATATATATATATATATATATATATATATATATATATATATATATATATATATATGGTTATATATGTTAGCTCTATCTCTGATATTGAGTGCTTTGTAATAAGTACCGCGAATATAATATATGAATAATTATACATATATATATATATTTATTTATATTTATATACACACACTTTTCACACACACTTTTCACACACACATATATATATATATATATATATAGAGAGAGAGAGAGAGAGTGAGTGAGTGAGAGAGAAAGAGAGAGAGAGTGAGAGTGATCAAATGTGTGCGGCATATTTGTACAAAAAAGGTATTCAACCTTATCGTTGCGACTGCACGCTCCAAAAGTTTTGTATCCTTTATCAATAACACATTTAAAAATATATATATATATTTCTACTTGCATTATATTTTTTCGTCTCGGATGCTCCCTGAATTTTACCAAAAACAATGCCTGATGATGACTGGACGAACCGTTGAAAATACTTGCGTATTTAAGGAAGACCTAATACATTTTCTTACCTAATTTTAACAAACAAGGATTAACATTCATCGAGTGATTAGTGGATTAATGCATCTTTAAAAGCTAGCGAAGGGTCTTTAGCCATTTTATATCATTAACTTTACTAATTTACTTTCTGTATGAATGATTCATTGTAATATATATATATATATATATATATATATATATATATATATATATATATATATATATGTATATATATATATATATATATATATATATATAATTATTTATTTAAAAATATGATTCCAACTCGCTACATAAGATGTCTCATGTTTCAAAACCAGAGCCGAAAATTTCAAAATAATATTTGAATTAACTTGAGTTAAAGTAGGCTCTGTTCCATCTTCAAGCGAATTTTTTTTTACACGTGTGCGTGTGTGTGTGTGTTCGTTGATACAGGTACAGAATAAAAGAAAAGAAAATAGTATTTAGAAAAATACAGTATTTTTTACAACGAAAGCCTACATGCAAAAAATTCTGTCAGAAAACGTTCGCAGCCTATTTCAATAAATCTCGTTTGGTCATCTACAATTTCACGTTTCTTCTTTACATATTACTTCCTTATATTGCATTAAAATTTAAATTCTTGTTTTACATCTAATTTATATTGAATAAGCTACAGTCTTTCTGGTAATTTTGACATCCATGTTTCTTGATTTGAGTATGTGAGCTTTCAATATTATAATAAGTGATTTCTATTTGCCTTTCTATTCTTGGTCATGTATATGCTTGATAACACTTCGTGTCAATCCGATATGCATATCTGATGTAGATATCCCGCATCTAATATTTAGAAATCTTGATAAGAATTACTAAGAAAAGTTTATTTCAGTTTTCTTTCTTTCCTTCATCTAGAATACCTGACGAAGCTTAAAAAATATTTTATCGATATGTAAATAACTGGTATAGACAGACGTGTCATGATTTCAGTAGACACTTTAAGATACTCTATGGTAGAATATTTACACAATGGAGAGGCAAAATTTGTAAGCAAGGAAATCAGGGAAGCGACTCTGAAAGGAACAAATAGTAATAATAAATTGTAAGTCAATCTTTTTTCTTTTTTTTTTTTGAATAATCTAATCCGTGTAAAGTAGATTACGAGCGGATGTTACAGGTGTTTAGTTCTCAGCTTGCTGGCAACTCTTTCGTAGATTTCCGTGAGAAAGTGGGTGATTTGATGAAAGTGGGTGATTTGATGAAAGTGGGTGATTTGATGAACTCCCGTCACTAAAATGATTATAGTTTTTTTTTTATTTCTTTCTTTCTTTTCTTTTTTTTTTTTTTAACTGATTTCCATTATATACGACCTGGGTCCAATGGACCCATTTCTATTTTTTTAAAACCATTCAAACCTTTTGCATTTTTTGATGATATTAGGTATGCATGGTTATAGATGGACAAACAAATAACAATTTTAATCACAATTTATTCACTGAAACAGAAAAATTATTAGGTTGGTGCAAAAATAATGACGTAATAATGTCGTTTTTGACGTTAAAAATACGTCAGAAAACGACATTATTACGTCATTATTTTTGCACCAACCTAATAAAATCCAACTTTGCATTTAGTTTGAAATTATAAACCTTATTCAAATTATATTTAAAAAACACAAAAACAAAAACAATTCATCGCTCAGTTTTGCACAAAATACTTTCAAATGCCTTTGATAGACATGTTTTTTGGCAAATCATATAGACACTTTGCGTTTTTCTATCAATTTTAGGATCATACAAGTTGCATCGTTTTTTCTTTATGTCATTGGATGATTCATGGCAGTAGAGTTTGTCGTTGTGTCAATACTTATGAGATCCGAATTCCTTCAGCATTTGTCAATGTTTGGATTATTTCCATGAGGATATATATTGAAGAACAATATAAATGACTAGCAGTAGAGCCCAGCGTTGCCCGGGGATCTAACAGTAAGAGATAGATCAAGTATCGACCATCATAAAGACTGAAAAATAAAATTGACAAAGATTATTATTTAAGGTTGACGGACTCGCATGTCTTAATTAGTTTTATTTTTTTTTTACGAATTGGTCAAACTCAAACAAAAACATTGTTTTCAATCGTTATGAGTCTACCGATTGAATAGAATTTTATTATAAACAATTGTCTTGTAAAGCATTCTGAATGTAAAAATAAAAAAAAGTGTGCAAGACAATAAGAAACACTACCTGCCAAAAATAAAAGTGAAATTTTGTTGAAATCGGTTGAAAAATGTAGGAAATCCGATCCCATATACAAACGAACACAGACACACACACACACGCAAACAAACAACCTGGGTTTTATAATAAGTATAACTCGATATGAGTTGTCCCCCTTTCATTCTCGTGATGCCTCTTAATCGTGTTTCAAATTGTTTTCATGCAAAAACAATTGTGTTTTTCCAAATTTTGGCGCTGTTAGAACCACCGCAAGGTAATTTTACGTAGTCCTGTTAAGTTTTGTTAAAATCGGTTGAAAAATGTAGGAGATCCTATCCAATATATAAACGTACACACACACACACACACACACACACAATCCGCGTTTTATAATAAGTAAGGTGAAAGCGTTGAATCACAAGAACTTGAAAAATGTAAAGGCCAAAGTTTTTTATGTAAAACTTTGTCGGATGTTCTTCCTTGTGCCTTTTCAATAGGTTTAGAAGTTCAAATTTTAAACATATCCTTCGAATAATATTTTTAATTCATCATTGAAGGTTTCGCGTAATGGCACCTATTTAGAATGGAAGGTATTTGTTATTTACACTATTTACATTATTCGAACTATGGTCCTCATCTTTGATGCCATATTTATCACAACCTTTCGGCCGTTGTTCGCTCCGGCCTTCTTCAGACGGATCGCATGTTTGCAGAATTTCAGATAGGGTAAATCCGTAAAATGACAATATGAATAAAGGTGAAAGGAAAACATATCTTAGACCACATGTTTCGTATTCTGAAGAACTTTTCAGAGTACATTTATCTTGAGAAACTATTTCGGAGGACGAAACGCTCTCCCCAATTTAGAGTCATTGATCTCTCTTGGAGAATTTTCTCTTCTTTCGATCTCTTCCAAACCCTCTTCTGCCATCCATTTAGACATCTTTGTTTCGTTATTTTACGTGCTCTTTTCGTCTTCCCTCTTGATTTCAATATATCGTATGAATGTCCATCTTTTTAAACCAACTTTTCCTCATTATGTACCATAGAAATTTTAACTGTTCTGATGGCAAGTATAAGTTTCGTTTTTGCTTCCATTTTCTCTAAAACTTGTTGCTCATATGTTTATTCTATGTATTCTCAGCAAAATTCTGCTTCTTTTGCTTTAAGTCTCTCCTTCATCTGTGAAGAAATTGTCCATTATTTTCTTCCATTTAGGTTGAATGTTATTGCGTAAAAGTTCAGTACTCCTTTGTTTCTAACGAAATTTCCTGTTTCTTAATACTTTGCTTAGCTTTTGGAAAGAACCATTTAATTTATCCACTGTGCCATGTATTGTTAAGGATACATGGCATAGTGGATTAAGGCGTTGGTTAGATCCATTCAAAGGACCCAATGTGTTGTGAGTTCAATACCTGTCTAAGATAGGGGAGAACTTGGAGAGATGAATTAACAGGAGATAAATGATAACTGATATCCATTAGACATGGCACGTGGAACTAGAACAGTCTACCCCTGCGAGTGAAATAAAGGGTTCAGTTCGACATTCCAACCACCTGAAGAACGCCGGAGCGTACAGCGGTCGAAACGTTGTGATAA
Organism: Acanthosepion lycidas; assembly: GCA_963932145.1. Lineage (NCBI taxonomy): Eukaryota > Metazoa > Mollusca > Cephalopoda > Sepiida > Sepiidae > Acanthosepion > Acanthosepion lycidas. The sequence goes on along the minus strand of OZ010588.1, from coordinate 88,354,536 downwards.
ATATGGGATCAAAGATGAGGACCCAGCGAGGACATAAATATAAGTAAATAAAGCCGAAAATCAATATTATACCTCAATAAAAAAATATGAACAAAAAGGGCAATAATAATAATAATAATAATAATAATAATAATAATAATAATAATAATAATAATAACTTTGACGTAACATTGGGTAGCTATGATGGTTGAAATATGCGAAATCTTATACATACACATGATCAATAAATTAACAAATATTAGTATAAAAAAGATACAGGTCTATACAGGGACAACGGTCTATTAATTCTAAGAAAACTCAACGGCAGACCTACAAAAAAAAATAAATAAATAAAACAAGAGATAATAAAAACTTCCAAAACTATAGTATTTACAACAGATATAAAATCAAATAAAAAAAATAGTATGTTTCTTAGATATGCAATCTAAACAACGGAATCTACAAAATACCAACCAAATATATATTAACAAAAATTATAACCACAACTCCTAACGTATTTAAGCAAATACCAATATCTATAAATAATAGAATTTCACCAAATGCTAGTAACCAGAAAATATTCAATGAAAATTTAAAAAAAAAAACATTTCAATCAGCACTAAGAAACAGCGGATATTCAAACAAACTAGAATAGAAGTAGAAAACCAATTCAAACAAAAACAACGGAAAAAGAAATATAATTTGGTTTAATCCCACTACAATAAAACAAAAAATAGAAAAACATTCTTCAAAATAACTGACAACCACTTCTGTAAAAACAACAAATTATAAAAGATTATCAACACAAATAGAAGCAAAATTAGTCACAGTTGCATGGATAACACGGAGGAAATAAAAACTAAGTACACAACTACTCAGCAAAACCAATAACAATTACAACAATAAAAATAACATGCAGCTAAATAACACCATTAAATAAAGCAGTAAAATCATAGAAAATTGTCCACTTCAAAATTAGTGTTTAACCAATGACATAATATACAAAACTATCGTAAGCCCGTGGTGTGGTTATCAGGCATTTTCCAAAAGTGCCGCAGGCTGGGATCACCGCGCAGGAATATACATGTGTACGTCTACATGTGGCCGCTTACGCACGGTAATGTGAACATATGTACGGGTACGTATGCCTATATACCTGCGCGCATAGATGTGCATACATTCGTATACACAAGCGTATAAACACATAAATATGCACATAAGAAATAAATTCAATTATTAATGTACCCTCCTGCAACTAAACTCGACCATGTCGCTCACACTATTCCTCACCACGTTCTATGTCAACTTATATAAGCATAATACTGCCCATCAAAAGTGTCAATTTTAAACTCATTTTTCGTTTCACCTTTGAAAGTGAAGTGTGAAGATCCAAAGAAAAATAACATTCTCTGGTGAAATAAATTATAACAAATGGAGCCTTAAAGTGGTCTGTTTTTCTTTAAATTAATATATATATATATATATATATATATATATATATATATATATATATATATATATATATTCAACATTATCATTTGATAAGACACCGGACGTGTTGAAACAAAATAGCTATTTTTGTAGTGATTTTATAACATATTTATGTTATAATTTTTAAATAAATAATTATATCTGCTCTACTCTGTATTGAGCACTCTTTTGAGAATAGTAATTTTTGGTTAGTGGAATTTATTCCGTATACACCAATCCTATACTTGGGTATATATATATATATATATATATATATATATATATATATATATATATATATATATACACCTAGTGAGCCAGACAAACCTATCTAGATTTCATATAAACGGATCGTTTTGTTAGTTGTTTACTCGTATCAGGTTTTTTTCTTTAAGCTTCAGACCTGCATCTGTGCGATTTTTTTCGGCAGTAGTTCATGTTTGTAGCTCTTTCTTTTTTTTAAATCTTTTTTTCCCTCGAGATTGATTCGATTATTTGCAAATCAAAAATTTGAGGGTTTTATCTATATATATATATATATATATATATATATATATATATATATATATATATATATATATATATATGATTTAATAAATTAGAGATATTATGTTTGCTTATTTGTTTAATAATTTTTCATATTTCTCATACTCTCGGATAACCTTCCCTGTATTACAATTAAATGATGTGAGAAATGTGCTATAACTATGAAAATCGTTTTAATTTTCCATTTCCGAATTACTTTCGATCTTCATCCGGGATCATCTTGAGAGGCGTACGTAGTAATACAAAAATAGGTGTTGTTCACAGGTGCAAGTAGTAATACAAAACTTTTTTTATTGTATCCATTACTTTATTTTTTCTTTTTGCCTTCAAAAGCAACGGTTGACATGAACGTGAAAAAAATTATCCACTATGGATTTTTTCTTCTGTGCTGTTATATCTTGATCACGACAAAAAGCTGTTCATTTTACTGACAATTCAGAACATAACTACAGTATTCGTAGTTGATTTTATTAAGTGACAGCTTTACTTATTTAATGTATATTACTTCGAGGATCTGTAGTTGGAATTTATTGTTATCTTGGTGTAGGAGAAATGTGTTGTCGATTAGTATCTTTTTAATATTGTGAATGTGGACAGAATTGTTGGTGTAGATGTCTCGCAAAAGATGAATGCTCAGACATATTTAGTGTAAGACTACTAATGTCGTATGTTAATATAGTATATCCAACATAAATATTTGTTCTTCTGTTGGAGATACATTCGCCCAAGGGACACAAGATTGATATATAATATTGTTTTTACGTAATACATCAGTTGGCGGGGAAAAATTATTCCGAAAAAATAAATTGAGTGTATTGTATTTTTTATAATATATAGTTAATTTTATTTTTTTAATTAAGATTCATATAAGATATATTTGTACCAATAAGATTTTTTATGATTTTTTTCAACCTGTTTTTAGTTAGCATGCATATATAGATGTTTGATACATTTTTATCAATTCTGTGGACAAGACAAATTTTTATTAGTTGACAACTGGAAAAAAAAAAAATCTTATTCTTTTGCCGGCACGTTTCGTCTTGCGATTTCTTCAAGGCAAAAATGAAATTGAAATATTTTTGTTGTTGTAGTTACATTACAAAAGAGAAATTTAAAAAAAGACATATGTTTATACGTAAGCCTCTTTCTGGTTTGTCTTAGTCTAAGCTTAAAAACGAAAGTAAGCAAATGTTGTTATTGCTGCTGTTGATTTTTCATATTTAATTATTATTTAATTTTTGTTTTAG